>VZTI01000380.1:30507-56294 GCA_013397865.1 Struthidea cinerea | reverse complement strand
GGGGCACCCCACGGCGGGGCTGCCATGTCCTGCTCTGCCTTCCCCTCAGGATCTTCGAGTACCGGGGCCGGGTGTCGCCGGTGCCGCGGGTGGTGCCGGTGAAGCGGCCGCGGGTCACCATCCCCCTGGTGCGGCGCGTCAAGGCCGCGCTGCCGGTCAAGCTCTTCGCCAGGTCGGCCGCCATCGCCAACAGCTCGGCCAGGCTCAAGTGTGAGTGTGTGCCCGGGCTGGGGACGCGTGTGGGGCAGCGCAGGGAGCTCCCAAAAACCCCTCAGGAAGCCCCAAACACCTGGAAAGGGCAGCCCGGCTGCGGGGGGTGCAGGTACAGCGTGAGCGTGCCGAAGCCCGGCCTCAGCCTCCACGGCCTGCCTGAACCAGCACCCCCAGGCTTTTTTGGGAGCAGCCCCCCAGCTTCCCTGCCAGTTTCCCAGCGAGTTTCCAGCCTGGGGTTCCTCCGTGGCTTTTGTGCCTGCTCGGGAAGTGCCCTGGGGCAGGCGCGGGGTGGGGCCGAGTGCTCTGCAGGGCACTGAGGGCCTTCCTTTCCTTCCTTCCTCCCTCCAAGTGAAGAGCAGCGAGCTGCAGACGATCAAAACTGAGCTGACACAGATCAAATCCAACATTGATGCTCTCCTGGGCCGGCTGGAGCAGATTGCTGAGGAGCAGAAGCTGTCTGCAGGTCAGTGGGGTATGGGGATGCCTCGGGGCTGGCCTTGGGCATCACAGCTCCCTCCAGGCTCTGACAGGGAAATGTCGACCCTCAGGTTCCAGGGTAGAATCACAGGCCAAAATCACACACCAGAATTCCTGAAATTATGGAGCTGGGGTTTAAAATGATGAGATTTTTTTTTTCATTTGTGATATAGTTTGTATTTTTTTTTATAGTTTGGTTTTTTTGTTCTACTATTCTATTTTACTCAGTCCTATCCTATCCTCCTATTCTATTCTATTCTATTCTATTCTATTCTATTCTATTCTATTCTATTCTATTCTATTCCTTTCCCATTCCTTTCCTATCCTATCCCTATTTTATCCTATCCTATCCTATCCTATCTGAGTTCTATTCTAGTCTATTCTCCTCTGTTCTATCCTATCCTATCCTATCCTATCCTATCCTATCCTATCCTATCCTATCCCTATCCCTATCCATGTCCCTATCCCTATCCATGTCCCTATCCTGTCCTGCCCTGCCTGGCTCCCACAGCCCTGCTGGGGCATGTGGAACCTTCTCTGCCCTCTCCACAGTCTCCCAGGCCGCTTCCCCATGACCAGCAGAGCTCCCTGCTGCAGGAAGCCTTTCCATCATTGTTACTTCCCCACGCACCGGGTGTGGGGGCTGCCTGACCCCGGGGTTCAGGCTGCGGCCCCCGTTCCCAGCCCTGACCCCGCTGTTGCCCCGCAGAGGCCCGGAAGAAGGCGGAGAGCAGCAAGAGCGAGGTGTCCCAGGAGGACACGGCGTCCGAGGCCGAGGCCAACGCGGAGGAGCCGCTCAACGGGGACGAGGGCGAGGAGGAGGGACTCGCACGGGAGGAGTGTGAGGATGAACTGGTAAGAGAGCTTGGGTGATACATCCCTGCAGCAGAGGGGTTCAGTGGTGGGCCACAGCTTTACTGGAACTTGCTAAATCCCCAGGAGAAGTAGTTTTTCCTTCCTTCGAAGAAATTGCTCTATTTAAATCTGATTGTTGTTCACAGCTTATTCTTCCAAACCTCTCTACTGCCCGTGCAAATGTGTGGAGGTGCTGAAGGAAACACGGCTGGCTCTTGAAATTCAGACATTTATCCTTGATTTCACAGTTAGGAGTGGTTTAAACCACGCTGCTCTGCTCCCAGGTGATTCTTAGATGGATTTAATCCCATGGCAAAGACAGGCTGTGTTAGATGAGCTGCATTTGCAGCGCCCTTGCACCTGACCAGACATCCACAGAGTCACAGGAGGGTTTGGATTGGAAGGGACCTCAGAGAACTTCTCATTCCACCCCCTGCCATGGGCAGGGACACCTTCCACTGTCCCAGGCTGCTCCAAGCCCCGTCCAACCTGGCCTTGGGCACTTCCAGGGATCCAGGGGCAGCCACAGCTGCTCTGGGCACCCTGTGCCAGGGCCTCCCCACCCTCACAGGGAAATTCTTTCCCAATCTCTCATCTAACCCTGCCCTCTGTCAGTGTGAAGCCTTGTCCTGTCTCTCCAGGCCTTTGTCCAAAGTCCCTCTCCAGAGGCACTTGTCCCATGGCACAAACCAAGGTCTGACCGAGCCAGGGCACCCCCAGCGAGGGCAGTGCCAGCACCGCTGGTGCCAGGCACGCATCAGCCCCACTGCTCCTAGTCCTGCCCCAAACAGGGGTGTTCCTGGGGAACCCAGTGACAAATCACAGCCCTTGGGTGGGAGCCCAGTGTTTGGGTACAGCACAAGGCACACCAGGCCCTGTGTAACCACTGCCAGCACTGTCATTTATCCTAAACCAAACCTTTGCTGAGAAGGGGACCAGCTCCAGATCCAGGCTGAGGCCAACAGGGCTCCAGGGCAGAAGGACACGACCTGCCCTGAGTGGCCCCTGGAACAGCTCCAACCCCTCCCCATC
Source organism: Struthidea cinerea (assembly GCA_013397865.1). NCBI lineage: Eukaryota > Metazoa > Chordata > Aves > Passeriformes > Corcoracidae > Struthidea > Struthidea cinerea. The sequence continues at coordinate 53,717 of VZTI01000380.1, read as the reverse complement.
CCAGCACCGGTGGCAGCAGAAGTGAAGATGAATCTCAGCCTCCCTCTCCTCTTCCTCACCCCCCATCCCTGGGGTGGCCATGCTGCACATCCACAGCATTTCCCGTGGCCTAAAAGCTCCTCCAGCCCCAAACACTCCCCGCTGGTTTGTGCTCTCCTGCTCTGTCCTGCCTGAGCCATGGTGGGTGAGGGCTCTGAGCAGAGTCCTTCAGCTGTTCCAGGTCTGGGGCCTCATGGCTGGAGTCCATCAGTCCTGCCAGATCTGGGGGGAGCTGCTTGAGGGGAGACGTCATTGCAGGCACTGGGAAGAAGAAAGGCACAAGCTCTGTGTCAGGAAAAGGAAGTCCAGGTTTGAATTACATCAAGGGAAACAGATGGTAGAAATTAGGGGGAAACTTGCTGATGTTAATGATGATAAAGCAGCACACAGCCTGTCAACAAAAAGTGTGCACTTCTCTGCCGTTGCTGGGGTAAGAAGACAGTGGAGAGACATCTGCTGGCAATGGTTTGGGAAGAGCTGGTCCTCATTAAGAGGAGAAGAACAAGATGACTATTTCAACTCACTTGCATCTCTATTTTCTGTAACTCCCTGATCCTGATGTGGCATCAAGACCAGAAATACTTCACTGCCAGCTCCAGACAGGCTCCCAAGTGCTCTGGATGGTCAGGTCAGGGTGTGCAGGGCATGTGCAGGGAGCTCCTCAAGCCCTGCAAGGCAGCTCACCAGAGCCAGCCTTTGTATTGCTCCTGCCCTCAGAGCCCTGAGCACTTCGGAAGTGCCCCCAGTTCCTGGGGAGTGACTCCTTTGTCCCACATCCCTCTGGCTCACACACACCAGTGTGGCTGTCACCACCTGCTGCCCATGGACATGGCACCCAAATGGGGTCCCTGAAATCCCTTCGGCTCTGAGGGGCAGGGGAGTGGCAGGAGGAGAGTCAGAGGTCACTCAGACAGAGCTGATGGAGTTCATTGAGTTCTGAGCCATACGTTTGGGTATGGAAAATATTTAGTAAGTGCAGTTGGATTGGTGGTCAGTACTATTAACTGCACTTATTATGGGATACAGAGATTGTTGTGTACGTGCCTTAAATGTCACACTTGTGCAAAAAAGGTCACCTGTCAGCCCAGCAATGCCTGGTGTCAGGTGAGGGGTGTCTTGAGGGATCTGCTCAAGGGGAGATCCCTGCACACAGACAGCTGCTTTGGAGGGAGAGCTAAAGGTATCCTGGTGTGTTCAGGTATTCACAGCACACAGTGGTTGATTTGCAGTCAGATTTCTTCTGTTTTCAGGCAGGTTTGGTCATTTATCTGTCCAGTCTGCATCCAGACAGTTTTTGGGGTTGGTGCTGGGAGCTCACTGAAAGCCTCACACAATAGGAGCCCAGATGTCCTGGCCTCCTTGGCCTCCAGGGCAGTCTCACATGGGATTTTGCCAAGCAGATCCCTGAACATCCAAAAATCTGCTCTCCTAAGTTCAGGGGTTTGATCCTGCTCTTGGTGTTGGTCACTTCTCTCGGGTAACTCAGGTTCACAGTCCCATGGGCTCTGCAGCCAAGGCTTCTCTCCACCTTCACATCCCTGACCAGCTGTTCCTTGGCCATCAGGAACCAGAACAATGTTTCCCCTGGTCAGCCAGGTCAGGAAGTTACTCTTGAGGTTCTCCAAAAGTCTCCTGTTTCTTGCTCCAGCCCTGCTCCTTCCCCCCAGATGCTGGGGTGGTGGAGGTGCCCCGTCCTGCAGCCCTCCAGAGGAGCCTCTGTACCCGTGGTGTGAGGAGATGCCTGCCACGGTGTCAGCCCCGTTGGGCTGTCCCTGATCCTTGCCCACAGCAAGGCCACCTCCCCTGGCTGGCAGGCACAGCCTGTTCCCTTGCCTTTCCTTTTGGACTCCCTCGTGTCCCCTGCAGGCAACTCCTGGATCCATTTCCATCCCGGAAATACTCCCCCTGTGCAGGAGGCTGAACACCCTGCTGAGCACCCCGTTCTCCCAGCGATGCTGCACTGCACAGCAGCTCCAGCAGGAAATTCCACAGACAACCACAATGGCTGGAAAAGACTTGCAAGACCATCAAGTCAGTCCAACAACATGGCATGCTTTCCAAACCCCCTGCACGGGGAGCAGTTCAGCACCATTATTGTGGTCTTTGGAGTGATGAATGGGTGGTACCATCCTGGAAAATGAGTTCTGCTGCAAACAGTTCCTGTGCTCAGCAGCAGAACCAGGACACTGATTTGCCTCTGTGGACTGATGCACGCTGGCATCACGGGGCAGTTCCAGGGAACAAGAAACAGGATGAGAGGAAACGGCCTCAAACTGTGCCAGGGGAGGTTTAGATCGGAGATCAGGGAAATTTCTTCACTGAAAGGGTGGTCAGGTATTGGAACAGTTGCCCAGGGAAGTGAACACGGAGGTGCTGGTTAATGGTTGGACTTGATGATCTTGGAAGTCTGTTCCAATCTAAATGATTCTGTGATTCCAAGCCCAGGAGGGAATTGCACACCCCACAGGTCTGTTTGGCAGAGCCGTTTCAGAATAAGGAGCCAGAGGAATTCTGTGGTTCTGCCTGGGCCTCTGTTGTGCCAGCAAGCACAGCCCTGGGCCCTGGTGTCCATGCCAGGTGTGTTTTGTGGCTTGTCCATCACACTGAGCTCCCTGGCACTGCTCTCCCACACCAGGGGACCAGCTGGTGGCCACATGTGAGGTGTCACAGCACCCCGGGCAGGGCAGGAGGGACACAGGGGGATTTACTGTGTGTGGTTCTTTTTCCCTGCAGGAGAACAGCCATTACACAGATGTGGAGGATGCCAGACTACAGTAACCAGGTACAGTTCCCCTGCTGCTGGTTCTGAGCCAGAGCTCTCATCCTGTGCACGTTTGGCTGGGGGGTTGCTGCTTCAGGAGAGGCTCTGTTCCACTGATCCCCTGTGCCTCCCTAGCATGGAGCTTGGCTGCTCAGCTGGGTCACTGGCCAGTCCCTCTGACAAATCTCTGGGGTTCAAGGACAGTGCTGCAGCTCCCCTTTTCTCCCTGCAGCCCACCCAGAGCAGCTGTGAGCAGCAGTGTGAGGAAAGCACGAGGCTAAACCCTGTCCTGGCACGCTGAGCAAGACAAGCTGAATGGAAGTGCTGCTGTCATCTCTACCTGGCATTCAAAGGAGAAACATGGCCCAACATTTTCCATCCATCTCTAAAGCAAAGGCAAAGAAAACTCATCCTCCCAGCGGATCCCCACCACCCCTGCAATGGATTTGGAGCTCTGCAGCCAGAGGCAGGAGCCAGACCTGCACAACCCAGAGCCACCACAGAGACCAGGAGAGCAGCTCTGTCCCCAAGGGAGCCAGAGGTGTTCTAGAGCTGCTTGCAGGAGAGCAGAGAGAGCTCAGCCCAACCCAATAAAGACGTTTTTCCTGTGCGAGGTGAAAGCCAGAGCATTTCCTGACTGAGGGAGAAGTACTGTCTCAGTTGGGACAATCTGTGTTCCTGTGCTGAAGATCCTGTTGAATCAGAGGTGTGGGGTGAGCTGTCCTCCAGCACGGCCACCTTCTGTCACGTCTCTTGTGCCCCACGAGCTGCTGTGTGTCCAGGGTCACTTCCAGGTGGAAGGGAGTCGGTGCTGGAGCAGCTGCTGTGCTCTGGGAAGCTGCTGGAAGAGGGGAGGGGAGAGGAAGCTGCTGGAAAGCAAGTGATCCCAAGCAGGAGAAACCAAGCACACGTCACCCTCGGTGGTTTGGTGTCCTCATTCTCCACCGCGTAAGGGCTGAGCAAGCCTCTGCAGAGTGAGGGGTGCCAGCAGCTGTGGATGAGACCCTTTCCTTGGACCAGCTGCTCCCTGGAAGGGATGTGGAGCACCCACTCCTGCAGCCTGGAGCCAGAGAGATCAGCCCGTTCCCTGGCTGCCCACATCTCCTCCTGCCCCGGTCAGGGCCCGTCAGGAGAGTGGTGTGACAGCTCCTGCTCCTGCCTGCGCTCCATCCCCGGGGTGACGGCGTGCCCGAGGCTGGGGACAGGGAATACCCCAAGCACGATGCATGTGGGTGTGCCAGCACCCCCCTGCTCCCCAGATCCCAGCTGCTTTTGCCCCCTGCCCCGTGCTGCGAGCGGAGGGCTCGTCGTGGGACCCCCGCACCCGAGAGGCCTCAGCCGTTCTCGTTTCTCCTTGCTGGCCTTGTCCTGTTTTCCCGGGGTAGACGGGACTGAAACTCCTGCAGCACTTTATTCACACCTGGTGTGTCCTGCCCGCCCCCTTCCCCTCCAGAACACACACACACACATCAGTGCTTGGAACCCAGAGCGGTGCCCACACCTTCCCCTTGGCCAATCCCTCCCGCACCACACCTGGCCCCGGGTGGTCCCGAGTGCTCCGACCTCATCCACGGCATCTCTTGGAAGGGTGAAGGGAAAACAGCCCCAGGGGTGACACTTCCCTCCCCCTGGCGCCATCCTGGAGCACGCATGGCTCTTGAAGCACAAAGTTTCCTTTGCATTTCTTAGTTTGGGCTGCTTGAGGAGGGCTTGAAGGGAGAGCCGTCCTTCCCCCGTGGTTCCTGTGTGATGTCTGCACTGTGCTGTCCCGAGCTGTTCTCCAGGCCTGGGGAGATGAGCTGCAGGTGTGGCTGTGAACTGACTGTGATGCTGATGTTTGGGAGAGAGGTGACCTTGTACATACAATCCTGTATAATAAAAGAAAGAAATCTAACCTGCCTCCCCTCTCTTCTCTCTGCCGTACAGACACGCTTGTTTCTTCTGTTCCAGACAAGGCTTTTGTCCCTTTCCAAGCCTCAGCTCTGCCTGCAGGATTTGCTTTCCCTTGCACAAGGTGTATCCCACTGGGCTCAGCAAAACATCTGCCTTCACAGGGGCTCTGGGACTTTCCCCTGGAGGCTTGGAAACTTCTTTGATGCAGGAGAGCAGGGGCCAAATCCTGGCCTTTAATCTCTGGACTTCTCTGGACTTTGCACTTGTCCAGCTCCTAACAGACTGGAAAAATCTGGCTGCTTTGCCAGTTTGCACAAGCCAGCAGTGCCAAAAACTGCTCCTTAAGCACAGTGTTGCTCTGGTTGGCACCAGAGCGGTATCAGGAGGGACCAGTGACCACATGGGGAGAATCCCAGAATCCCAGAATGGCTGGGGTTGGAAAGGACCTTAAAGATGATCTCCCAGGGACACCTTCCACCGGCGCAGGTTTCTCCAAGGCCCATCCAGCCTGGGTGGGTTCTTTGTGGCTGAGCCACCATCCAGCACTGGAGGGCAAAGCTGCCTGAGTTTATGGTGAGGCTGAGATGTTTGAACATCCACCTCTCCGTGCAGCCTGCCATCATTCAGCAGCTCCCTTCAAGGTGAGAAAAGCAGCAGCATCAGACCGATGGCTGGGTGTCTTTGTGGCTGGAAGGAGGAACAACAGGAGGGGGAAAAGAACCCCAAAACCAAACCAAGTCAAGCTGGCTGGCAGGAAGATGGAAATCAGCCCAACCTTCAGTCTGCTGAGCCATGTACCCAGCTCTGAGGTGCTGCAGTGCCTCAGGGGCTGGGGCTGGGTCACAACAGCACAGCTTTAGAGCACGGCCGAGGTCTCCCAGCAAACAACTGGTTTGATTTTGTTCATTGTCTTGGGAGGAGAGCAAGGGACTGGGGGAGCTCTCAGGCAGGCCCCTGTAGGGCAGTTCACTCCGCTCCTGGCTGTAGGTGGGGCCCCAAGGGAATGAGTTCTGGGGTTTTGGTGCTCACCAAGGTCTGCCTGGGATCGTGCAGAGAACCCACACAGAGAGGTGAGGGGGCAGCGGGGGGTGGGGATGGGACACCCCCAACCCCTTCATGCACCCTTTGGGCCATAAAGCAGCTGCAAAGCTCCCTGCTGGCTCCAGCAGGAGAGGAGTGGGGGGCCAGGAGGGCTCACCCCTGCTCTGTGCACGTCTTTCCCACAGTCCCAGTTAGGTTGGAAAAGCCCTCTAAGGCCATCCAGTCCAACTGCCCCCAGCTCTGCCAAGGCCATCACTGCCCCGTGTCCCCGAGTGCCACATCACCTCTTTAAATCCCTGCAGGGATGGTGACCCCACCACTGCCCTGGGCAGCTGTGCCAATGCCTGACCACCCTTTCAATGAAAAAAATTTCCTTAATATCCAACCTAAACCTCCCCTGGCACAGCCTGAGGCCGTTTCCTCTTGTCCTGTCCCTTGATACCTGCGAAAAGAGACCAGCCCCCAGCCACATCCCATAAAGGAGAGGAGTCTCCTTAGCCCTGCTGTTGTTGCTGATGTGTGCACAACAGCATTTTTTATTGTCTTCTATGGCAGTAGCCAGAAGAGCTTTTACCCTTATTTTCTCCCTGCATAGCCCCATGACACCCTTGTAGTTGCCCTAAATTTCTTCCCTGTTCTTCCAAAAGTCATAAATTCTTCCTTTTTCCTCGGTTCCAGACAGAAGTTAAGCCAACCCCTTTTTCTTCCCCATCTCATCTTCTGGCTCATAGGCACAGCCAGCTCCAGGGCCTTTAGGGTTGGCCTGGCTAACAGAAAGATGTGTGGGGTCCTCCCCAAGGCCCTTTAAACATCCATGACACAAAAAGATGCATCAGATCCCATGGGCTCTTGAATGACTGTAAAGGGTCCCACCCTATAGGCACCCAACCTCCTTTTCCACGGTCCAGCACCCCAAGGAATCGCTCCCTGTAAATCGTCCCTGCCCTGCTGGCATGTGGGAGGACAAGGGCTGGGCCAGTCCATTCTCTCCAGAACAATCCCACAGGCAACAATTAATTCAACATCTGCATAGTCTGAAGAAAAATGACCAACATGAACTGAGCAGCTCAACTGAAGATACACAATTGCCACAGTGTGTGAGCTTCAAAAAAGAAAAAAGCCTTTGTTAAAGACTTTCCCGACCACCCACAGAGGGAAGGTCCCATTCCCGAGTGTCCTGGACCTCATCTGGCTTCTCACTTGGGCTGCTCTGTTTGCTGCCATCCCATCAGTGGCAAAAGCAGCGTGGTCTGGGTTAGAAATAACCCCAAAGTCTCAGTGCCTGCTGCCTCGCCTGCACCTCTGCAAAGGAAACGGGAACGTCTGGGACTGGTGACACACTGTGGGTTAAATGGGATGGGATGGGATGGGATGGGATGGGATGGGATGGGATGGGATGGGATGGGATGGGATGGGATCAGCAGATGTGCAGGAAGTTTTGGTGTTCTGGTTTTCCCACGCTGGCCTGGGCAGGCATCAGAGCAGCAGAGCAGGGTTACTCCAATCCCAAATGCTCCTTCCAGGTGCGTCTGGACACGGACAAACAATCACTGGGGCCAAAATGCCTGCAGTCATGCATTGTCTGAGTCAGGAGATGCAACAAAAGCCCTCACTGACTTTAATAACTCCCATTAACTTTGCTGAGCATCACAGTTCCAGGCCGTGCAGCACTTTGGGAACATTTCAGTTACTGCAGCTCTAACGGGACTGTTCTTCGGGGGATTTGGAAGAGCCAGTCTGTCCCAGTGGTCGTATCCCTCCTGCATTGTCTTCTTGTTACCTGCAGGAGGTTCAATTCCCTCTTTCTCCTCTTCTCAATCAAGTTTTGAAACATTTGGAGATGTGGCCGAGAAGCCCACGGGCTCCTGGTGGAGTCTGTCCATCCTCTGGCAGGAAAACACCCCCGAGCCTTGCATGGGGACAGCGGTGCCGAGAGGACTCGGCCATAAGGGGGATGCTCTGCCTGCCCTGGACAGAGGGCAGGTGTCAGGATGGACGCCCTGCTCTGGCTCAGCAAGAACACTTCCAGTTCAGCACCTTCCATTGCCCAGATTTCCCCCCAGGCAGGGGATTGTTTCCTGCCAGGCTGGCCCAGGCACGAGGGTGCAGAGCCCCAGCACTGCAAACACCCTGAGCTTCCTCCTGCTGGGTGAGCCCGAGCCAGGGGGGATGAGGAGAGCAGGTCTGGAGCTCAGCTGGGACATCCCCCTCCTGCTCTGCACCAGCTTGGCCCCCCCATTCCTGTCCACACAGGCCAGAGCATCCCTGTGCTGAGCTGGCATCTCGTGCCCTGTGCCCGCGGCATCTCCAGAGGGACAGAGGGGCTCCAGCCCCAGCACACTCCTTCAAGCCCCGGATTTTCTTGGCCAGGAGCAGGATTTAAAGGCCACCTCCCTCATCCAGAACAAAGAGTAGAGGGAAACAATGTGCTTCAGCACACAGTTTAAATGAATGTTGGGCAAGTGGTGAAGGTCTGACATTAAAAACAAACTGCCATGTACAGAATATTTGAGACTCCACAGGCAGCCCCAAGCAAGGGCTTTCCCTCAACAGCACCCACAGCCTCGAGCACAAATCACCACAAATCAGGAGAACCCCAGGGCCGTCTCTGCACAGCTCCTTCAGAAAAATAGAGAAAGCAACATCTCCTCCCTCTGTTGTCTGAGGGTGTCAGGGACTGTGGGGACAAGGCAGCAAAGAAAAATGTTTTAAGCTTCATTTCAGATGAGCTCACATTTCTCAGAACTTCCATTTCCACAGCCTTGGTGGGAAAAAAAGGCAATTTTGGTGCTGAACAAAACCAGCACAAGGCCTGCAGCAGGGTCTGAGGGCCACGAGCAGCGTAGAGACATTTCAGTCCACAAAACGAGAAACATAACTGCAAATTTATTTTTCACTTGCCTTCTGTGCCTTATTTGCAAAATGAATCCCATGCAGCTTTCCTCCCTGTAACAAACCACCTGACACTGGTGACAATCAGGGCACAAACTGCTTTGCCATCAGTCCCACAGTCCTGCTCCCCCCAGCGCAATGCTCTCACCCTGAAGAAAGAAATACACCAAACTTATGGGAAAATTACCCAAAGCAATTATGGTGCTTATTTATTATGATAAAGCAAGAGGGGAAGAAACAATTCATTTTAAAAGTGATGTGCTTTACTACAGAATGTAGAATTAAGGATGCTGCCTCTGTTAGAAAATGCAAAACTTCTGTGAGTCCAGAGACCACTGTGGGAGATGCAATGGGCTGAAAAGAGAGGGAGGGAGGGAGGGATGTACCACACATTTCTTGTGGGTATTGGGCAGAAAAATGCTTCCCACCACAGAGGTAAAGTGGTAAAGCGCTTTACTTCAGAATTATGCAGGTGTTTGCAATGTGCAGAAAGGAAAAAGGATGAACAGCAAGCTCAGGCAGCAAGGGATGAGCCTGGCCTTAGAGACAAGGGCAGAGGGAAGTGAGAAAGAGTTTTTCCTCCAATGAGGAAAACCCAGTTCCTCAGGTCTGTTGGGCAGCAACACATTTCCAGGGCCAGCTGGAATTTCCACTTTGTATAAAGAACTGCTCCCATGGGCCTGGGGCAGACTGACAGACTGACTGACAGACTGACTGACTGACAGACTGACAGCCAGTGGGTACAGAGGATGTGTAGGAATGCACAGGGTTATGCATGTGGTTCCTATGGGAATGTTTACGTGGAGCTTATCTAAACACCTGCAGCAAAAGCAGTGTTCAGGCTTTCTCTGAAAACTAAAGTTTTTAGTTTTTTCTCTAAAAACTAAAGGCTGAACGGCCTCTGGAGGCACTTCCCTGTCCTCATCACTGAAATAGATTAAATCATGAAAGAGCTAAAATAGCGACTAAAAAAAGCTAAAATAATGAAGGAGCTGCAAACACCAAACTTCTCAGCCCAGGGACTGCTGAGGTCCCTTCAAAGCAACGGCTTGTCCAGGTGGGATGATGGGTGTCAAGGATCAGCACCAGCCCTGGAACTTGTTTCACTTTAGGAGATTTCCCTGTAACATCTTCCTTCAAAAGCCTCTTTCCTCCTCCTGTCATGAGATCCTTCAAGCAACTGATCACACCAGAGCAACCTTTCTGTTCCCTCAGCTCTCTGCGTTTGAGGGAAAGGACACCGGGAATTGTGCTCCTTTCTCTGCCACAGGATTTTACTGTTCACCCAAAATCCTTTTATTAACCCAAACTGGAGCCACTTGAGTTTTCCCAAGGTGCCCAAACCCCTGGAACCAGAGCAAGCTGTGAACTGCCAAGTGTCCCTATAAATGCAGAGAGCAGAACAAGGAGCAAAGCCAGACAGGTCCAGCCTAACCCTGGCTGCTCCCATGGCCACTGAGGGAATCCAACGCTCTGCAGACTCCAGCTGGGGGCACTGCTGCAAAAACCTAGGAAAGGTTTTCCCCAGGACAGGCTTGTCCTGATCCCCCTGGGACCTGGGTCCTCTGCTACTCTGGCAACAAGGCACTGACCTTCACCATGGCAGGAACAATTCAGAAACAGAAAATCCAGCAATTCTTTCAGGAGCTGGAGAGGCTTTGCACTTTGCTCTCCATCCAGGCTCAATCTGAATTGGTAAATTCTTGTGCAGCTGCTGATTTCTGTTGTTCACATCCTTCTCAAAGCCTGGCCTCTCACCTTCTTGGATACTCTTCCAGTAATCTGGAGTAAACCTCTAGGGAAAAACTGAGCACAGGGGCAGAACAGGGAGTTGGAGAAATGTTATTTAGAAGATGAACAGATAAATTCTAATGATTCTCAGCTGTCAGCATCACACTCAACTTCCCATTTTCTTGACTTTCAGGAACTTCCTGCTGTTTCTATTCCTGTGCCTCCTCCACCAGCCACCAGGTCTTTTCACCCGATTAAAGCTCAACACCCCCTGAAATCCGTGACAAACCCTGTCCTGGTAGCAGCAGCTTTGAAAATCTGCTTTTTTCCTCTCCTTGCAGACAACCCCAGGTGCCCCAGTCTCCCTGAGAAGCTGCCCCAAACCAGGGATCTCCGGGTGAGGTGGCCATGCCTGGAGGATGCACTGCACAATGTCACAGTCCTGGCACCAGCCAGAAACTCCCAGCTCCCACTGGAGCTCTCATTTCATAAATGCTCCTCCTTTACACCAGTCGTGGTTACAAAAAGTGATCAAATTCTTGCTCTGGCCAGAAGCTCCCAGCAATGCAGTTTATTCTCACTGATTTTCATAGTAGCCACCAGTGATTTCAGCAGAACAGAAGCACAGGAACCTCAGGGCAGCTGATCCCACTGGATTTGTGCTGAATTAGGGAATGAGATGTTCCCAGTTCCCTGGTTACTTCAGGGTTGTGAGCAAGGTCCCCAACCCTTAGAGCTGCATCCACCTGACAGTGGAGATAAAAGCACATCCTGGCAGAGGTGGGGGATAAAGAGATGAGTCTTCCAAGGCATCAGGAAAGCTCAGGCTGACTGACAACAGCCATTCTCCTGTCTGGTTCTCCCAACTCCCCCAGGGACAAGGCTCAGATGATTTTCTCTTGAATGTTCTGGGCTGGAAGGTGTTTCACCTTCACTGCTGGGAAGGAACAGCCTTTTTCCTTTTGCATTGCTCAGATTACTTGGATCAGGGGGAAAACTGGGCATGGCAAAACCCATGGAGAGGAGCAGCCCAGCTCTTGGTCACCCAGGGCCTTTCAGTACCTAAAATCTGGCTCCCACATCTCCACACTGCCAATTTTCAGCTCAGAGAGGAAAAAAGAAAACATGGAGAAACACAGCTCTGCCTCCAGAAAGAAGTCTGCACACAGACCCAGGGCGGCCACAGCTACCAACCACCTCCTTCTTCCTCTGTTAAGAACTCCATCCTTAAGCTGCTTTCTCACAGCCAGCTCAAGTAAAAATTCTTTTGCCTCTGAAAACAACTGCACTTCAAACTCACATCAGCCTCCTTAGAGTCATTTGTGTTCATACAACACTTTTTGAATGTACTCTGGAAGTTTTTTCTAAGAAAAATAAAGCCCAAATAGCTGCTCCTAGACACAGACTTGTCCTGCATTAGGGAGGTCATTCCACAGCGAGATCTGAGCCTACAGCTCAAGATGCTGCACTCAAATATCAGTCATCAAAAGCCCTGAGGGTTCCATGCAGACTCAAAGCACATCTACAAAATACACCCATGAAACCCTCCTGCAAGCCAGAGCTCACAGCTGAGAGGCTGGAGCAATTATTTATTCCTTTATTAACTTGGATCTTTCTGATCCAACTTGACTAAATTGAACTTTTCCTTTAAAGCACTGAAATACAGCACCAGCTCAAGGCCACAGTGCATTAAGTATGTGAAAGGTATTTGACCCAGGGAAAAACCAGCATTTTAGAACAAAGTATCATTGTTCTTCAGCTATTTCAGGGTGTCCCACCAGCGAGTCACCAGAACAAAAAGGCAACTCGCACTTCTCCAAGGTTTTACTCCCAACAGCAGACTCTTTGCTAGAGGAAGAAACAAGAATACAATGATGTTACAAGAGGCACTGATCCTGGCTTTATTCACTTTAAGATACATCCAACATTGCTATAGCTCACTTGAAATTCAAAATGCTTTTAAGAAACCAACCACAAAACCTTGATTTTTCACCTTACAGTGCTGTCAAAGTTTTCAAATAGCAAGTGAGTGACTTCCCAGCAATACCGTGCTCTGTGTTAACATACAAAGGTTAAAACTTAGTAGAAACCCTTCAAGTTGTGGTGTTTGCTGTATTGCCTTCAGAAGGACCAGTTCCTCTGCGGAGGAGGCTGCTCCCCTGACCTGCAGGGGTGGGTACCCAGAGCCCTGAGCTGCTGCACCTTTCCCTCCCCCTGGGACATTTTGGCAATCAAGTGACAACTGTCCCCACTTCTGCAACCCAGGGGGGAACTTCACTCCCCGTTTGCATCTTTGTACTCCCCAGCTGGAACAATTTCTACACAAAACCCAGCGAGGACAGCACCAGGTGTCCCCTCGAGGTCACTGGCACTGCCAGCAGAGGAAGGGCATGGGAAGATCCTGAAGCAGAAAGTGTTAATTTGGAACCCAAATTACTTGGCAGTGTCCCCTGCAAATTCGAGATTTATAGAAGACTGTGTTGCAGCCACCATACAATGACATTTAGACCTACTATTTTTTTGTTTTTTGCTGCATTTAGATTCTTTTTAAAGTGATGAAGAGTGCAGGACTTCAGAAATATAAACCTTTCTCTATTAGAAATTGCAAAATTTAGTACTATGACACTATGAAAACTTACAGTACAGTTTATTGATTCCGTGTTAAGATTCAGCATCAATCTGGTGTCTGAATTCTCTCAGAGCTATTTTTGCCTAATTAAGCAGTACCAGCATGCCCTGAGCCCCTGTCTGTGCACAATGCACCCATGGCTGTACAAGCAGGAGCAGGGCTCAGGTTGGCCTGCCAGCCCTGGGACTCTGTGACTGGTTTCTCTGTTTCATGACAGCAGAACTAAAATAAGCCTGTTATGTAAAAGCAAAGTAACCTTTATCTTAAAACTTCATTCTGGGTCTTGGATATAGCTCAGTGACATGATCTGCAGAACAACACGCCAACCATTCCCACCAGTGTTTGAAGAGGAAACTGAAGGAAAAATCCAAATCCAAGACACTCACTGTTATAGTATCTTTAATTTATCTCATGTTTTACAGAAGTCTGAACGGATTAAAAAGCACCTCCTTTCCCACCACGCTCCTTACAGTTGGTAAAATATATTCAATGAGCAAATGTATGTGAACAGCTTGAGGATCTGCATCTTGCAAGGATTTCACAGACCAATCAATCAAAAACCAAATTTCTTGTTGTTTTTACAACCTTGCTTTAATACAATGGTAAATCCACTCCGATTGTAAACCTGTCCAGTCCCATCTCCCCAGAACACTTTGCCACCTCCAGTGTTGATTAGCAAACCTAGTTAGCTTTGGCACGGAGCTGTGCTCTCTTGCCTGTGACAGCCTGGAAGCCTGTTTTGATGCTGGCCACGGAGCAGCGGGAGTGGCAGGTCTCGCACTGCAGGAAGTATAACCTGGTGTCCTTCTGCAGGATGGTGTCGGGGGAGCGGCACGTGTGGCAGGTGACATACTCCTCTGCAGGGAAGGAACGGGCAGTTAATCAAGCAGCAGCAGCTGGGGAACAGCTGTCCTGAAAAGCTGTTCAAACACACCCACCAACTCAGAGGGGCTGATTATGAAAGCCTACAAACTGCCCCTGGTTAACAAAGAGGAGGTTTCTTGTGGTGCATTACGCACTGACACGAGTGTTTGAAAATTAATAACCAGGACAGACTTCCCACTGATGCTCCCCGGGCTCCTCTGCTGAAGCAGCATTCCCAGGTGTCAGCAGCGCTGGTACTGACACAGCACTACAGCAGGAGGTTTGTGACACATCATCTGAGTCCTCTGACCAGCAGCGACACACACACGCTGCATCTGGCACTTCATGGGTACAACAGACTGCAAAATTAACAATTACTCTTGTTGTCCACAGTCCTCATCAAAGCCAAGATAGGAAACTCAGATGAAAACAAGCAGTTCCCAAATGCTCTGCTTTCCTTGGTATGTCTTAGTGCAGGACTGAGCACAGCCCCTGTGGTCTAACCACGGCAGAACCACCTGTATTTGCATTATTCCATGATAAAGGAAAGTTGTGGCTCCTCTGCCTTCTCCACGGTGGGCACACACCTGGGCCACACATGGGCCCCTGGGCATCACAAGGGCCTGAGAGAAATCTGGAGTGGGAAAGGAAGGTCTACTTACTGATATATCTTCTCAAGACATTTTCTATCTGTTTTTGCTGGAATCTTCCTTTGATTACCAGTTGGTTGTTACCATCTATTGAACCACTAATTGAAAAGAGAAAATTAATTATTTGATTTGCAGGTGTGAAGCGTTGAAACAAATCAGGAACATGAAGCAAGGTAAGGATGTATTCTTCAAGAAAAGCACAGCCAGAATTACTTTGTGGGGGGAAAAAAATGCAAAATTCTGAGTATTTACAGCTACTTCCTACAGGAAGTTTTGCCCAGGCACAACCCTCACCTGCTTATCTCATGGGAGTGAACAAGACCATTCCCTAGGACTTGGAGTTTCCCTCTGCACCTCCTCACTAAAATGTTCCCTCCTCAATCACCCAGCACAGCACTGAAGTGCAGGGAACAAAAGCCCCATGTTCCAGCACATGTATAAAGATCTAACCCCAAAAATTTTATATTTGATCAGTATCAACCCTAAGCACACCCACAGCCCAGCAGCCTTACCTTGTACCCAATTCTGCCAACAAAAATGCCAGGAGATGTTTTGGCTGACGATGTAATCTAAAAATAAAGTAAGGAAATGTTTAACCTTCCCCCTTCAGAGAAATTTGGTATTTATACAGGACTGGCAGGGTAAATCCCACTTAAGTTACCAAGTTTCAAAGGGAGCAGTGCCAGAGGGTCTGCACTGAAGAGTACACACACACAGTGACTGCGGACACCAGAAACCTCAACAGTCCACACAAAAAACCTCCCACCATCCCCAGCAAACCAAACTCAAAATTACAGCAACTAGTGAACAGAAGTCTTCTATTAGAGATTTTTCATTCCAACTGTCCCACCCCCTGAAAAAATGTTAGTAACTACCATTAAAAACCCCCTTTAGTGCACAACCCAGACGCTCAGCAGGGTTTCACCAGGCCTGTTTTCTGGCACGCTTATGACACCCATCAGATCTGCATTCCCAGAAATGCTCACAAAGAACAGAGCTGTCTTCACAAGACATAATTAAGACATAGATATCATTGCAGAAAACAGTGGGAAAACATTACTGGAGTCCACACCATTTACTGAGAGAACAGTATTTGTAGTCAGCTCAAATTAGGAAGAACTTTTCCCACCCTTCTCCTCAAGGCTTGCACATAAATATCACTGGTCACCCAACCTGATAGAAGCCAATGAACTCGCCACGTTTCAGCCCAAGAGCCCATGTATCATTTTCATAATTTAAGTATAAAATTAGAAATTATCTCAATAAATCATTTTCAGAAATATCTTCTCACAGAGAAATGTAATGAGCTCTCTGACTGAAATAGCCTCCACTCCTGGTTTGCCACAGCCACTTGCCAGAAAACATTGCCTTCAACACAGGAGCACAGAGCAGTGTATCCATCTGCTATTCCTGGGAAATCCAAAGAGGAAACTTACAATTTGCAGATATCTGTGAAGTTGACAAAAGATGTTTTCTTGGTCCCTACTCTCACAACCTGCGGGGGCTTCATGACAAATTTCCGCTTCTCTCCAGCCACCATGTCCGGGTTCTTTTCCCGCATGATATTAAAAACTCTATTGAGCAACTGCAAAAGAAGGGGTTCACACCCATGTGAGCATTTTCCGTGTCTCAAGGTACCTCACCTCTAAAACCCACCTGAAACAGCACCCACAGTGAATATCAGACTGCCTTTGCCTACGAGCATTTCCCCACCTGCTTCAGAACACACTTTAAAGGTTCTGAAAAATGCAAAATCCCAACACTGTTTCCCCACAGATTTGCTCTGCCCATAGCAGGAGGTGTTTGAACTATGACCAATATTGCCCCGTATGAAAATTACTGTGATAGAAGACAGGCTCTGTTAGCTGTCTGCTCATGAGCTTCTGACTGCAAGTCCTTTACTTCGAAGTTAGAAATAGGAAATACGAGCATAAGGCTCTACTGATGCAGATGAACATGGAAAATATGTTTTAAAAGTCTCTGGAACATTACCTCATCATATGTGTAGTCCCTTTCTGAGCCTGCCCACGCAGGTCCTGACTGAAGGCTAAAAGAAATTCCATCATCTTTTTTGCTATCTTCATCCTCAAATGCTGTAAAGAAAGTTTTTGGGGATTCATTAAGAAACATTCTTTAACCTCATGCTTACACGATTTCTAAAAGGTACCCAGAAGAAAATTCCACTAAGATGAGGGCTCAAGTCTTCTCTGTTTGTCAACAAGGGACACCAGCACTCAAGGGAAATTTATACAGTGCTTTTATAGAACACTCTTCTGATAAATTTTGGAACAAAAAAGGCACTTGAAGAGAACTTATTCACATACAAGGTGGACTACATTTCACTTTTGACATCTCACTGAACTAGGTTATACCTTCATCCTTCTCCATTATCTCATCTTCATCTGGAAACTTCACATTCTTCTTTTTCTTCTTTTTATTGCCCAGCATGATATCAAGGTCATCTTCAGGTTCTACTGTCTCTGGCACATCTCCTTCAATTTTCAATTCCTGCAAAGAAGCAAGACTGTAGTTTGCCCAGTGTTAAACACAGACCTCCACTGCACAGCATCAGAAATAATACCAGCTGCACACTACAGAGGTGAATACTGGCAACATCCACCACAGCCCTGGAACCCAACAGGTGAGAATGGAATTCCAGCATGTTCAAGAGAGCCCTGTACTGCTGCCATGAGCAGGGCCAGATTTGCACCTTCTGGCTTAACTTCTGGCTAGGCAGGAACAAGGTCAGGCTACACTTAAGGGCAGCAGCCATCTGAGGGCAGGAGGGAACAAAACACCCTTCGTGGCAGGCAGTAAGGGAAAGCAAAGCTGTGCTACTCCAATTTGTTATCACACTTCTGCACACTGGAAGAATACAGAGCAAGTATTTTGTCTTCTGGGGTAGATCAGAGGAACATTTTCTTCCCCAAAAGGCAGAATCAGAAGAGGAGGTTTATACATAACGTAACATTTCTCCGTCCTCTTGCTCTCCGGGCTTGCCAGTTGCACTGACATGTGATACAAAAACACTACTTGGAATAAAACTTGAGAAGAGTAAAAATATCTTGTACACCTTCAGGAACACAGCACAGTAGCCAATCCTTTCTAAGGAAAACACCAGAGTGAAAACAGATTTCTTGGCAGATATGTGCACTTTATTTGAAGGGCTGGCCTTTAGAGGACTGTTCTGTGTGCGGCTTCTGACAGCCAGTTACCTCTCTAACCCCAAAAGACAACTAACCTTGAGGTTAATCAACCCTTCCTACACACTGCTGAATTATTTGCTCTTTGTGCAGAGCAGGCAGGTTTTTCCACTTCTGGACAAAAAGCCCAGACAGGAGCAACACGTCCATCAAAAAAAATGAAAGACGTGTAAAGTTTAATTACGAACTGCACTAAGACACAATGACAGATCTGAAACAACTCCTGCACTGCCAAACTCAAGAAAATGAAAGCAAGAGAGTTTTCAGCCATAGTCAAGTTACATAAACAAACCTTTACACCTTCTTCTGCTTCGTCTATATCAAATATCTTTTTTGTTTTTTTCTTCTTTTTCTTTTGATTGAAGAAGTTTAAATCATCCAAGTCATCTGTTGTATCTAAAGAACAAAGGATTGCCTAAAGAAGTGTAACTGTAGAAACAGTTCAGACATTAAGGTTTCTAATTTACACCCAAACCTTTAAAACATTACAGTAAGACATGAACAACAATCTGTAACCCCTGTGGATATCCTTCAGGTTTTGAAGAGATCATTCCCCTCTGCCCCCAAATACTGTTTTAGTTCCTGCACCTTCTAACTGTGTCTTTTGATTCTTTAAATGTTTAATCTTTCTTTCTGCTGTACAAGATAAATCAGTCACTTCTGTCATTAGATATACTTGGACAAAAAAAATGAGAAGTGTAGGAGGAAGTTTCTTTGGTCTAGAGCAGGAGCCAATTTTATCAACACACTGGATTTAAGTTAATGGCACTCTCTGAATTAGGTAATCTTGAAATGACATTGGCCTCAATTTAGAAAGCAAGGTTTTATACACAATCACACATTTATTTCCTGAAAGATTCCAAAGAACACTCTGGTTATAACATTCAGAATTGTCCAAAAACTAGAAGCTCCTATAACCACGTTTGTGTTATTTACACTATTGCTTAATTGCTCAAATGATGAAGAGCCATAATTGTGGAATTACTGCAACAACTGCACATGGAAGATTTAAAACTCCACACTGTTTTAGAGAGTCTCTTTCCACTGCCTCACACAAAGGACTGTTTGAGTCAGAAAAATGGAAATTACATAAGCCCATGGGAGCTTGGTGATGGCTGTGAACACGATTCCAAGCAGGAGGGCAATCTGCCCTCCAAACAGGCAGCAGAGATTACTCACAAATCTCTGAACAAACCAGGGCTCTGGCATTATATTCTGGGATGCCAAATTCTTGAAACGGGCCTTGTAGTCTCAAAACAGCACCTCTGAGAGTTTATCTACATGCATTCACTTTACCTTTCTTCCTGCTGTCTTCTTCATCTGCTTCAACATCTTTGTCTTCTGTTGGCTCTGGTTCAACTTCCTTTGTTTCTGATTGCTGAGTCTCTTCCACTTGTGTGTCTCCTCCTCCTTCCTCATCCAGCATGAAGGGCTTCTTCTTTTTCTTCTTCTTCTTGCTCATAGTAGGATCGAAAATCATCTGTAAAAGTCAAGAGTTCCTTAGCAGCTCAATAAACACCCCTCATTTAATATTTATAACACTTTTCCCAAACTGCTCCTCGGCTTCAACCTCAACTGTGTCAATTACAAGGGAAAACTGACAGAGTTCACAGCTTCTGCTACTTTTCCTGTAGTCCAAGTTTCCTTCCATCTACTTATTAGTGCAGCTGAAAATATGTTAAAGCTGTGATTCTCTGACAGACTGGCTACCACCTTTATTTTATGACCATTGTGGACTCCAATTTTGCAGTAATACCGCACCACTCAACATCAGAAGAAAATTTAACCCCATCAAAGCACAGAGTCTGATCACACATCACTTCCACTTGTGAGACACGTTCATTCCCAGATTTATTAAAGGCAAGATTTGCCAACTGTCTTGACAAGAACACTCTGGATGATGGGGAAACCTAGAAGGGGCTGGTGATACAGCAAGACCTGCTTCAGCTCTGAACACTGTGAAATGGCAAAGGTCTCATCCTTTTCCCTCCCCAGACTGAGAGACTGCACCTCAGACACCAAGTGATTAAAAGCTGTTAATGAGCTCTTTAGCCAGCAAAGCAGCTTAATTCCTCTTGTCTGACTGTGAAGAAGGCACTAACCCCAGACTCACTTTTAACCTGTTCATCATCTGCAGACCTGAGGGATTTTTTCCAACACATTAAAGCCTTTTGTTTCACTTCAGACACAAGCTGACATCCCAGCTGTTGGTCAGTTTGTTACACACATCTGCGGGGACTGTCACACCATAGCATATGTTAAATACAACAATTTTAGACACTTTCTCCAATGTTTTTTATCCAGTAATGGAAGAACGCTCTCACAGAGTTGTAGCTCACCATCATGAATACCCTCATTCAGGAAAGGACCAGCACTTCACCAAGAAGCAGTTCTCCAACTTCCTGCTCAGCTACACCCTGAAGTGTGGTGGTTGCCCTCTCCCCACAACGCAACCTTTCCTTGCACTTCTCGTTCTCCTACACACGCTATTCTTGTGATATTCTTCCCATTTTCCGAAACACACGTTCCATAAAGGCTCTACGAAAGGCAGCAAGTTGCTCATATGGGTGTCAGAAGCACAACACCCCCAAAGCCTGCACGTACACGGGATGCTGAGGCTTTCAAACTGCTGAAGTGTGTCTTTAGTTGCACACGCTGTGCTGGAATGATCTTCAAAAGAGTTCTGCCAGAGGGCTTTCCTCTGCTGCTTCCTTAGATAGTGGTGTGAATCATGCTCCTGTAATGCACAGAAATCACAGTATGTCCAACTGGTTACACATCTGCTTCCTCCTGGACCTCCCCAGCCTGCTGGGACAGCAGGAAAGCTGCCTGCATGGGCACAGTCCACAGCCTCGGGAACAAGCACAAGTGGTTGACTCATTTCCATGAAGATGCTCTTCAAGACTCTGGAGAGGTTTTTATTCTCTCATGCGAAACAAACCTAAGATTATGCCTTGATGAGATGTAACAGTTTCTAAGGAGGAACCAGCCCCTGGCCCCAAGTCACTCCCTTTGTGAAGGAAAAGACATCTGAACCGCCATAAAGGATCTCTTGTGTCTACAGAGACAGAGTGTCTGCAGCCTAACCACACCGAACTGAACACACCAAGACAACTCCTGGATGCAGGAGATTGGTTTTCAGCATTAACCCAGCTGGCCTTGAGCAGGGCCACCCCAGCCAGGCAGGGCAAGCCAGGCTTCTGCACACCCAACACCTACTCAGAACATGTCACACTCCACAACCTGAGGAGGAGGAGGCCAAAGCCTGAAATATTTTGTTCACCAAGGGCTTCAACAAGCACTCAGCAGGAGCCTTAGGTCACATTTGCTTTAACAAGTCATGACATAAATGAACCAGCCTGATAACCCAGCTGTTCGTGTTCTGGCTTTCTGAGGTAGGTGTTTCCAAATTTTCTTTACTCCTTTTCTCTGCCCAGCACATTGGCTTAGTCCAAACTTTATGATACCATTTAAGCTCTGACAAAGTACAAAGCTGCAGGTTTTCTACTGAAAGAACTGCAGCCCCCAGTACAAACACAACAAACCTGGATGCTTTTCCTGTGTGAAAAAAGTTATAAATTCCTGTCCTGTTTCAGCTCTCAGAGCCAAATTCCCACATGGGGTTTTCTCCTCTGTAGACCACATGGTTCCTTCTCACATCTATCTCCATATAGCTGCTCCTTACTTCAAGTGCCTACACAGTCAAAATCCCAACTTACAGAAAATTAGCAAGTGAACAGAGGGGGAGGAAACAGAATCAGTTTCATAGACCAAATGCAACTCAAGACTGAAGCCAATGATCCTCTGAACTGCTGTGACAGTGGCAAATGGCAGGGATTCCAAAGAAGTCACAAATAAATCCCATTTCCTCAGTCTGAACGAACACAGGCATGTCTAGGAAGCAGACATCACCCCTGCCCTGATCAAGTTAGTTCAGGTGTCCCTACACAACACGAACTTATGTCTATGGTGAGATGCAAAATTATTAAGATCAAGTAGCACTCAAATTTTCTGGCTGCTCAAAACACACCACTCTCTAATATTATTGCCTGAAGCTTCACAAAACTGCAGGATTCAAAGAACTTTTAGATCTTCAGTAGGATTATGTACATTGTAGGATTTTTAATAAACCAAACAGACATTAACAGACTACTTCCCCTCACAAAATGAGCCTGTGCTGCCCCTGCTATGCCCCAGCTCTGGGCATGTCCCCACCAATGAGTTTCATTCACACACAGCTCTGAAAATTTTAAGCTACAGTTCAACACAACAAAGTTCTTACCATCTATCCCAGTTTCCAGTGTTAATTTGTCTTCATGTGTCTTCACCCTCCTCAACTTCACAGGCTTTAAAAAGTTTCACCAAGTTAACATCAATATCAAAGTATTTGGCTCCCAGCAACCAGAGCCACAGAAGTTCTGGAAGGCACCGGCACTCACACTCAGACCACACAAGCCTGAAGAACAGTGACAGCTCAACTGTGTTATCTGCCATCATCTTTATTCTCTGTCACATAAAGCAGCCCAGAGGTGGAACTTCACTGCAGATCCCAGGAATTATCCCAATGTCAAATTAATCCACTATGCAAGAAAACCAGTTTTACTGATACAAACTGTATTCAAAGCAGGACACTCCATGACCTGGTCCCTGGCCCTGTGATCACCTGCGTCAGACAGCACCTGATGCAAGCATTCCTGAGTGCAGAGAACAGCCCAGACATGAGAACTGCAGCTCCCATGACACATTTAGGCACAAAAACGCAACGTATTCATTCTAGATGTTAAAGCAGCTGAGTAGGTCAGTCACAGCTACTACTAAAGTAAGTCGTAATTACACCAGTTCTCCTTTATGATGTAGGACAAGCCTGTCTCCAAGGCTTGAGTTATCACTTTGCTCTGAAGGAAACAAGCCACACAGGTATTTAAAACAACACCAGGGAGAAGATACAAGGCCAGAAGCAGCCATCTCCTGGATCCAGCCAGGGCAGCTTCCCACGGGCTACACCAGCCTGATATGCACCTCACACACGGAAAACTTTCCTTTTCCCCATGAGAGCAATGGAAATGAGGCCACTAAAGCTGCCAACACACGGCATTTACAACAACTGAAAAATTTCTCAGACACGGATGTATCAACTTCCCTGGTACCGGGCCTAGACAAACACCACCAGATCCGGAAAACGTGAAGTTATCATTTTGTTCAGATGTCGCTATTCGGCTCTCAAGGTTAAAACCCAAGCTAGTAAAGCTCCAGAAAGCGCGTGGTGACTGCCTAAACACTGCGTTTCACTAACGAGGGCAGAACACGATGGAGAAGCGGTGGCGGGGCCACCTGTCTCTCTCTCCGGCTTCTCCGTGCCAGGGGCCGCCGGCGGCAGCACACCGGGAGCTCCAGGAGAGCTCCAGACGAGCTCCAGGCCTTCCCAGGACTCGCGGCCCCAGCACACACCCGCGGGCCCGGCGGGGCTCCGGGCAAGGCGCCGGCCCCGCGCCCGGCCCGGCCCGGCC
>VZTI01000380.1:0-29258 GCA_013397865.1 Struthidea cinerea | reverse complement strand
ATGTCCATTCTTCTGCTATTTAATAATGTGAAATAATCTCTCACCTTTGGAGATCATGGCTTTGGGGGCACAGTCAGTTCCTGTGGCAAGGAGCCTGTCCTCACTCTTAAATACAGACTCACAGAATCACAGGATCAATTAGGCTGGAAAAGACCTCTGAGATCATCGAGTCCAAGCTATGACCCAATACCACAATGTTAACTAAATCATGGCACTTAGTGCTACATCCGGTCTTTCCTTATGCACTTTCAGGGACAGTGACTCCACCACCTGCCTGGGCAGCCCATTCCAATGTCTAATCACCCTTTCTGTGAAGAAGTTCCTCCTAAATAACTTAAAGCCCCCAGGTAGGTGTCAGGTACCAGCTCGAAAAGAGACTGTGACCTGCATGAGCTTGTGCTGGTAGAGGTTGGTTGGTCAACCTCTGTGATCCCCGGAACTGGAGACTTGTGCGTGTAGGAAAGGACTCTGGAGAGTGTCTGGTCCAAGCTCATACAGGGGCAGCAGGAACAGATTCCTCAGACCTTCTGCTGGGTTTTGAGTATCTGAGGATGGGATCACCCCAACTCCTTTGAGCAACCTGTTCCATCTTCACAATAAAACCTCTTTTTTTCTATGTTTAAGGAGAATTTCCTGTATTTCACCCTGTGTCTTCTGCCCCTTCTGTCACCCAGAAGAGTCTGGCTCTGTCTTGTTTATTCACCTCTGTACACACTGATACGATTCCCCTGAGCCTTGTCTTTATAGGCTGAACAACCAGGCTCTCTCAGCTTCTCCTTGTGTGCCAGATCCTCCAATCCCTTTGTCATCAAATCACAGAATGTCTTGGGTGGGCAGGGACCTTTAAAATCATCTAGTTTGAACCCCTTGCCATGGGCAGGACCACCTTCCTCGTTCCATTTCCCTAATACTACTTAATAAAAGAATGTGGCACTAATGAAAACAGTTATTTACCACGAGGTGTTGAAATTCTGCCTCCCAACCAACTCTGACATTTAAAGGTCATCTGTTTCACGCAAGATACAGTGTGAAAGCAGGCAGAGCCATCGGCCCAAACACTGTTACAAGGTTTGTTTTCCATTTTAGTATTTCCAGACCATTTGGATTCTTGAAGGCCCATAACTTCCCATTAGGTGATGTAAACTTATGCACACTCTATCATTTAACTTTGTCATCACCTACAAGAAACATCTTGTCTATCCTTGGTCTTCCTTTCCTCTGCCTTTCCAGCTTGCTTCAGTGGGCAGTGAGGGCCCCCAGCATGCTCTGTAAGCAAAACCATCACTTTGGAGACAAAGCAGGAGCCAGGACAGGACCAGTTTTAGCTTTTCACAAGATGACTACAATACTTTTCTGTTAAACCCCGGAAACCCAACTTCAAAGAGTACTTTTCTTTCTTGCTTCAGTTCCACCCTGTTTCCCTGGGTATTTGCCCCATTTGTGCTGTTGGGTCACGGGGATGCTGCGGATTTTCAGGTACTGCAGGCAGCTCTTCTTTAGTCAGAGAGTCACAGAATATCCTGAGCTGGAAGGGACCCACAGGCTCATCCAGTCCAGCTCCTGGCCCTGCACAGACACCCCAACAACCCCACCCTGGGCATCCCTGGCAGCGCTGTCCAAACGCTCCTGGAGCTCTGGCAGCCTCGGGGCCGTGCCCATTCCCTGGGGAGCCTGGGCAGTGCCCAGCACCCTCTGGGGGAAGAACCTTTCCCTGATCTCCAGCCTGACCCTCCTCTGGCACAGCTCCAGCTGTTCCCTGGGTCCTGTCCCTGGTCACTGGAGGACAGATGTTGTTGATCAGTTGAGCAGACACATTTGGTGTTGCTGTAACACTGAAGGTGCTCTCCCACCAAATTCTTCTTCCTTCTTTTGCTGCAGACTTTTGTTTTGATATTCCTGTTATATGACTGTCCACTCTGGGACGTTTTTCCTTGGCATGCAGCTGGAGCACATGGATTGCTGATGGCTGCGCCTGCACTGCCCCAAACACCTTCCTCACTGCCCAGGGCTCACCTGGACCAACCTCCTGTCCTGAGACAGGATAATGGTATTTTTATATGGTATTTAATGGTATTTTTATATCACATGTGTGTCTATGCTGTTCTTAAAAACCACCACGGACAGAGATTCCCCCTGCAGCCTCTTCAAGTGCCTGACAACAAAATTTCTTCACCCTTTTTGCTGTGACTTAACCCAGTGGCTGTTGCAGTGTCCCTGAGGACACACCAGCTCAGTGCTCCCTGTGTGGTAACCCACAGGCCTTTGGAATACCACTGTGCCCGTTCTTGTCCTACCCCCACAGCCTTCTTTTTTCAAAATATGCAAATCCAGCCCTCCAACCTTTTTGTTCTCGTTTCCATTGCTCTCCTGCACCTCACTTTATGTCCATATTCCTAAAGCTCAGTGCCCAGTTCTGGGCATAGCACTTCCATCAGAGTCCTGGGCAGTACCAGACAGAGCCTGATAATTCCCTAATGCCTCATCCATAACATATCTGTTAACACATTCCAGAGTAAGATTCTCTGCTTTCTTTGTCGGTACTACTTGGGCAATGTGTTTTATTGATGACAAATACCCTGAGATACTTGATGATCAAAAATCCCAAGATTCCCTCCAGCTGGGCTGCCTAGTGAATAACACATAACATAATGTTGTGCTTGGAAAACCTCAGGAGAAGAGGAGCTGCCAGGAGTGCTGAGCTGCGGTTTCTCCACACAGACACCAAAATGCCGTCTTTGAAGCTCCGGGCTGCAGACGCACAACATCAAAGCACACCTGGGAGATCACCTTATATTAATTTTTCCCCTTCCCATGCCAACAGGCTGTTAAGGATGCAGGACTGCCCTGTTCTTTCTTCTTCTATGCTTTCCTTGTGAATTAATTAAGTCCCAGGAATGGAAGAGTGCTGGTGCATTAGTTGTTAATTAGTTGTTGCTGATTACATTTTGCCAAGACCAGGTGGAACTTGTGTCTTTGATCTGATATTTTGGGGAAAAAATCCTATATGAGTTTTGGTAAGAAAAGCACAGTCTGGGTTAAAGAGCTTGTAGAAACACATAGAATAAAAGGTTTCTTCTACTTTTTTTCTTATTTTATTAAAGAGCAACAGTTGTGACAAAAAGGAAGAGGCCTATGAGGCAGCAGGTCAAGTAGAATTTTAACTTCAGTAACTAAAGCTCAGATCCTTAAAGCTCAGAATCCGAGTGCACTACGTGTATTGTGCAGTTACCCAAGTTACAGGGACGAGCAGTCACAGTCTGGGAGTAATAAACTTCAAATGCAGCCTTGAATTTGGGGGCATGGCACAGCAGAAATCCCAATCATGGGAAACACACTTGTGGAGGTTATGAGTGTGGTTTTGAGTATTACCCAGCCCTCCAAACAAATTCCTTGCGAGTTTGCCTGGCTGAATTCCGAGCCCTGCTCTTGGGCTCGCTGTGATGCTGAAGCCAGGCTGTCACTTGGTGCCAAAACCTGAAGACATCCCATCTCTTTGAAGTAGCCATTACACACCTAAATGGAGGTTATGGAATCATAGATGGCTCATGTTCAGCCTGAAGAGGAGAAGTGTCGCTGTTATGTCCGAGACGCATAAAGAAAACGACACAGAGTCCAGGCTCATGAACAAGTGGAAGCTGAAGCGCTTTAATAATTTTCTAACTACTTTTATAGGATAGATCACAAAAGTGTGTTGAGTGGCAATAGGTAATTGGTTCCTCGGCCATCTACCCCTTGAGAGGATTGGCCAAGTCCTAAGATACCTATTCCAAAATATTTTCAAAGTCAAAGCTATAACAATCTTGCAAAACAGATTGCAGGTGCAAGAAGTTTATGGAACTGTGACCTTGTTTAAAATAGTTTACATAGGAAAGGCAGTCTGCTCACAG
This sequence comes from Struthidea cinerea, assembly GCA_013397865.1. Lineage (NCBI taxonomy): Eukaryota > Metazoa > Chordata > Aves > Passeriformes > Corcoracidae > Struthidea > Struthidea cinerea. The sequence goes on along the minus strand of VZTI01000380.1, from coordinate 25,371 downwards.
AATATTGAGAAAAAGCTGAAGAATTTCTCCACTTCTAACTTTTTAGCACCTACAGAGAAGGGTCCAGGGAGACCTTAGAGCCCCTTGCAGTACCTAAAGCAGCTTCAAGAGAGCTGGAGAGGGACTTTGGAACAGGACAAGGGGCAATGGCTTCCCAGCTCCAGAGGGCACGGTTAGATGGGATATTGGGAAGGAACAAATGGTGCAGCCCTGGCACAGGTTCCCCCGAGAAGCTGTGGCTGCCGCATCCCTGGAAGTGTCCCGAGGCCAGACTGGATGGAGCTTGGAGCAACCTGGGACAGTGGAAGGTGTCCCTGGCAGGGGGTGGAACGAGATGGGCTTTCAGGTTCTTTCCCACTCAAACCGTTCTGGAATTCTGTGATCCCTGTGGACTGTGACTGGGAAGAGCCATGGGCACAACAGTCATCCAGAGGGCCGGGTGCCGCGGGCCGGAGCGCTCCCGATCCCGGGGATCCGCGTGTGCCCCCGATCCANGGGATGCCCTCAGCCAGCCCCGGGCAGCGCCGCACAGCCCCGCACACAGCCCGGACGCGGCGGCCTGGGCCCCAGCTGCAGCGCCGGCAAAGGGGGGTTTCNAGTTGGGGCACAGCGGCTCGTGGTGGAGCTCAGAGCACTCTTCTTTTCCAGGACATCGGAAGATCAGTCAGCTCTCAGTTCAAATCTGCCAGGAACAGTGAATCCAGAGGTTTATGGTTGAAACCGCTTGTGCATACCTTGCAAAGGGAAGTCTAAACACACCACGCGTTATTCCAGAGGAAGGGGGTAAGGCAGGGCATTGTTCTTCTCCTGTCTCCAGCTCTTTGCTATATTTTGAACATGGTTTCAACATAGTGTTTGCAAGCATTTTCAACAGTTCCTGAACAAACCAGGTATTCCAAATCCACCGAAAACTGCGGGTGTAGAGAGCCCAAGTCCCCTCTGTCACAGCTCAGTTTGCTAAACTTTCTACCTGGACAACCACAGAGAGTGTCCTTTAAAGTGAACACTTTGTCCAGTGTGTGAGAAATGTTCATGTTGGGAACTGTAGCCTTCGTCATGTAACTTTTATAGTCGGATTTCTGCCAACCTGCTTTGGCAGCCACAGTGCAGTCTGTCCAGGAGCTCCCTGGAGGCCTAAAGCACAGGTTGTTGCTGTTGCTGTCCCTCCTACTACTCTGCTTGATAAAAATCACAGAAAAATCCATTTGGGAATAAATAACATGCAGACAGAGCTTTTGATAGGTACCATTTTCAATACAGATGAGAAAAGAAAGAGAAAGAGAGGAGACATCTTTGGGTATTTAAAAAGCCAGGAAAATGAACACACAGCTTGGACAAGCTCTCCATGTGATTGAGAAAGAGCAGGTGAAACCAGGCTTGGTCTGAGAGGCAAGAACAAGGTTCATGTTCAATCCCTCCTGCACACAAGGAACAGAGGGCTTTGCCTTTGTACATAATCAAAACTGCATCGATATTCCCTGTCTCCATCAGCCTTTTCTCCTCCTATGGAAAACAGGTGCAAGACTCAATATTTGTAGAAGCATCACTTTTTTCACTGAAGACTTTCCTGCCCTTGAATGTTAATTGAGATCAAAAGCGTTTAAAGCACCGCTGCAGTTCTTGAGTCACATCTCACTCAGGAAACACTGTCCCTAGCTTTGGTCCGGGCCAACCCGCCGTTCACAACATTTTCATTGCATCCATTTCAGGAGGGAGTAAATCCTGGCTGAATGGCCAGGAAACACTCTGTTCCAGGTCAATATTACAGAAAGCTGCATATGGATAAAAATGTCAAAGATACATCTAGGAATGATACAGGAGCATAAACAACCTTTTCCCGATCTGATGGAAATGCCACCTTCTGTCACAAGTTGTGAATAGGAGGAAAATGGATACACACGGACATATGGTTTAGGTTGTTTTCTCGTGGCAGCCCCTGAACTGGAAGTTGACACATACCTACTGGTGATAATTGGCAATATGAATCAACACTGGGGTTTAAGTGTTAACAAAAATTACATCTTGGGTCTGGCATTCCAACAAAGTCCTTGAAGAAAATAAAAGCAATTAGATCCATTTCTAACCTGTCACACCGGCACAGATCTGTGAATGCAGAGATTTCACTGAAGCAGCTCCTTATCTTCCTAATGCCTAAATTTAGAAGTGATTGACTTCAGCCCAGTCAAAATAAATCTCCAATAAAGGAAAAAGCAAATGTTGGGAGGGTTCTAAAAACCCATTTTAAGCCATTCTCTATCTCTCACAGACCACAGCTACTCCGTTCAATGTGCAAGGCTTGCCACTCTAGCAGCACCCACACTTTTGCAGGGACTGGTCAGACCAGGTGATTGCATCAGCAGAGGCTGCACACACAGGAGGGGGCTGTCAGCTCTAGGAGAAAAATCCGGGCGATTGGTAAAAGTTCCGCTCAGTCTTTTTTTAATTAGCACATTATTGTACAAGGTAGGAAAGAATTGTGAACACTGGACCAGCTGGGTTAAGGGACACTGTGCAACTCATCCACATTCCTAAACAGGATTTCTGTACAGCCTTGGCTGGAAAAGGAAGGCCCAGTGGTTTTTGTACATAGTGAAAAGAAAAATGAAAAGTGTAATTCTGGGCATATCATGACCCTGCTCACACAAATACTGATGTTGCCTCCAACACCTGAAAGTTCAGTTGCTGGCCTCAAAATGAACTTTTTTTCATCATTCTTGTTGCGATCTGGTTTAAACCCAGAAGAGCAAAGAAAACTAAGTCTCTGTGTATAAAACGGAAAGAACTTTGAAGGTTCAACATATACTCAAAAAACATGATTAAAACCAAACAAGGTTAGATGTTGGTGCCAAAAATTTGATATGTTTTATTTAATAGTAAAAGAGGCAAACAGAAAGAAAGAAAGAGAAAGAAATAGAGAAAGAGGTGTGCGTGGGGAGTGGGGGGTCAGGGAGAGAGTGACAGGGGCTAGGTGGAAGCATATCACCCTTCCAGGGGCCCCAACGATGTCTCGTTGCTCCCCTCCATCTGGTCTGCCGGTGGTGAGGGTCCCCCGCCGCCACGCAGCCACACCATGCCACGCCAGAAAGTGTGGAATCCCGTGGATTAATACATTCAGTGGGCAGCTGGGAACGCCCAGGTGCCTCCCTTGCAGGGGGCTAGGTGTGACACTGTCCCTTGCAACACTGAGGGTCTGTTGCATCATCTCTGGTGGCCTTTGATGGGCCATGTCACCCCCTCTGTCCTCCATGTGGCTGCAGCTTCTCCCCAGGTGAAGGGGTGCCTCAGCTGGGCTCCTCTGCACAGTGGAGGATGGGCAGTCACTGCATCCTGAATCAGTCCTGTTCATCTGCAGGAGCTGATGTCCCCTTCCAGCAAGGGACATGGCAAGGGAGTGTGGCTCTGGCTGCTGCTTCTCTCCTCAGTCTCTGCAGGTGATGGACAGCTGCAGAGAAAAATATTCTGTGTTACAGCAATAAGCCAAACAGAAAACAGATTACTGGTCACAAACCAACAGTTTGGTCACAAACAAACAAACAGAAAAAGAGGTTAAGACAAACACAACTGAGACCACTCTAAAGCAAAAAAAAAAAAAAAAGAGAGAGAGAGAGAAAAAGAGAAAAGGTAGCAATTAGCCATATCCTGGTGGGCACTGGAGCAGGGGAGGAGACAGCCTTCTTAGGGTCTGTGGGACACACAGCAAAGGGAAGGGCAAAGGCTTTAGATAGCCCAGGGTTTCTTGCCCACCCATCTAATGGAGTTTGTCTTTGAACTACAAATACAAAACTAAATACAAATTGGTTCCCAGCTCTACGTTTGAACATAAGGATGCAGGTTCGCAAAAGAAAGACATTAGGTGAAAAGGGGAAGCAGGCATCCCTTCTGATCTGCCAGTAGCATCATCATCTTCCCAGTGCAGCTGTCTGGAAAACTCTGGACTCCCAAAGAGTAATTTGAAGTTTCCCACAAGTATTTCTTTCATGGTAAGAGAGCCATGACATTCCTAACAAGTAACCGTCCGCCTTGGTATTGAATACTTTTGCTTATATTGAGACAAGTGAGAAAGAAAACAAGTCAGGAGCCCAAGTTTCAGAAGTGAAAACCATATTTCTTCTCCAGATACCTTGATCTCTAAATCATCTGGTGGCTTGGGCAAAGCAGCTGAAATGTGCCTGGAGATTTATGAAGCATTGACTCATACCCAACTGCTTTGTTGCCCTCACACACTCCACTCTCATTTGGCTGCAGTTTCCACTCCACACAATAGATTATAATTTTCAGTTGGGTGTTAGCATAAGAATACGAATGCCACAAAGATTTACTCATCCCCATCTACATCTTAAAAAGGATCAATCTATTTAGTTACTAAAATGTGCTCTAAGAGGCTGGGAGGTTTGCACAATTTGAAGGCCTCTAACAGCACCTTTGAGAGCACCTTTCATTTTTGCTGACTTCCCACATGAGGGTGCAACAGTCACCACCAAGGCTGGACCCAAGTCCTGCAGGAAGATGATGTTTACTTGAAACACTCACATGATTTACCCCAGGAGGCCGGTTTGAATCATGTCCTGGTGAAGGGGCAGATTTTGGCTCGGTGGAGAGAGACTGTTCATTCTATAATGAAACCCTTTCTCCAGAGAAGCCCCTTTGGAGACAGCCTGACTTTCCAGCAAATGACAGCTTTAGCCATTTTCCCCCTGGCCTGTGAGCACCACATCTTTGCAGCAGCACTGGAAAAGGAGTAAAGTCCCTTTCCACATCCCTCTTTCCCCTGAAAAATTTACCCAGAGTTGGGAACCCTGTGCACTAAAGCATCTTGGACCATCTCACTTCAATTCCATTGCCTGTCAGAACAAACTCCAGCTTTGCCACGGCTGACATTGTGTTTGTGGCTATTTTTCTGCTCTGGATTACACATTGCTCCCAAACCACAGGCTGCAGAGCCCAGGGATCCTGATGTTCAGCTCTTCCCTGCCATTTGCATTTCCTTCTCTTTGGCCCCCCTTGAGGACACAACTGGAGTGATTTTCTGAGCTTGGTGCCACAGTTCCCGTGGACAGAGCGAGCACAGATTTGTTCTGTAACTCAAGACACTGGGTGGAAGGTAAGGGACAACACAGCCAGAGAGCCATTTGGAAAGAGGTATCTGAGGGGGACAGAAGCTCCTGCTGTCCCTTCTGCACAGGAGGAGCTGGGAATCCCTCATTTGTTGAAAGACTTCTCCAATAATTGACTCAAGTCCCTTGCAGTAAGCAGTCTGCTGTCCCAAAGTTACTTCACTTTGTTGCCAGGAGGGGAGAAAATCCAGTTCGCTGCCTATTGTTATCGCTACCTTTTTCTAGGAGAAACAGACTGTCCCGTGTCATGACCAAATTTATGACTTCATTATTGCTGCAGCAGTGACTAAGCCAAACCATGGTAAACAGCAAGGAACAGTAACCCAGGACAGAGATAAATCCAGCCCATAAAGTCACGATTAGCTCACCGGCTCACTGGTAACTTGGAGATTTCTTTTGTCCCTGACTCTTGCCTTTCCCTTGCACATTATCTCTCTTTTAAGCACAATCTGGAGCTCTCCCCACCCCCAGAGATGAACGAGCACATGATGGGCTGGCCCTGGCTGGACACCAGATGCCCACCAAGCCTCTTGGAAGTGCCTGAGACAGCATCCACATGGAGCAATCCATGAGGTAACTCCTTAGATTGATTCCCTCACGTCCATGGCTTTTTCACAGCGTGGGCTCTGTAAGTACATAGGAAGATGATTCCTGCCCTGAGAGATGTAGGGACAAATCTGTAGAGTCATTCTGACCATTTTCTCTTTGGGGATGCGTCCTGTGCTTGTGCAGCCATGTGTTTTATCCAGGTCTGATCCACAGGCATAAATCCTGGGATGGGGCAGTTGACCTGCCTGCTCTACCTGAAGTGGCATTAAGATAGTTCTGACAATTGCTATGATTTGTAATATACAGTGAAATTTAGAAAACCCAGATCAAGAGTTATATTCTTTCTGAACAGGTAACAGCAGAAAGATTCTCCCTGGAAAATCCAGAACAAAGTCTCTTAATATCAGAAAATAAAAATCCTCTTTTACAGTGATAATTGAAGCCATTTGTTGCAAGAAACCTGAACCCAAAATGAAAGCAGAAATAACATCCTGATCATACACTGCCTTGGAGAACTTCAGCTTGCAGACAGGAAGCAAACACTTGCTACAACTTAAACCAATAGCAGATTTCCTGAAAAACGTAGCTCCTTTCCACCCACCTGCGACCAAGAACCATTTTTAAACCTCACTATGAAAAATTGCAGTTCAATGTCATTTTAGAGGAGATCTGAGGGTTCCCAGCGAGTGGTATTCATCATCTGGTAATGAAGTAAATTTTTTTACCAAGGAACATTTTTCATTCTTTTTGCTTTCATCTGTGGCCTCACAAGACAACTTTTTGCTGTAGCTTTAATACATCCATGATATGGTTTTAATGAGGTTTACGTGCAACTTGGAGTCCTTACAGAAAAAAAAAAAGAAAAATGTAGCTGTTCAAGGAAAATTGGAGGTACCTTACTGTCAGCCAGTAGATTTCCCATATTCTGAAGCCACTAGTGCTGTTTGAAAGGCAGGCACTTGGCCTATCTCCAGAGCAGCATTTCTGCCAGCAACAGGATCATACCAGCACGGCACTGCCCGCTGCAGGTTTGGGTGTGAATAGGTCAGTTCAAACAGGGTACCTGTAATAACAGGTTCTGTTGGTCTGTAGCAAGGATCACACGAGCAAATAACCATCCACCTGGTCCTTGGCCACTAACCATGAGCCAGCAGTGCTCAGAATTGTGCCTCGAGGCCCCAAAAGGCCATTGGGATCCTGGGAAGCACTGGGAAGAGCATTGCCAGCAGGTCAGGGAGTGATCCTGCCCCTCTCCTCAGCTCTGTGAGGCACATCTGGAGTGCTGTGTCCAGCTCTGAGCTCCTCGGCACAGCAGGGCAAGGGAGCTCCTGGAGCGGGGCCGGCGGAGGCTGCGCAGCTGATGAGGGGATTGGAGCATCTCCGTGCCCAGGACAGGCTGAGGCAGCTGGGGCTGCTCAGCCTCGAGAGGAGCCCCAGCTGAGAGGGGCCCTCAGCCCTGGCTGTCCCTGTGTGCAGGGAGGGCTCTGAGCAGGGCCCAGGCTCTGCTCCGGGGGCCCAGCAATGGCACCAGAGCAACGGGCAGGGACTGAGCCCAGGGAGTTCCACCTGAACATGAGGAAGAAATTCTTTCCTGTGCAGAGACCGAGCACTGAACAGGCTACCCAGGGAGGGTGTGGAGTCTCCCTCACTGGAGATATTCCAGACCCCCCTGGCNGGCCGGCGGAGGCTGCGCAGCTGATGAGGGGATTGGAGCATCTCCGTGCCCAGGACAGGCTGAGGCAGCTGGGGCTGCTCAGCCTCGAGAGGAGCCCCAGCTGAGAGGGGCCCTCAGCCCTGGCTGTCCCTGTGTGCAGGGAGGGCTCTGAGCAGGGCCCAGGCTCTGCTCCGGGGGCCCAGCAATGGCACCAGAGCAACGGGCAGGGACTGAGCCCAGGGAGTTCCACCTGAACATGAGGAAGAAATTCTTTCCTGTGCAGAGACCGAGCACTGAACAGGCTACCCAGGGAGGGTGTGGAGTCTCCCTCACTGGAGATATTCCAGACCCCCCTGGCCACAATCCTGTGCCCCGTGCTCTGGGATGGCCCTGCTGGAGCTGGGGGGTGGCACCAGATGCCGCACCGTGGTCCCTTCCAGCCTGACCCATTCTGGGATTCTGTAACAGAGCATTCTCTACTTCTGCCTCAACGTTTTCTCTTTCTGTCTGCTTTATCATTTCTGCATTGCAATACATAAAAGATTCAGAAGGTGCTTTTGTGCATAACAAAGACACTTAAACCAGGAAACCAGACATGAGGAATTCAGGGTATGGGTGGCAAGTTGCCACATCTGCTGAGCTACTGTTCACTAGACCAAACTCACTAAAATCCATAAATTGTGTGTTTAAAAGTTTAGACAATGGTAAGTGCAGAGTGATGTGACACTTTCTGTGCCTTAATTAATGCCTCCCCTGATGGGGGAGAGTTTTAGCGTCTTTGCCAGGAATTCAGGAGACGAACAGGAACTTCAACAGTCTCTGCTTTCAGATAGTTGTTTATTAAGTCTTATCAGAGAAGAAAAGTCACTAGCGTGACCCAGACACAGCACAGAGGAGAGAATGCAGGAGAAGCCCCAATTATCAAGATTAGACAGTCTTTTTAAAGGTAAATTATCCAATAAAAACATAAAACAAAAGATATTTTCACTTTTCCACCAATGTTCCATAACTCACTTTGTCACATACACAGGAACTGTGGAATTCTTTATCCAATCACCTTAAACTACTTCTACTGCAGAATATGGAGTAATAGAAGGAGGAACAAAAGGCCTGGAGAACAACAGCAATCCTCCATTTGGAAGTTTTTTGCTTTTTATCTATTTACTATATTAGCAAACCCAAAGACCCTAAATTTTCACCTTGTGATAATCTTACACAACATTCTATCATCTAGTTCACACCAGTGTAGATTCCAACTCTTCCCAAAGGGTAGGTAACTTTCTCCATGGGCAAAGGTCAAAGACAGTGCTGTCCAGGGGGGTAGAATCCTTCAAAACAGGCAGAGAGATACTCTCTGCATTCTGGATTCCAACAGTGATGCAGTTTAGCTGAAGACTCTTCAATGAGGAATGAAGAAAAAGGCAGCACCATCACGGCAGAGAACGTGCACATGATAATCCCCATGACTCTGTGATGCCCACTGTGGGATATCCCGGACATCCTGCTGGCCAGAGTAGGATGTTTAAATTGATGCTCCAGGGAGAGCCAGTCCTGAGAGGGAGATGAGATTGCACTGAAAGCATTGCAACAAATGCCAGCAGAAGCAAGCTGTGACTCCTGCCCTGGGAGCTGCATTCCCACACCTGGGGCTGCCAAGCCACACAGCTGGCACAGCCTCCTGTCTGTCACCTCGCCAAAATGATCTGTCCATTAAAGAACAGCTGAGTTTTGCAAAGGTCTCTGATCAGGCTGGGATTTCTGAATGACACTTTGCTCTTGACTCTCTCTGGGAGGCTGTCCAAGTTGGTGAGGATTGGATTCACAGCAGCCGTGAGGAAAAGCCTGGCTGGAATCAAACTCCTGAGTCATGTGCCTGCGGTGTCCAGTGCAATGGATCAGATGGGCCAGAGCTTCAGGGCCTGGACAAGGATTTTGGGAACATGTTCTGAGGGAGCACCAGAGTGACTGGGGAAACAAAAATGTACTTTTGTAAAAATCTCTAATTTTTTCGTTTTGCCTCTGACTCTCGAGTTCTTGTACTCAGAGTTTGGATTAAAAGGCAAGAGAGACGCAGGATTTTTCTTCTAACTGATGTTTTTTATTTTCTTATCTATGGTACAGCTGCACAGGATGTGCTTCTTAGCTGGCTAGGTGGAAAAATGGCTCCGAGCTTCAACTTTCAAGGCCTTTTAAGGCTCACATCACCCAATTACAGATTTCCATGTAGATTATTTTTATTTATAATTCAATAACTAACTATTCATGTCCCGCACTGCGGACTTTTTGAACCAATACCAGAAAGCCCAGATTTGTGAAGAAGAAGGAAGAAAGAAGAAGGACCAACCCACACCCCAAATCCTCCCTTTTGTTACATGCATATACATTACATTACAATATACATTACTATATCCCATAAACCTAAAACCCAGGATTCCAACACACTTTTCCAAATCTCTCCTGCAATCTGCTGCTTGGTTGAGCCCTAAATATATTTTAAAGCAAGGCTGCTGCATTTAAAATACTGGGTTTGATCAGGAGGAAAACCCATATGTCTTAACAATTGCAGTACCATTCTGCTCAAATATTCCAGCGGGTCGTAACTTGTACTTCACAGAGCCCCACCCTGCACCTCCAGGGAAATTTGAGGTGCTGATCTTCAAGATCAGCAGACAAAACATGCATAAAATGGGCAGGGGGTGGTGGGGCACCCGAAGGCCTTGAAAGTCCCTTCCTTTTTGGGCCAGTTGTGGGGATCTCTTGGGAACGCTGGGAGAAGATTCCCTGTGCAGACCCAGCAATCCCAAAAGGTGACGTAATTTAGGAGAAATATCACTTTCTTCCTCAACAAGCAGCTAGGTGCCATCTTCCTCAGCCATTTTCCACATTCCGGGTTATTTTTGACTTCTGTTCCTTCATTTTTATCTTTTTGCTTTGCAGTTTTTCTTTTGAGTGTTCCTGCTCCTCCTTTAGCTTTCACATAACTTAAAATGATATAAATGGCTTTTAGGATAATCTGCAACACTGAAGAGGATCCCAGGCTGCAGTAATAACCCCAGCATTGTTTTAAAGGACAGGAATGAGGGCAGAAGGTGGAACAAGAAGACACATCTGTCCTGGACAAACGACGCTGGTTTTCTTTACCAAAAGTGCAACCTTCAAAAGGAAGACTTCGGAAGAGAGATCTTGGGTATGGAAAAATAATACTTCTATGGAAACTCTAAATGTAGTGAGAGGAAATCAGAAGCAGGGGTGGCATGTCTGGGGAGCAGGAGGAGCTGGAAAGCAGGTTGTCCAGCCTGAAGACATTTGATGTAATTTATCCCAGCTGCAAGCGCTCCATGCACTGATGCAGAACTCAGTTCTGGGGATTATCACATTTTCCCTTGTGAGGTTTTGTCTCACTAATGACTCAGTGCTGTTGCTCAAATCCCTGCCAATGGCTCTGAGAAGCAAAAGACTAAGACACCACTGACACTCCAGGCTGAAAACAAGCTCATAATCATGCCTTGAGATGGTTACACCCAGGAAACTCAAGATGTTTCCAATTGTCTGCCAGGAAAGAAAGAAAGCAATGTGAAGCAACATATCCCCTACCAATAGTTGTCTACAAATAGAATGGTGACATTGATCACACATATTGCAACAAAAAGCATCTGCCCATCCCTCAGTCTCATCTGCCATTAAGACCCATAAAGTTTGGGTGTCTTCGTAAAAATCACAGAAAATTATTGAGTTTCTGTGCAATTTTTCCCTTATCATCAAAAGTAGGCTCAAATCGTTCTTTTGGGTTTGAGAAAAGATTTAATGTCTTTGTAATTGAAAGATTGCAAAAGCAAATGGTTCTCCAGGCAGTGACATCTCTTCTTCTACCAGGAAGACTTTAGGGAATGAAATAATGTCTGTAAGGTTTCTATAACAATTAAAAAATTCTGATTTGACAAAAAGCTCCCAAACATGAAACTTGATTTTCAAGTTGAGACAAAGCTAAACAGCTTCAATTTTCATTCCTCCTGTAATTCTCCTCTATGCAATTCCAACCACATTGTTTGCTTCAGTGCAATCCTAAACAAAGCTTTATTTATTGAGATTTCACAGAAACAGAGCCATCTGCAAAAACAGTATTTCTGGCTATAAAATATGTTCCTTGTGCTCAAAGAAATGTGAATGTTTAGACCAACTAACGATGAAAAAGATTAAAATAGCCAAGTTTCCAGAAGTTCTTTGCACTGAAATAGCTTTCACATGTTTGTTACATAAATTGCAAAGGTACAGCTATGCTCATTCATTCCTTCATTCATTCATTCCAGTAAGAAATTAAAGAAGAGAACAGTGTAAATATGACAGGCTAACACAAGATTGTGCCTATTATTGGGGAAAATCAAGTTATCTGGAGCATGTCTGAAGGGAACGCAGCTGGGGAAGGGACTGGAGCACCAGGAAAGGCTGAGGGAGCTGGGGAAGGGGCTCAGCCTGGAGAAAAGGAGGCTCAGGGGGGACCTTGTGGCTCTGCACAACTCCCTGACAGGAGGGGGCAGCCGGGGGGGGATCGGGCTCTGCTCCCAGGGAACAGGGACTGCCTCAAGTTGTGCCAGGAAAGGTTTGAATTGGATATTAGGAGAAATTTCTTCATGGAGAGGGTGGTCAGGCATTGGAACAGCTGCCCAGGGAAGCAGTGGAGGTGTTCAAAAAACATGGATGTGGCACTTGGTGAGCAGCGGTGCTGGGTTAATGGTTGGACTGATGATCTTGGAAGTCTTTTCCAGACTCAGAGATTCAAGCTCTGTTCTGTTTAATGGAAGATCAAGGGAAGACACAACATAGTGAAAGGCAGCAGGTTGCAAACAGATAAAGAATGCTTTCTTACCTCAGTGATATAAATTGAAAGTCATAGACATGAAATAAAACTGTAGTTAAGAACTGAAGAGGATCCAGAAAAGAGCTCGAGAGTCACAAGACTAACAGGAATATTTGTATTTACCAAGAAGAGGACAGACATTGAGAAGCTGACTGAGAAATTCTGCTTCCTGAGCTGAGCCCTCTCCAGGTATCAGCGTGAAGCTCCTCTGACCTGGTGATAACACCTGGGCTGGCTGAGTCCCTGGCCTAGGGCACAGCAGCCCATTTTATGTGTTTACAAATCATGTGCCTGCAGTACTGACGCACGGGCGAGGACCTTGCTGATCAGATGGAAAATGCAAAGCCGTTTATTGCGCAGTCAGAATTCCCTAAATCCCAGCACCCAACAGGATAGAACATCCTATAAACAGGAAAGATGTTCCCCACAGTGTCCCCCAATCACCTGGGGCATTGCACAGATTTTACCTATGATGGTAACAGGCAAACAATGCCCTATAAGGCCACAAACTCCAATGAACACTTCTCACAGGCCCAGGCTGTCCATAAACACAGAATCCTCTCTCAGTCCGTCCCCGGTGACCTGGATGCACTCCCAGGGTCACCTCCGGGCCCAGGACAGAGCCCCTCTCTCTGATCCTCAGGGCCTGTCTCTCTACCACCACCCAGTGCACTCCAGCATGTGCCAGCTGACCCTTATGCACTTTTCCATTTCTTCGGATAAGGAAAAAGCATCCCCTCACTAACTGTATCATCTCCTGGGTCACTGATTTGGCAGTGGCAGTAGTGCTAAGGTATAGTCTCGATTCTTCAGAAGAGATCCTATAAATCAGATGGGTTTTCAGTCCTTCACTGGACGCGCTCAGGTCTGGTCAGGTTATTCAGAGCAAAATGGGGGACATAAATGCAACTCCTGTAAATTTGTTCTGTGTAATGCAGAGAAAAGAATTATTTTTCTGTTCCTCATGCAGAGGACAGAAGCATGTAATAAAAATAGCATGCACTGGAATGAAAGAAGTCAAGACCTGTGCACCACCTGAGGTTACCCCAAACATAACATGGAAATGGTTTGCTCTTCACTGCCCAGTCATTCCTAAAAGTACACATTTGTCCACACCACGACCTTTACATCTTACATCTCAAAACAATCAAAAAAGTGGTCTTTTATAGCTTGGCAAAGAACTAAACATATTATATACATTAGATATTAGCTACAAAGGATGTAGCAGCCTTACCTCCATGTTTATTAAATATTTTATGATGTAATATCCGTCCTAGTTGACCTTTTGGTTTTAATGCAGTTGGGATGGCTTGAGTATGGCTGCAGCAAAACACAGCCATACTCTTGCCATGTGTGAGGGAAAAACGCAAGAGGAGATCAAAACATCAACATTAACTGAATAAATCTGCAGTAGAGTTCATCCTTATTCCCTGGGATATAGCACCTGGAAGCACATGGAATGGTTTGGGTTGGAAGAGATATTAAAGCCCATCCAGTCCACCCCCTGCCATGGGCAGGAACACCTTTCACTATCCCAAGTTGCTCCAAGCCCCGTCCACCCACGTGGCCTTGGACACTTCCAGGGATCCAGGGGCAGCCACAGCTTCTCTGGGCACCCTGTGCCAGGGCCTCCCCACCCTCACAGGGAAGAATTTCTTCCATCTTTATCTGTAGGACAGAATCGTCGACAGCAAAACCTTATGGAATCAGAACAACGACAAAAAATGAAAAATAAGGAACCCTGGTCAATCACCCAGGGATATCACTATGCCGCGGCGCTGTGGCTTTGCTGTGCCAGAGCGCGAGGTGCTGCCATCTTCCCAAAGCTTCTCCTTAGCGAGGCCACTTGGCTGGGCCAGCACGCACTCACACACGCGTGCACGCACAAACACACAGCTTCAGTAATAGGGGTCGGCGGCAAAGAGGCAGGAGGGGTCTCCGTATAAAGTTCCGTGGATAAAGGTTTATTGCATCCACAGCCTGAAGGGATTCAGGGATGAAGACAAGAAACAATGGAGAGTTCAGGTTTAAGCACGGCAGTGGAGCGAGCGGCAGAGGCCAATGATCTGAGGGCACAGGGGCGGTACAAAGGTGGGACTGGGGAATGGGAGCCAGTGGGGAAGCTCTGGGGGAGTGGCGACGGGGCAAAGGCCAATGTGGGGAACCTGGAGTGGAGAACTTTCTAGGACATGAAACATATAAGGTAGCAAGGGGGTGGAGCGGCCAACAGCCAACCAGGGACGTAGAACTGGGGTACATTAACATACCAGAACAATGCATGCTGGGGGAAGCTTCTCTTCTCACCCTAACCTAGGAATTCTCTGGTACTAGGCACTGTCTTACCACAGCACTCTTTTTGTCTCTTGTACCACAGCCCTACTGACCAGCACCCATTGGAAATGCCCCTAGTCATTAAACCATTGTCTCCCGCTCAAGAAAGGGCAAAGAACTTTGTACAAAATGTACTGAGATATTATTTCTGTATAGCTATACTGCCACAGGTAATGGCAGATTTTTAAAATCCAAGTTTCTGCAGGAGAGGAAAAAAGAAAGAGATAAAAGTATGGATGGTGTAAAAGAGAAAGAAAAGAAGAAACAAAAAGAAAAAGGAAAGACCAGACACATTTTTCTGTAATGAATGTAAATCCCAGCAGATTAGAGAATCTAATGAATTCCTAGGAAGGAGAAGAAAGAAAATTTCTGGGTCCTTAGAAACAAAGATGGGGAAAAGAAACCCAGCTGCAAAAGGTTCTCTTTCCCCCTAAACCCTGCTGCTCTCCACATCTCCATTCCTCATTTCTAAAGCCTGGTACCTCCAATGCCTCAGCCCCTTGGCATGCAAGAGATGTGAATGGAAGTGACATTTCTGTTCCAAATTTCCAGTGCTCCCTGGTCCTATTACAAGTCTGAAAAATCAACATCCAAAAGTGGACCAGGGAGCTCTTTGCTCATTAAGGTTTAATCAGAGTGTCCTGGCACTGTAGCTCTGCAGTTCTGGTCCTGCTTCCCACATGCTCATCCAGGATGAAGCCAGGGCAGCCTCAAATCCCTGTCGTAGGAATAATCCCCTTCCTCATCCCATTTTAACAGGGATCCAGGGCAGGCACAGGCTTTCCTAGGCAGTGTCAGGATGCCACTGGGGCACCATGGGCAGGACAGGAACCATCCATGGATGCTCAAGGGCTCAGCAGGGCTGGGGCTGTTCAGGCACTGAGGTTCTGCTGGTGGTGGTTCTGCCCCATATGGCTTCTGTGGTCTATCTTTAACAGTTCCATTTAGGTAAGAAACAAGATATGAGCTGGGTAAATTTTTGCCAGCTTTCCTTGAGACTTTAGCTGAGAATTTCTTGCCTGAGGTGCAGGACAGAAACAAACAAAAAATATTTTAAATCTAGCAAATGTGTCTCCAATTGGACATACTTGAAATTGAGAAGAAGGAGGAAATAAGAAAATTATGTACACAGTTTTCTAGTTCATCCTGTGAGAATTCATCAAGCAAAACTGAATTTAAGGCACTGAAGTTAAGACCTATTCAGGCTCTGATAGTTTAGCCACCCTGTTTCAAATTATGGCCTTAGTTTTTAGCCAGGTGACTCCTGAGACTGACAGGATTATTTGCTCTTTGGAGTACCTTATTGTGCAGTTTGTAATGTGAAGGCTTCCATTTCATATTCTCAATTCCTAATTTTGCAGCCAGCAGAAAAAACCCCAAGGATCAGTTTCCCAAGGGTGGGATTCTGATATAGGGACAGATGACAATGACTTGGACTGTGCCTGGAAACAGGCAGGACTTTACTATTTGCCAGCATGGGACTTTGGCTCTGTTTGTGCTTGAAGTTTTTTCCTTTCTGGGGGGGGAAAAATGAAAAAGGAGAAACTGAGAACCAGTGGAAGGAGAAACAAATACCATAATCCTAAGGCATGCCACAACCTACACGTAGATACTCCCCCATCATTTTTATTTGGGCTGCAAGGGTCAGGGCAATAGCCTTGAATTTCATCCTTCTCTGAGGGGATTGGGTTATCTGACAAAGCAAAGCACATCCAAATGAATTTATCTCTACTGCTGCTCTTGCCCATGGGTGTGGCTGGAGAGCTGGCTAACAGCACCCCAAACCCTCCCTCGTTCACAGCCTCCTTGCTGACACGAAGGCCCTTACAGCCACGCTTGCCATGCTGGCACAATTCTCTGCAGAGAATTCCAGTCTGGGGGTTCAGAGGTTGGCTCAGGTCTCACCAGCCTGGCTCACACACCATGGCTGGTCTGAAGTGAGTGTGTTTCCAGAAGAGCTCCTGCAAAGTCAGCCTTCCCACCCAAACCTACTTCCAGGCATTTCATTTTGTTCTGTACCAGGAAGGTCTCTTCCCAATTTATTTTGAATCCTGTTTCCATAACTGTAACCAACACTTGGTTAATTCATTGTTTATCTTGGATTTGAGTGACCACGAAACACCACAGCCACATATGAAACACAGGCTTTGTCAGCTTAGGATACATCTGGATGCTCATTCTCCAGATGATGGAAGGATAACACAGCTGGGAACTGTGAAACCCTTGGTGAACCCAAGCCCTGCTGCTGTCCTTTGCCAAGACAAGCTCGTAGCAACACCCCTTAGTAGCAGGGTGGGTAAAGCATCTGCTAAGTTTCCTATGCTTTGTCCCAGCCCCTCTGACAGTCAGGGCTGCCAGCACAGGTGTGAGCTACAGCAGGTGTTTGATACATAACAGCATCAAATCCTAAAAATCATTAATAAAAATCTTGTTGATATGAATTCCCACGGGAAAATTAAACTGGAGTTGTTAATAAACAGAAAGAGGTTTGCTGGGGAGCCTTGCCCGCTGCTTTCAGGACATGCCAAACAGGATCCCTGCAGGAATGTGGCATTGTACCACCAGTCCTTGCTCTAACGAGCCTCTCTAGGTGGGCTCCCTGCTTTCCACTGTGGCCAAGGGTATTTCTCTGTGGCAGAGGATGGAGATGTTGCTTTGCTAAACCCAGAATTAATTCAGTTTACCACAAAAAGGCTGGAAGCAGAAGATCTTGCTCCTGCTCTTCTGGCAGCAGCATTAGGCTGTGCACAAGATGTTCTCATTCCCCTTCTGAAGCCAAGGTATAGTTCAGTAGGTCAAATTCCTGTGGATTTCGCTGTACATCCAGTAGCAGATTCAAGCTTGATGGTTGTTGTGGCAGCCCCACGTGCTGGAGCTGGGGATCCAGGTGCCCTGCATTCCCCATGCTGGTGGGCACACCAGTACCCAGCAGCATCCCTTCATTGCCCTGACACCTTGGGAAGTCCCTGCACCCGCAGGATCCAGTCCCTCACCTGCTTTTCCAGCACCTGTGTCATCCACACCTGACGAGATGGAGGCCCTGGGCTCACCTTCCCTTTTTCCATCCTGATCTCTGCCCAGAGACCCAGTAGGACACATCCTGAAGCCTTGCCTCATATCCTCCCCCATCCCTCAAGGCCATTTCCATACTGAGCTGACGTTTCTCCTGTTGCACATCCATTCCTGCATTATTTATCTAAAGCTCCCCACAGCGTTACGTTATTCTTTTTACCCAGTCACCCTCCTCTTCTGTCCTTCCCCAAGACAATGTGCCAGGGAGTTACAGCAGCAAAGGCCATTCCTGTGGATGCTGAAAAGCTTTGGTAGAGAAATCTTTCAGCTTTCTGCAGCATTCTGTGAGAACTTTGCAGTTCTCACCGAAGCTATGAAAACACTGCTATGGGTTTTGTAAACTCACTCCTTATCTTGCACCTGGGTTTGTTATGCAGGATTGTTATGGTTCTGGCCTTCTGATATTTTGGAATAAGTGTCTTAGAGCTTGACCAATCCCCTCAAGGGGTGGATGGCCGAGCACCCAACTGTCTTATGCCATTCAACACACTCTTTGCGAACCCCGTTATAAAAGATTAATTAAATAATTAATAAAGATCAGAACTGCTTTCCTTCTGAACTTGGTCGTGGCGTTCCTTGCCATTAGTGCTGCTCACAACGACACATTCCTTATCCTTACAGTTCCTTTTTTTGTTTTTTTTTCAGCTGTATTAATTATTTCAATCTATTCCTGCCTGCCCCAGACCTTCTAACACATCCCATGCTGTTCCCACAGCATGGGGATTAAGAGTAGACACATGGATGCATTTCTGGGGTCAGGCCATCTACTAAAGTTGTTTTAGATGCCACCTGGTTATAATTTGGAGCCTGTCCAGCTCTAATTTAAAAGACCACAAAGAGAAGCTTTCAATCCCAAATATATTTCTCTGCTTTCATTGGACTTGTGCTCCTCTAGATAATTTTTTCCGCTTTCTTTTTTCTATTTCTGCTCTTGCTTTTGAAGCTCACATGGCACTCTGGCCATTTGCTACTGCAGGAGCTGCATTTAATTGAGATTTTACAGCTGCTGGGTCAGAAGCAGTAGCACTGCCTTGGCAGGGCTCGCTGGGTCACGCCTTGAGCTCCTTCCTCACCTAACAGCAAACAACACATCTGGTTTTGCTTAAAGGACTTAACTGCTGAGCCGAAGCTTTTAATTGTTTTGGGATCAGATCAGCAGGAACTTGTCTCTTCCCTGAAAGTCTGAAGAGTTGACATTTTTATAGATTCAAAAATACCTTGAAAGTATTGAAAACAACGTGGTATTTTCACATTTTCGCCTGTTGCTCAACCCTTTCTACTTTTACAGCAGCCAAATCATAACTACAGTTCCAGGGTTCATTCACTGGAATACTTCCAGCTCCCCTAAACCAGGAGTGCAGTTCTTTAGGTCCCAGCCTCCTTATTGAAAGAGCTCTTACTAATCTCTGCTGCACCCTTTCAGAGCCCCCCATTTCCTTCTCTCCGTGTCGAGCACTGGCTCTCTCACTGCGTCAAGGCCTGAGCACTGTGTGGAGGGGCAACTCTGTTCCACATTTGTTTTACACCATCCAGCTGTAGCTTCCCCGTGCAATTCCTGCCTTCCCACTGTGCTGTGGTGCTGTTGGCACAGGGACTGTGATGGCTCAGGAGCCACTGGTCCCCTGTGTTTTAGGAATTGATTATCCCTGCTGCACATTAAACACCCTCCATGCATCCTTCCTTTTGACAGGGAGCTGTTGACAGAAGTTGCACACAGTCAGGAGCCTCTTCACTGAAAATCTGGGTGCTGCAGGGAGGCCTGGTTTGAACACACCTGCTCTTACCTCCCTTCCATCACTACCTCCTGTTTCTCTGCTTCTCACTGCTTTAACTATTAAAAAAAAATCATCACTCTTGTTTATGCAGGAGTATTTTCCTGGGCAGTATACCCTTCATCCCAGAAGGGCACAAGAACCTGAAAATTCTCCTGAACACGGGGAAACCCCTATGCTAAAACCCAAGGATTTGGTGTTTTCCTCTGTCAGGACCGCAGTCAGTCCACTTAGAGGCAGAAGATGGAAACACAGCAGGACTTTGGAGATCAGGGGGCAAACCCTGGTGGGAAGATGCACCCCCTGAGGCCTCCAGGCACAGCACTGCTGCAGGAGGAGCAGGTCCAGGTATCTCTGTGTAGGACTGATCAACAGCTTGGATCACAGATTGCAAACCTTTACTGCAGGATTAGGGTTTATCATCACCTCGTCTGAAAGGGTAAAACCAGATTCACATCACGTCTATAGGTTGCCCTTATAATTTTTGCTATTAGCAACTGCTATTAATTGTTAATGCTGTTAACAATTCAATAAAATCCCTTAGGTAACCTTTTCTGATGAGTATTTTTCCATCCATCAGTACTCTGACTCAGAAAAACAAATCAGCAGGAACAGACACTAAATAGGAACCAAACCAAAGCTTCCTTTTATTAAATGCTTTTATACTTCTTTCACTATTCTCCCTCAGTACTAAGATGGTTGGCTCATTCTACAAAGTCAAAGTATCCCTTTTTCAGCACTCGTGATCTCTTTTTTTGATTAATAATTTTAGACTGGGATTTGGGCGTGTAATCTTGAAAAATTTGGATTTTCTTAAAGTTACCTTTACCCTTGTGTTCTGGACAGGGTTACATTTGTGTGTTAACAGATTCATCTGCTGCAGCTTGCCCAGCTGTCTCTCAAGTCCTCACTCCTGCATCAGGTAAAAGCATCCAAAGGCAACTGCAGGTCATGCAAGTCTTTTCCTTAACTGAATTTCTAAATTCTTCTTGTGCACCCCATGGTGCCGCGGTGCTGTGCCGGCCAGCTCGCTGCCGGGCACCGGGCACTGCCTCACCGGCTGCGGGCGGAGGCGGCGGGTGCGACCGCAGCGCTGGAGGGCAGGGGGAGCACCCGCTCGTGTTCGCCTCACCCACCGACGGCAGCGTGCCTGGAGGAGGAGGGAAGGAGCGGAGGGACTCTCTGGGGAAACGGAGAAGGGTTTATTCCAACAAAAAACCACGAGCAGTGTCGCTGTTACGTCCGAGGCGCATAAAGAAAACGCCACAGAGTCCAGGCTCATGAACAAGTGGAAGCCGAAGATTTTCTTTAATGATTTTCTGACTACTGTATAGGATAGATCGCAAAAAGTGTGTTGAGTGGCAATAGGTAATTGGTTCCTCGGCCATCCACCCCTTGAGAGGATTGGCCAAGCCCTAAGATACCTATTCCAAAATATTTTCAAAGTCAAAGCTATAACAATTTTGCAAAACAGCCTGCAGGTGCAAGAAGTTTATGGAACTGTGACCTTGTTTAAAATAGTTTACATAGGAAAGGCAGTCTGCTCACAGAATATTGAGAAAAGGCTGAAGAACTTCTCTGCTTCTAGCTTTTTAGCACCTAAAGACCAGAGCCCATGGATTTAGGCGGGCACGGGGTTTTTATACCCCTACATAACAGGCGGGGAGAACACACAATAACCAGTGAAATATCAGGTTTGGGGTCTTACAAAGGGGGGCAGAAGGGACCAGGGCGAACGGGAGAAGATGTGGGGAGCAGAGGGTTAACAGGAGCCAATTACCAACCGAGGAACACGGAACTTTCCAGAGACAGAAGCAAATCTGAGCATAACGGGGAGCAGCCGATGGTCACGGCGTGCTCCACACAGCAGTGCTCACTGTGCCTTCCAGCCCTGGTGCTGGGGAGCCTGCAAAGCACTGCCCCTGTCGGTCTGCCTGCTCCAGCTGACCACGGCTCTGGCCATGGCTCACCCCAACAACATGATAGAAGCAAACGAAAACAGCCCCAGATGAATGGGGTATGGCCAAAGCAGCTTTGAAAATTAGCTTTGACATGTTCATAATCTCTAAAGTGCAAAAATACTAAAATAACTTTCTGGAAGAGTTTCTTG
Organism: Struthidea cinerea; assembly: GCA_013397865.1. Classification (NCBI taxonomy): domain Eukaryota; kingdom Metazoa; phylum Chordata; class Aves; order Passeriformes; family Corcoracidae; genus Struthidea; species Struthidea cinerea. The sequence goes on along the minus strand of VZTI01000380.1, from coordinate 3,914 downwards.
CTTTCACAGGGCTTCCTATAAAGGAGACTTTGGGTCTTTCATTCCTCTAAATTTGCTGCTTCTTTTTGACTATACCACTGAGAGGCCAAGGTTGGGAACCCACAATTCTGGGATCTGCTTTGCACACAAGGGAATTGTTTGTGTTCAGTGAAGGCATTTAAAATAACATTTGCATTGTGTTGAGACAGATTCTTGTTGGCTTTCTCACAGAAAACCTCTATGGCTTTTAAAATTTGCCAAAATGGTGGAAATAAGAAGCCTAACAAAGAGACTTGGTATTTTCCTCCCTTGCACTGCTGTAGGAGCCCAAGGTTTCAGGAGGACAGCAGTCCTGATCTGCTTTTGAGTTACTGGCATGTGGGGCAGAAGACCTCGGTGATTTCCACGTGTTGCACGTTGTGTGAGGGGCACAGCAGCAGCGCTGAGAGCCAGGGAGCTTGGAGCCTGCCAAAGTCACAGTGGGAGCACCAGGAAGCAATGACTGCTGAAAGTACAGAGAATGTGCTATAAAATACCCATTTTTAAAAGCCGAGCCAAAAAATGTGTGTGTTCCTAATTACATGGCCAACAACTCCAAAATACCGCAGTAAAAAACCGCCTTGGGACTATAAATGTAGCTGGGTAGAGCTGAGCTTAATGAATCATTGCACTGTCAAAAGAGTCACTTTATGAAAAGCCTTTATTTTTCTAAGGTTTAAACTGTCCTTTATCCTACTGAACTGTAATGGTGACAGTTGTTTCCATTCAGGATTTCTTAGTCAGAGTGTCTCGGTATTTAGGGTGATTTCTGTCTGGACTGCAATTCTACTTTATGGTATAGAGTCTTCTTCTCTTGCCAGCCAGCTTTGTTTTCTTCTTGTTTGGTTTTTGTTGGGTTTGGGTTTGGATTTGTTTTTTCTCTGGTGGTTTTTTAAAGCCTTTTCCATACTTTAATCCCTTTATCCTAAATACCTTTGATAACACTGAAAATTCAAAGCACCCATTCTGTTCTCAGGCCATATCATAGTTACCTTCCAGATTTCTTTAGTATCATTCCTTTCTTTCTTTCACCTCTTGCAGGTCACGTAATCAAGTAATCTTTCATCATTTGGAAAAATATTCTTTGTGAGTTTTACTTCATCAGCCCCAGGCACATGCTTCATCTACACACTCAACACAGACACGCAGAGCTCGAGGCTTGGGGTCTGTTCACCCCAGGCCTCCTTCTCTTCCTTCCTGTGACTCTCCCAGCACCTTGCATCAGGCAGACAGGGCTTGAAGCCACTGTGGAGATGGTTTGGACTAACTCAGCATCTCATCAGTGGCTGAGTGTCACTTCCTGCAAGCTCAGCTCTGGGAGCGGGTCCCTCCCAGCACAGGCCCAGTGACAGGAGCCTCAAAGGCCTTTGCAGTGACAGCGTGACCAGCTGACACCTCTGATTGTTGTCATCACCCCGAGGAGATGCTCAGTTTGAATTCTCGCTCCCCTTACAGTGGCAGCACGACCTGAAGGTGAACCGAGCACACTTTAGAGAGAATGAGCATCAGAGCAGCTGAACCACAAAACATCTCAGCTGTCTTCTGCTACAGCTGTCACCCAGCTGGCTGCAAGGCCAGCGAGAGGGACTGGTCACAAAACACCTGTTTTATCCTTGCTCTTCTGTTTTCCATCCCAAAGCAGCTGCTGTGGGCACATGCTCCACTCAAACACAAGCCAGAAGGCAGCTCGTAACACCACGGGAAGGCAGCAGTAGTTTACTGGAACTCCAAAATGAGGATTTTGCAACAGGATGCATCAGAAAGCAGCAACAACGGGGCTTCCCAGGAGGGGGACAAGCCAGAAGCCAAGGGTGGCCCCAGTGCAAGCCATGCCCTCAATAGCAAGGTGCAGTCCCACAGGGTGCAAACAGGATCCATCAGCAGTCCTGGACAAGGAGAGCAAGGAACCAGCTCCAGGGTCCATCCAGGATGCCCCAGAGCTGTTAAAATCGTGGTGAGACAGTGTTGCTTCATCATGGTCAAATTTCCATAATTAGGGCTAGACCTGCAGATTCCCTGTGCTCCATCTGTTCACACCATATCCCATGGGAATGCACAGCTGCTGTGACAGGACAGCCCAGGGTTCCCCACCTCCAGCTGGGGGACAGGGATGAGGCTGAATACATCCCAGATGCCAGCAGACTCTGCAAGCATAGCCAGGACTAGAGTTTGGGGAGGGTTGGTAATGTCTTGGGGAGGCGAGGAAGAAGAGAGCATGGATTTATCCACAGAAAATTTTATTTTAAAATTAAAAAAGTGGAAGAGGGAAAGAAGTGCAATAAAGTCCTGACAATGGCACTGCAGGAGGAACTGTGGAGATCCAGCAACATGCAGTGAGGAAAGAGTGGGGGCACAAGAACAAAGATTTAGATGCTGTTAAGGGTGAAAATCAAAGTTTGGGCATGACCCCAACGAGCACAATCCTTGCTTTGGCTCCAGATATGCCGGGGTGCATCAGGCTGGCTGAGGGAGGTGAGGGTCCCACTCTGCTCTGCACTGGGGCCCACCTCCAGTACTGGAGGCAGTTTTGGGCACTACATTCTAAAAAAGATCTAAAGCTGTTATAGAGTGTCCAAAGGAGGGACAGGAGGAGGATGAAGGGCCTTGAGGGGAAGCCCATGAGGAGCAGCTGAGGGCACTTGGTCTGTTCAGCTGGAGGAGACTGAGGTCAGACCCCACCGGGGGCTGCAGCTCCCTCCGAGGGGCAGCTCCGATCTCTGCTCTGGGACAGGGACAGCACCCAGGGAATGGCTGGAGCTGTGCCAGGGGAGGCTCAGGCTGGAGATCAGGGAAAGGTTCTTCCCCCAGAGGGTGCTGGGCACTGCCCAGGCTCCCCAGGGAATGGGCACGGCCCCGAGGCTGCCACAGGTCCAGAAGCGTTTGGACAGCGCTGCCAGGGATGCCCAGGGTGGGGTTGTTGGGGTGGCTGTGCAGGGCCTGGGGTTGGACTGGATAAGCCTGTGGGTCCCTCGCAGCTCAGGATAGTCTGTGATTCTCTGATTGTAAGTGCTCTGCTTAGCTCATGTTCAACCCTCTTCAACATTCAAAGTTAACATTTATGTTCTCCTTTTTTTTTTAACTGCCCATAATTTCCTCGTGAGGAGGCTGGGGATGGTGCCAGTATAACCCACAGCTCCTCCAGTCATGGTCTTCCCAGCACGGTCCTGAGCTCACAACAAAGACTGGAACAACTCTACTTCTTGCTGTTGACATCCATGGAAGAAATTGTTTGAGACCGTCTCAGGTGACAGCGTGAGATGTAACCCAAAGTGTGCATTCTGTCCCCAGCTGTTAAACCCAGCTGGGGCAGGGCTCTTTATCTCTTCCATGACACATCCCTGTTCACTCCCTCCGGGGGATATCTGCTGCTCATGGGCCACCAAGCCTCACTGCAGGGCCCAGAAAATTCCATCAGCCCACTGTGAGATGCTCCGCCCCGGGGGAGGAACCGAGCATTCCTGCCTGGACATGATCTGGGCTTTGGAACAGCACAGGCAGCCCTGACCTGCTGGGTTCCCAGAGGCCAAGAGCTCCATAACCACCACTGGGGCTGCAGAGGAGCACCAGAGCCTTCTACAGGATCACGGCTTCAGCAGAACCACATCCATCACTCAGCAGGGCTGCAGCCACCATTTAATGGGACTGCTGCCAGCGCCCTGCCCGGCAGGGTGTCAGGCTGTGTCCTGGCTCTGGCAGTGTCTCTGTACCACTGCATTTGTTTTAATTTTCCTCTTAAATTGTGGTTCTGTTTTTGAGTCTCTCACTGGTTTGCTTTCAGACCAGTACAAATATGAACAGATTATTATTAAAGCATTAGTGCCAAGTGTCACACATTCAGAGAGGGATGCAGTGTGGTGCAGAACAGTGATTAAGAAACTGTGGGTGAGGGTTCCCTA
>VZTI01000362.1:0-16059 GCA_013397865.1 Struthidea cinerea | reverse complement strand
CATGATCTGGGGTGGTGCAGACCTAAGGGGATCAGGGGAGAACTGTGACTGAGCAAGGATCACTGGGATGGAGATGGCAGATGTGGCCTGCCCTGGTACTTGCTGCTGGTGTCCTGATTGAGCTGTGTGGGGGCAGAGGTCATTGAGGCACTGAAGCATTTTCAGAAAAGCCTTTTGTACCCCTTGAGTGTCGCCAGTCTCCTGAGGAGGACACTGGTGCACCCTGAAGATGTCCAGGGCCGAGGGAAAGAGCAACTGTGCTCTGAGCAGGATCAGCCCTGTTGGATTCCTCTGTTCTCTTGGCGTGCCGGGCTGGGGCCTTGCTTTAAAACTGGGCATAAGCTGGGTGAGCAGGACTTACCTGTTGTGAGTGGCCATTGAGCAGGAGGGGTTGGCTGCGTGACTGCAAGGAAGAAGAGGGAGTAAACAAGAGTGTAGTGAATGCAGCAGGCTTGTGGCAAGGTGTTGACATGAATGTGGACGTGGTCATGGACATGGACATGAAATGTCAGGCTGGAGGATTAAAATGGGAAGACAGTGTGGAGCTCTGTGATGCCTTTCCCCCATTCAGACAGCTGCTTGATGTGTCCCCAGTCCTGCCCCATCTTTCACACCCTGTAATCCCTCAATCTGCTCTTTGCCACCTCCCTGCTCTCCCCTGGCACTGCCGAGGCAGGTCAGCATGGCTGCTTCCAATGGAAAACCACAAGAGCCCTCCAGTGTGACCTGCTGGAGAGCTGGTGTTCTCTGCTGGCCACTCACCTGCACAGATGACACTGGCATCCTCCACGTGCCCGCAGTTGTGCACGCCCCAGCCGTTGTGCCGGCACATCTGCAGGGAGGGCTCGTCCCCGCGGCACTGCACGTCGTCCAGGAAGATGCGGCCGGAGCCGGGGCCAAAGCGAGCGTGGCGTGGGGCGTNCCTCCACGTGCCCGCAGTTGTGCACGCCCCAGCCGTTGTGCCGGCACATCTGCAGGGAGGGCTCGTCCCCGCGGCACTGCACGTCGTCCAGGAATATGCGGCCGGAGCCGGGGCCAAAGCGAGCGTGGCGTGGGGCGTCCACGGGCTGGCCACAGCCCAGCTGCCGGCAGAGCACCTGGGCATCCTGCAGGTCCCACTGGTCGTCACACACCGTGCCCCACGTGCTGCCGTCGTACAGCTCCACGCGGCCCTCGCAGCCGTTCCTGCCGCCCGACAGCCGCACGCTGGCCCCTGGCACACAGCACAAGGTCAGGTTTCCACCAACCCAGCTCCCAGAGCCCCAAACTTCCCAACTGTTTTGTAGATTTTGCCTCTGTGACCATGAGCTGGAGTAGTGCTGACCCGAAACAGATTGGTGAAGGATTCTAACTGAGGATAGGCTCCAGGCATTCAGACAGCAGTCAACCCCTGTCCAGGGACCTGTTGGTGTCCTGTTGAAGCTTCCTGGGTGCAGAAGTCATTGATTCACTGAGGCATTTCCAGAAAAACCCTTTGCAACCCTTGACAGTGAACCGACCCCTTTGGGGGACTACACATGCACCCTGGAGTTGTCACGGGCAGAGGGGAGCAGCAGCCTTGCACTGAGCAGGATCAGCACCATTGGACTCTCCTGTTCTCTTCTTGTGCCAGGTTGGGCCTCACTGCAAAACTGGGCATAAGCCGGGTGAGCAGGACTTACCTGTTGTGAGCGGCCATTGAGCAGGAGGGGTTGGATTGGCAGCTGCAAGGAAGAAGAGGGAGTGAGTGCAGTGGCAGTGAATGCATCAGTCTTGTGGCAGTTTATGGACTTGGGCGTGGACACGGTCATGGACATGTGCAAGAGAATTCATGCTGTAGGACTAAAAGGGGAAGAGAGCTTGGGTCCTGCCTTTCCTCCTATCCTGATACCAGCCTGACCTGTCCCCAGTCCTGCCCCATCCTCCCCAAAGAACAATCCTGCACTCCAGCTGTTTACCCCCTCATTTAGTGCCTACAGCAGGAAGTGTGGAAAATCCGGTGTCCCCTCCCTGGGCAAAAATGGGGATTTTGCATCACGCAGGCTTCAACTCCAGGAGGCAGAAGACACCAAAGCTCATCTCTGCCCTGGCTGTACCAGGGGAACTCAGCACAACTGTCCCCAGTGGACAGACCTGGAACCCTCTTAGAACGATGGGCACAAGGGCCCGTGGTGTTCTCTGCTGGCCACTCACCTGCACAGATGACACTGGCATCCTCCACGTGCCCGCAGTTGTGCACGCCCCAGCCGTTGTGCCGGCACATCTGCAGGGAGGGCTCGTCCCCGCGGCACTGCACGTCGTCCAGGAAGATGCGGCCGGAGCCGGGGCCAAAGTGAGCGCTCTGCGGGGCATCCATGGGCTGGCCACAGCCCAGCTGCCGGCAGAGCACCTGGGCATCCTGCAGGTCCCACTGGTCGTCACACACCGTGCCCCACGTGCTGCCGTCGTACAGCTCCACGCGGCCCTCGCAGCCGTTCCTGCCGCCCGACAGCCGCACGCTGGCCCCTGGCACACGGCACAAGGCACAACATCAGGGTTCCAGCTCCCCAACATCCACAGCTCCCACTTCCACAACTGTTTTGGAGATTTGGCCACAGTGACTTTGATTTGAGGTGTGCAGATCTAAAGAGACTGAGGAAGGGTATTGATAGAGCAAAGACCCCTGGTTTGTAGAAGTCTGATGCATAATGAGCAGGGATCTGCTGGGGAATCCTGTGAGAACATCCTGGGGGTATTGGGAGCTGCTCAGAGCATTGGGGGTATTTGCTGAAAAGGCCTTTTAGCACACCATGGTCATGGGACATCCCCTGAAGGGTACCACTCATGCACCCTGCAGATGTTTGAATCTATGGGCCCTGACGGGGCCTCCACGAGGGACTGGGCACCTCTGCTTGATGGTTGCAAAGCAACAGCCATGACCTGGCATCAGGACAGATACCTGTGTCTTGGGCTAGCCTGGCAAGCACACGGGCTTGAGGGAAGGGATTGCTCCCATCCACTTCATACTTGCTGCCCCACAGCCAGGAGCCATGGAGTGTCTGGCAGACCAGGGCTTGGACTCAGCACCACTGCACCTGCCCTTCTGCTGGGGCTCAGATCCTCCCTGGCAGAAGCCCTCCAATGACAAGACCCTTTGCCATGGGCAGAAGGGACCAGCAACACTGCAGTGAGCAGGCTCAGCCCAGCAGGCCCCCTCTCTTCTCCTCTTGTGCCAGGATGGGGCTCGCTGTAAAACTGGGAATATGCTGGGGGGGCAGGAATTACCTGTTGTGTATGGCCATTGAGCAGGAGGGGTTGGATTGGCGGCTGCAAGGAAAAAGATGGAGTGAACGAAAGAGCACTAAAGGCAGCAAGCTTGTGGCAGTGGATGGACATGGACATGGACATGGACATGGAAATGCTAGACACAAGGACTAAAGCAAGTAAAGGGCATGGAGGTCCTGCCATTGTCCTATCCAGACACCAGCCTGACATGTCCTCAGTGTAGCCCATGCTGTGATCCCACAAACCTGCTCTTTGCAACCGCATGGAGCACCTACACCTGTGAGACTGGAGAGCCTGCTGTGCCCTCTCTGTGCAAAAGTGGAGATTTTGCATGACATGTGTTTTAGCACCAGGCAGCAGAACACCCCAGGCTCTCCTCTCTGCCCTGGCTCTGCGTGGCTGCTTCCAATGGACGACACCTAAAACTGTCCACTGTGACCTGCTGGAGAGCTGGTGGTCCCTGCTGGCCACTCACCTGCACAGATGACACTGGCATCCTCCACGTGCCCGCAGTTGTGCACGCCCCAGCCGTTGTGCCGGCACATCTGCAGGGAGGGCTCGTCCCCGCGGCACTGCACGTCGTCCAGGAAGATGCGGCCGGAGCCGGGGCCAAAGTGCGCAGTGTCCAGCGCAGCCACGGGCTGGCCACAGCCCAGCTGCCGGCAGAGCACCTGGGCATCCTGCAGGTCCCACTGGTCGTCACACACCGTGCCCCACGTGCTGCCGTCGTACAGCTCCACGCGGCCCTCGCAGCCGTTCCTGCCGCCCGACAGCCGCACGCTGGCCCCTGGCACACGGCACAAGGCACAAGGACAAGCTCACTCTAGCCCGGCGCTCTGTTGTCCCCACACAGGCCACTGCAACAGGCAGCCTGCATGGCTGCTGCAAGGCCAGGGATGGGGCTGGGGGCTGGAATTACCTGTGGAATATGGCCAGGCTCTGCTGGGTGCTGGAGCTATGGATGCAAGGAAGAACTTGGTGTCAATGCCAAAGGTTCCAAAGAGAGTCAGCACATGTCATGCAGCTCAGAGTAGCCCATTTTCTAGGAGTCCCTGTCCTATGACTCCTATGATATCCTGCAGAGCTCTTTCACTCCTCTGAAATGAGCATCATGACTTTTTCTGTTTCACAAAGTGAACAGGGAGCGAGAGTGGACAGGGTTACCTGATGTACTCTCCTCCTCTGTTGCAATCGATGCTGTAGTGGTCGTCTCTGCTGAGGTGGCTGTCTCTGCTGTGGAGGTTGTCTCTGCTGTGGTGGTCATCTCTGCTATGAGGCTCGTTTGCTTGATCTTCTGCACTGCCGTGGGCATGCCTGTTAGGGAGGTAATTCTTACAATGGGCACAGCATTTGGTATGATAAGCAAGGCTGGATCGTTAATGCCAGTAGAGAGGGTGTAGCTCTGTCCCATCATTTCTCATAGAGACACCAGCCCAAAGTGCCCCGAGTCGTCCTCCAGACTGCCGGCTCTGTGATCCCTCAGTCCTGCTCTTTGCCACCTCTCTGAAGTCGCATTCCCGCAGGCCAGGAGAGCCTGCTGTGCTCTCTATGCACAAACGGGGCTTTTGCTTGGCACATGCTCACCTCACAAGGCAGCAGAAAACCCCAAAGTTGCTGCTTTGCCCCACATCTACCGGGAGAGGTCAGCATGGCTGCTTCCAATGGATGGCATCAAAACCCACCAGTGAGACACGTAGCAAGGGTTAGAGTCACTCAGAAAAGAGATCAGGAGCACTAAGGAGACCAGTAATTGAGAGATGACAGGGTTACCTGGTGTGCTCCCCTCTGCTTTCGTAGCTGTTGTCTCTGAGGTGGTCACCTCTGCTGAGGTTATCATCTCTGGTGAGGTGGACACCTCTGGTGTGGCAGTGGATGCTGCTGTGGTGGTCATCTCTGCTGAGGTGGTCATCTCTGTGGAGGTGGACACCTCTGGTATGCTAGTGGATGGCTCTGTGCTGGTCGGAAATGGTGGGCTGGATGTTCCTGCTGAGGAGGTCATTAGTGCAATGGCAATGGATATGGAAATGGACATTAAAAGCAGAGCTGGACAGTTAACGGGGGAAGAGAGCATGGAACTCTCTCCTGTCATTCTGGGAGTGCCCCTGCAGTGCAATCAGGTCTGGGAAGGAAGTCCAGGGACACTAAAGAGAATAATGAGTGACAGGGGACATGGTTACCTGCTGTGCTCTCCTCTACTGTGGTGTCCACTCTTGCTGTGGTGATTGTATCAGACAGTGTGGACAACAGGGCAGGGGATGACACTGCAGTGGTCATCTCTGGTGAAGTGGACATCTCTCCTGGGGAGGTCATTAGTAGTGTGGTGCTTGTCACCTCTAGGGTCGTTGTTGGCACTGTCACCTCCCCTGTGTTGGTTGTTAATTCAGTTGTGGCCATCTCCACCAGGGATGCCATCTCCTCTGTGAGGACTGTTGATGCTGACATTGATGTCTCTCTTAGAAAGGTCATTGGTTCTGTGAATGTTGTGTCTTCTGTGGCTGCCTCCAGTGGAAAGGTTGTCTCCAGTGTTGTGGCTGTTGTATCTGTTGATGTTGGATCAGGTGTTGGCTCTGTTGATGTTGGATCAGACTCTTCTGTGAAAAAAGAAGAAAAACACCCCACATGTGTGCACTGTGTAATGGGTATGTCTGTGTGGTAGCTACAAGCCCAGTTCCTCAAGGATGAAGTGAAATCAAGAACAATTACTCTGATGGCATTGTCCATCTTGGCTGGGGTCAATGGATTGAAGGGAGGTGGGTAACAGCCAATGTAAAATTTTTCTTGAAAGCAGTATTTTGAGATGGCAAGCAGGGTAAGGTTCTGGTGTGGCATCTGCTCCCAGCCCCAGGACATCACAGCCCAGGCACAGACAGAGACTCTACAGGCTCCTGGAATGGAGCGGGGGAGCTTGTGGGGCTGCTGACAGCAGCAGGGCTTGGACCTGTCACCATTGTGAATGCCCTTCTGCAGAGGATCAGGACCTCCCCAGGAGCAGTGGTCTTGGGATGGCACTTGGTGCAAGGGCAGGAGTGGACCAGGCTGAATACATCCAGCCCATAAAAGGCACTGGAGCTATGAGTGCAAGCAGGGAATAAAAGGCATTTTAAAAGGCTCTGAACACATCACACATAGATTAAGAGATGTATTGTAGCAATTTTTATTCTTTTCTTCTAAGTGAAAAACACTGGTGTTGTTAGCACTTCCTTCTAGCATGGATTCAGGTCTCCAGGCTCTTACTCTCTAAGGAAATGTGGAAAACTGCAATAATGGTATAAAACACCTGAACAGTCTGTTGTCATCAGCCATGTCTCGGTTCATGATGACCTGTTATTAATACAGGAGAAAATACGATACAAATAACCTATACTCTCCTAAAAAATAATGGGAAAGCAAAATGAAAACAGCGAGGTGAAAGACTACTCAAAATGGATGGATATTTGCAAAGGAAAAAGGCATTAATAGACCTAAAGGAAGGAAGACTTGACAAATATGGAAACGATCCAAAGTAAATTGTGAGCTATGACAGTCTGGGTTGTGATCGTGAAATTATTACTGCCCATAACTAATCCATTAAGAGTTCACCTAACCCCATTCCTCCCTGATAAACTTTGCCTATCAGATATAGCTTTGCCTCTAATTTTGAATTGTTTCCTTATTGCCAGTGCCTGGTGATTAGATGGAATAATTGTTATGCATATCTGCAATGTACATCTGATCCTTGGTGTTTTTAAGTGCTTTGCATGGATGAACAAGTGCAGTTTATATACGACCGTAGTGAGAAAACATGAGTCCGTGCTGGTTCTGCAGTGTCAGTGGAGTGAAAGGACAGGATTGCTGGGAAAAAATGTGGGAGTACCTGAACAGACGACAGAAGCATCTTCGTAGTGGGCACAGTTGTGTATCTTCCATCCCGTGTGATTACAGCGCAACAAGGACACCTCGTTTCCGCTGCACCTCACGTTGTCCAGCACGATGTCACCTGAGCCTTGACCGAAGTAGGCACTCCCTAGAGCTGCAATGGCCCTGCCACATCCCAGCTGCCTGCACACAACCTGGGCGTCTGCGAGGTCCCAGAAGTCATCACAAACTGTCCCCGACTGTCCTCTGTAATAGATCTCAACACGACCTTCACATCGGTGCCTTCCGTTTACCAGCTGGAGATACCGCGCTGTGGGAGAGAGGGGATTGAGCACAAAGCAGCAAGGCAAATAAGCTGGAAGGGACTGTGAGAAGTATCTGTTCTGTCCTCTCCCCCTACTGTCCCTAGAATGTGTTGCCCAGCCCAGTATTAAGTGCCTCTGAGGACGGAGGTTATTCGTACATTTTTTATTCCTCTCTTCCAGTTCTCAAAATCAGCCATGTATATTTTATGCAAGATCCCTACAGTAAAGTTAGGCAGCAGGCTAAGCACAAACTATTTAAGCAAGAAAAGACTTTTTTAGGACAAGTTTAAGGACCTAGAGTCCACACATCGCAACCAAATCCTATAGCTTTTAAGAGTAGCTTTAGTGGAAGAATTCCACCAAATGTTCTACAGAATGGATGATGGCCTCAACAGGATTATAAAGATTTCAATAGGAATTCCGTGGCTTTATTTGTTATAGGCCACTAAAATGTTATTACATTTTGAAATAAGGAAATAACCTATCACGTATACAGCTGATTACTGCATTCATCCAGGTAAAGCCCATCTGCTTTTCAGTTTTATATGTCTTGTTTAGACATTCTGGTGTGAACAGCATGAAAATCCTGATTTTAGAGATCCATTTTTGGTGAAGAAGTTTATTAAAGGTTTTACCACCAAATGAAAGCAAGCAAACAAATGTTGTAACTTCAGATTTGCAGTATTTACACTTTGGAAATCAAAACATGCATGCTGCACTTGTTATATTTTACTTTTCTGCCAAGTACATATTTACCTTGTTATTAAAAACTAAGTCATCCAAATCAAAACAAATCTCAAAAGCTGACAGCTCCAGGATTTCTTCACTGCACCTAATTCTTTGCTATTGAACTAGAAGTACAGTCAAGACGGTGACCAAATTAAATTGCCCTGGTTTGTATGACTTTCAAAGGGCAAAGCTATGAAAGTGCCCCTTGACTTATATGTGACTTGTTCCTTCAAATATCTGCTTGAACAGTCACATTTTTGAGCCCCACTCAGTGTTTTTGAGAAGTGAAACAGCAAACCTGGCAAAAAGTCAGAGTGGGATTAGGAAATTTAAGCCGAGCTAAACCAGTTTTATTTGCTTTCATTCAAGGCCTGTCATCACTGTGAGAGCATAACCATCAGCTGCGGATGAAATTGGATAGGCTGAGTCCTGCCTCACACTTCAAAGGTATCAAAAAGACAAAAGGCTGTGGTTATATAAATACAGCAAATACTCTGCCCTGGGAGACAGAGGCAGAGAGTAGAGAGAAGAACTAGAGGAGCCAGAGTAAGATGACTTATCACCAGAAAAGCAGCAGACAGATGAAGAGAATTGATGAGGTGAATGATGGCAATATAAATGATCATCATGATGCTTAAATAACTCAATAGAAAAGTCATCAGCAATTATTCTAAGTTATACACAGAACTATTTAGCTCCAAGTCCCCAAGCCACTCAGGAGATAGAAAGCAATCATGGAAGGAAAAATTCTATGACCATAAAAAATGTTGAACTAAAATAATTTAATCTGTCATTATTTTTAGATGTCCATCATTTAACCGCAGTGCTAGAGTGTGAAAACTTAACTTCGTGTTATATTTTGTTAAATTGTACATAAGACCAAGAAGAACCAAATTAATACAAGCAATATTAAATATATAGCATATGTGTGCACACATATACTCTGGAATAAAATACACCTTGAAAGTAAATAAAGAAATTATTATTTCCATAATTTTTAGATCAGATTTCTGGAACTGGAAGAATACCTCATTCATGACATGCTCACAGACACAATTCTTGTAATGTTACAAGGCGCTGAGTAGGACCCCGTGGTCCACAAAATGGTTCAAATCATTCTTATCATCCACTTTAATAATTCGTTCATAATTTTAGTGGAACGAAACTCTGCTATCTCTTTCATCCAATTCCCCCTTTATTCTTTTGCCCAAACCAATACCAATGCCTGAATCTAATTTCTGCTCTTGGAATCAACAGAGAGGACTCCAAGCCGTGTTTATAATTTCTTTACGTTCCCTGGAACAAGTCTAAGTGTTTTACCTGTTTTGGCCTCCAGAACTGCTGGACCCAACAAGAGTAGCCATGTCAAAATCATAGTGGTACCCATCTCACCAGGCATTGTTGGTAAAGAGGACTTCACAATATATAGTCTCTATTTCTGAAGGGGAGTGGCTCTACAGGTCTCTTTTTCTACAGGAGAACAATAACCAACCACAGCCCTCTGATCTGAAACAAACATATGTTTGATTTGTTGTTTAATATTTTGTAACTTCCTGGGTTTTGCAAAAAGACAATATCTCAAGAGTAACATTTTCCATTGCCTGGAAGGAACTATTTATGCTACCATAGGTTTCACAATCATCTCATTGTACCAAAAAAATGAGAGCTCCTGTCCAAAGACACATTTCAATTCTGGCTGATGAATGTCAGCATTTTTCTTTCATGAAGAGGTTCTTCCTGGACAGGTATTGGGATGAGGGTAGAATCTTGAAACTTAAATTGATTTCTTCCAGCAAAAAAGATACTTGCCAACTAATGTGAAAAGTCTCCCTGGGAAGCCATGAATGTACTAAAGCTTCAGCATACTTCAAATAAAGTAAGATCAGACCTGGTGGCCCTGTTTGACTGGGGAGACTCTGAAGAACCTTGCAGTTGAAGTCAACAGCTTCAGCCTCAGTATAAACCTATTATTTTGGGGCACATTTAAGTTCAAGCTGAAATTCAAGTGAAAATTCACTGTCAGACTGCAAGGAAGTGTCAGAGAATCAGGGTCAACTGATAACTTTTTGTGCACACACTGTGGGAAAATCAGTGGATTTTGTGCATACTTAAGCGAATTACGCAAGTCGAAACTAATTTTGTTCTAAAATTTCATTTGATCCTTTGAATCAACAAATCGGGGGGAAAAAAGTTCAGATTTCTTCAGATTAAGACAATATCTTAATATATTCCTTGTTTAATTTTAAGTAGTGACCATTACAGCTGTGTCATTCACTGAAGAATAAATCCAAGGCCTTTCCACAACAGGAAATAATGCTTAATTCTCATCCATCACTCTCTTGCCAGAGGGGTTACTTTCCTCTCTTTCTCTGTTTCTAACAATTTAACAAGAGGAGCTGGTGAGCATCCTAACACTGAAGAGCCAGAATATTGTTCTCCACCTCATCCCTACCACCACAGCCATCATGTCTTGTATGGAATTATCACCAGTTAAAATTGTTGCCATATACAAATTTATTGCCTCCAGGGACAGTCATCAAGCATGAAGACCAAAGCCTGGGGGGGGAAAGAGAGTGATCTAAAATGTCTTTCCACAAAGGCCAATATCATTGGAATGGAAGAAGGAAGTGAAAAATACAAGAGGCCAAAGATAACTTTGGAAGCCTTGAAAGTGAACATTCAGAATGGTAAATATGTTTCTTCTTTATCCAAACAACCACATTTACACATGAATGAGGATATGTACACAACACCTGGTATTCACTATTCATATTCTGGTTTTCACACCTTGACAAGAAGCAGAGAAAATCCAGTGTATTTGACTGGCCAATCAAACACTGCAATCAGTGAAGCAAAAGTGAGTGACGGATCACAGTTCTTCTCCAAACTCTTGTAATAACTGAAAAGGGGTGAGGAGGAAGGGGAACACAAAAGGGATTCCCAGGTAATTCAAGTGTAAAAAAATGTCTTGAGCTGCCCAGGTAAAAGATCAAGATTGATTGATTGATTGACTAGTTCTTTACTACCTTCTTCATTAATAAATTCTTCATTTGAAAAATCTAGATACTTCTAGAAATCTTTATTATCAGACAATCTCTGCATAGTGGAAACAGATTTTAATTAACCTTAACGAATTAATGCAAATACCATGTAGTATTTCAGCCTTCCCACTGGCTAGATAAATCTCTTGCAGTAACACATTTTTGTTCTCAAGATCTTCTTCTGGCAGCTTGAGATATCTCCCAGCACACCACTCTGCCAAAGAAGCTACATTGAGCTTTGAAAACACTTTCTCTTCAGCTGACAATTGTGAGGGCACTTTGCAAACATACTGGGTTTTTAAAGGTAAAAAAGAAAACCACTGAAAGGACGAACAACATTAATCAGCTTTCACCCGTGACTATAGGAAAGTATCCGGACTGGAATAGGGATATCCACAGACTTCTCCACAAAGGAATGATAGTCTGAACCCAGGCAGGGAGGTTTGTGGCAGAGGGATCATTCACCAGGCACATGTACATTTAGAGCATGACCCTTTCCTCTTCATCAAACCCAGTTTTCTTGAATCCTGCATTTCTCTAATGCTTGTGGATCAAGGGAGACAGCAAGAAATGAGGATGAGTCTGAGACATCTGCTATCTGAACAGTTTGGCAATGCTTTCTACAGCAATATTTAATATGGAAACCAGTGAATTTGGTAATTCTTATCACCTTGCATTTTTATCCAGCCGTGGTATTTCTCCATCTGGCAACCCTGGCACAGACATGCTATGGGAAAACTCAGCTCTGAACAGCACAGGGACTGTGATGATTGGAGACACCAGGATCCAGACCTGGGATCTTTCTGCCTGTCTGGTCAAAATAATATTGAGAGAGTAGGAGAAGTGGAAAAAAAAGTGCCATCAAGATGTACGCTGTAAGATGGTGGGGTAGCAACACCACAGCAGCAAGGCCGCAGCAGGAACAGGATAAGGACAATACAACAGGACTGGGAAGAGCAGAGGGGAAGGTCCTGTTCTGCAGAGCTAGGAAAGCCCAGGCCCAGGAGAGTCCTTGCTGTGCTGAGCAGATGGCTGGATTCCTCCGAGCCTGGACAATCTCTGGTCCAGAGAACAAATGAAGGCAAGTCAGCCTCCTGGGGTGCTCTGCCCTCCGAAGGTGTCTGTAGGCAGAGAGGAGAGGAGGACCCTCAATCCTTGTTCCTCAAGTGTGGAAAAAACCTCACACTTTCTGTGTGCAGTGCCAGTCCCTACTTGTGTGATCCCTTCACATCACGGAGAGGTGATGAGAGGCCTGCCTGGAATCATGAGCAGAAGGCAGCTTGAAGGAACAAATGGTACAGGCTGTAGGGCTGATTCCTGTCAGAGCTGCCCTTATCCTCCTTGTCAGGTCAGGACGTCACCCAAGAGCACAGCTCACCTTCCTCACACGTCACCACTTTGGCTCACCTTGCACATCTGACATTGCTCAGTTCCAAATGAACTTACCTCTTTCACAGCTGGCTGGAAAACAGGAAAGTCTCAAGAAGGGCATTTCTCAATCACTACCAGTGACCTTTCCATCTGTATTAAGTAGCTTCTTCCAAACAAATTCTTCCTTTTTTTTGTTTTTGTTTTTTTTTTTTTTTTTTTAATTTTGTTTTCGCATGGGGATAGGAGACAGGTCCCACTTCCTTACGGGAACTTGTGTACATTCTCTCCCTCCCACCTGTTCCAGGTGTAGGAATGTGTGAGAGCAAGAACAGGAATCATTGCTTGGCAAAGTCACTTTGTCAGAAGCCACGTTCTCCACCCTGACAATGTGTTAGCCATGAGTTCACACACACAAGTGAGATGTTTGCAAGTACACCCAAAAAAAATATTGCTCAAATTTTCTTTCCTGCTTTTTTTAATTACACATTTATGTAACACGATTATATTCATCCTCCATACAAAATCTTATAAATGGCCTACATTTACTCAGAGAAATATGAATTTGGGAAGAACCATACTGCCCAAAGTCAGGAACTCTGTACAGGAATAATTCCTCATGTGCAGCCCCTGAGCATATTTGCTTATAGCTCATTATTGAGTTTTTTTTACTGCAAAGAAACATTTTTCTTGGACTACTTCCCAGTGTATCTTATGGTGCTGCACAGCTGTTTCATCTGCATATCAGAAATGGCCAAATAAGTCAGTTCTTGTTTCTCAAGTCACCTAAATCAGTCTTTTCAGACAGTCAGTCAATGTGGAGTTCAACTGAAATGTTTTGAAATGTCCAGCACTGAAGATGCTTATTTGAATGCTGGGATGAAAGAATCAACCTTTCTTTACACGTTAGGTGTGTTTGGACTGGATTTTAAAATCAGATTGCTTTATAAATTCCGTTCATAGTACTATCAGGTGCAATCTCGATGCATCTTCTAACATGGTCTGGATGATGAAATAGCCAAGTAAGAGCTGCCCTTTACACTGATTGCAAACCCAAATAACGAAGCAGGTGGCTGGTGAAAGTATCCTTCCACCTTCATGCCTGGAGCTGCCTCTCACATTTTCTGGTACGGGATGGGCTCCTGCAGTTTCCACTTCCAAAGAAATCCTCCCACCGTGAGAGTAGCAGCTACCAGCACCACGGTGGTCACAGCCGGAGGAGCGTGGCAGCTGGCAGCAGGCGCTGAGCTCGGAGTTTCTCCTTTTGCCTGGATGTCAGAGGCCAGCTCTGTGCATAAAAGAGAGAGACTTACACTTTTTTTCCTGAGCTAGTTAATTGCAAAGGTAATTAGGCAAAGAGAACTTGAGTTAAAATGCTCCGATCTGGATCCGATCAGAAACCAAATTTTTTTACTGCACATTATTTCACAAATGATTCCGTGGCCATGCAAAACAAGTAAAGATTGTGGCAAGAAATTAAAGAGAAACTGGGAGTCTGTAATGATTACACTCAAAGACCTTAAGATGTTGCTTTCTGGTAGTGGAAACAGCAGCTAAAGGACACTGAGAAACAGCACTTCCAAGAGGACCTAGAGATTGGTTGTAAATAAATAACAGACATGCAAATCAGGCACAGACAGCCTTGGAAAATTAATATAGATCCAGCAGGGAGATGAGTTACATCTCATCCCTCTTCCCATAGAACTGAATCAATTGCCGTTTGACATGTGCAGAAAAAAGAATGGATATAAACTATGATAGAAAGGAAAGAGCTTGCAAATCTAATAGAACTATTTTATATATTAAAAAAAATAATTATCCCCCATAAGAATTATAGCAGATTTGTAAATAAACCAGCAAAGGCACATTTCAGAGCTGGATTTCGTGTCTGAACTGAAATGCAAACACACAGTAACACACAGAGTCTTACGTTATTAAAGCTATTTAAACTTACCAATGTTCCTGTTCTCAGCGTGAGCTTCCCGAAGCTGCACAGGTCCAATAACAACATTCACTTGTTTATGGGAAGAATCTGCGTTCCTCTTGAACCTACTAACACAGCCTTGATAGCAGCGGGAGGAGTAGTCATGGTACCTGCACACCACCAGCTCACACTGCAGGAAAACTGACGGGAATCGGTTCACGAACGAGAAAGCGTTAAACCCAAACCGAGCAACATCTCTGCGTGGTGAGGGGAAAAGAACGTAGGTAGAATCACTAGCATACCTGGAAAGACATAGAATCAACAGATTAGCTATTAACTCACAGCTTCTCTTGAGTAGAAGCACTATTACAACCCTCTCTTTGCACTAAGTGTCAAGGTTAGGCACGAAACCAGGAAGTAAAAGAGAAATCAAAAGGTTTAAAAAAAAAAGGGCTTTTAGCAAGAAGAGGAGTTACTAAATGTACACAGCACAGAAATTTCATAGCTTAACAAATTCTGCATACACATAAATAGCTGAAAAATGGCTGGTGGTTCTGCTGGTTTCTGTGTTTCAGGTGAGAGCCACTTTTGCAATTGCCAACAGGATTAACTGTTTGAAAAGAGGCCCCTGGAAGTTGTTGCAGAAAGAGAAAGTTCCTCTTTCTACTCTGGAAGCACAAAGCTCATTTTAATATACTTTTTTTTTAAATAAGCATTCACTTCAATGTACTTTGGTATAAAATTAAGCAAAGTGGTTTAGGCTTCTCGAATAATAAGAAAAGGCTAAGGAATTTCTCTTCTTTTTGAGTAGACAGTCTTGTATTCCAGTTATGATGCTGTAAAACTCACGATGTACAGAAATGTAGAGCCATTGACATCCCTCCATTTCATACATCTATTTCAGAAACTAAGTCAGTCCTCAGTTTCCTCACTTTCTCCTTGAGTGAAATCTCAGTGCTTGACGGCAACTTCTGAATGACATTTGGTTGTCATTCTGCATTTTATTCAGGCTTTGCCAAAAGGTTGTTTTAGAAGCATATTTGCCCTGAGAATCACAACCAATGTACACTGGCCCCAAATCACCTCTCTCACAAATAAAGCTCTTTTAGAACTACACATAGAGACACTTTTAAAGTAATTCTTTACAAAGTTCTTACCCGCTTTTGGTCAATTCATAGACCAGTGTTCTAAAATCACCAGAATCAGGTGATGCCACGCATATGTCCACAAACACCGTCAGATTTTGGTCAGAGCTGTGAAGAGAAGCTTGAAGGAACAAATTCTGATTCCTGTCAACATAGTATGGGAAGTCATGCACTGGCCACTGGAAAGATGAGGAGTTGTAGAACGTCAAGTTCACGTCGTATCTGACATACTGGGTTTCATTGACGTCGATGATGTCATCGGCAATGTACAGGACTTTCACACAGGTGTTCTGCAGCATTTTGCAGCTGCTGTGCAAGTGAAGGTCCTTTTGCATCTTGATGATGCTACCAGGAGCAGACACTTTTATCATGTTGGAGTAGGTGATCGTTTCATTGTTGCCCTGTTTGACACATTAAAAGAGTGTTAAATTGCTAATGCATTTTTCTCC
>VZTI01000361.1:0-26845 GCA_013397865.1 Struthidea cinerea | reverse complement strand
AATTTGTCCAAACCGGGACACATGGTTTCTGAGCTTTGAGTTGAATTAGCGTAAGATGGTCATCTGAAGTAAGACTAAAATCATCACTCTCCTCTCTTCCTTTGGGGAAAAGTGTCAGGCTGTAGCATTCTGTCATGGTTTGACATTGGTTAAAATGCCAGGCACCCACAAAAACCGTTGACTTAGTCTCCTTTGCTGTAGTTGGGCAGAGGAGGGGAAAAAAGGAAGGGCTCGTGAGTTGAGATAAGGACTGGGAGAAAACACTTTAAGGGCAAAATAGGTTCAAATTTAAAGGTATAAAGTAAATTTATTAATAACAGAGTCAGAGGAGGATAATGAGGAGCAAAATATGCCTTTAAAACACCTTTTTCCCCCCAGCCCTTCCCTCCTTCCCACCAACAGTGCAGGGAGACAGGGCATGGGGGTTTTGGTCAGTTCATTACCCAAGATCTTTTTCAGTTTGTTCAGGGAGAGGAGTCTACTATGCCGTGAGTCCCTCCCACGGGCGAAACAGTTTTTCCAGAACTGCTGTGGCATGGGTCCCTCATCCACGAGGTACAGTTTTTTAAGAACAGGCTGCTCTAGTTTGGAAGCAAGGGCTCTCTTTCTCTCTATCTCTGCAAGTAGGGGCCCTCTCTCTCTTTTCAGGTCTCTCACTCGATTACAGCTTTTTCTGGCCTCCACTCATTCCCGCATGGCCACTTTTCCCATCGGCTGCGAGTGGATTTCTGCACTCCACGTGAACTTCATGGATTACAGGGGGACAGTTTGTTTCACCATAGTCCTCATCATGGCTTGCAGAGGAATTTCGATTTCGATGTTTGGAGCACCTCCTCCCCCTCTTTCTTTTCACTGACCTTGGTGCCGCCATGTTGTCTTTCTCCACATGTTCTCACTTCCTCTTCTTTCTCCAACTAGAGGAAAAATTGCTGCTCGTAGGTATCATTGTCAACAAGTTTCACTAATTCAAAGATCCTTGTAGCATCTTGCAGTGCTGAGAGGTTGATCTTGTCTAGGTTCCATGTTGGGGAATTGCTCACCATGTTTCTGCTGCTGGCCACGTGGCCCCTGTCACCATTGTGCAAGCAGTCACGGCTGCCGTGCCGGCGCCATTCAATGCCTCTCTTCATGCAGGGTGCTGAGAAGGGGAAGCTGCCACCGCCACTCCTGCCTTTCTGTCTGCAGCGTGGCTGTCTAGGGGTGGCCAGACAGGCAAAGCTCACCGTGGGCCACGCCATGATGGCAGCAGCCATGGCAGCCGCATCACCACACATGGTGCCAGGATGGCTCCCAGCAGTGGCGCCTCACCACCCCTGGGAAAAAACTGCCTTCGTGCTGTTTTGATTTCCTTCTTAAATGTGTCATCACAGAGGCGTTACCAACCTCTTTAATTGGGCCAGCAGCATGTCCATCTTCAGAGCCGTCAGAGATTGGCTCTGCCAGACATGGTGGAAGCTTCCAGCAGCTTCTCACAGAAGCTACTTCTGTGGCCTTCCCCCGCTACTAAAGCTGCCCAAATCAGCACACATTCGTAGCAGCAAAACCTCAGCAGACAGGACTGCTCTCCCTGGCTTCCCATGTGATACAGCAGTGCATCAACAGCACCCTCCTCTCCATGATACTGATTTGTTCTCTGGCACTTTCAGTGGTGTGATTGAAGCACTTCCACTGAATTAATGTGTGGGGAAAGGGGGGGGCAGGGGTGAAGCTGTGAAGCTATAGGGTCTGTGTGCCTCCTGTGTCACAGAACTCTGCTCCCATATATTTGCTGGAGAAGTACTCAGAATTCCCTGTTACTGTGGGTGTTTCTGCAGCTTTCTTGCTACTAACCTTGGATTCTCTCAGTCTCTTGCTAGTAAAATCCTGGGTGCATGTGCCTGACAAGATAGATGAAGGGTATATGTTCTCTTAAGTGCATGTACAAGTAACAGGGAAATTAATGGAAGATTACACTATCAATAATTTAAATGAAAAATTGGAACATCATCTTTAAAATTCCTACTCATTTGTGCATAATTCCAGCTAATGAGCTATGTCCAAAGATTTACGATCTTTTTACCTCCTCAAAAGCAGGGCCATTTTTATTTAAAAAAACATTCCTGTTATGTTATGGCACAACTTGATGTTTTAGTGAATGAGGAGAGTGGGGGAACCCCTTGGGCTGCAACTCCCACAGCAGCAGAGATGCCCTGGCCTGGCTGGGCTGCAGCTCCACTGGGCTGCAGCTTCTCCTGAGCGAGGCCAGACCCCTGCCAAGGGCACAGCCCTCCTACCTTCAGCAGCTCTGTTTGGTGGAGGCTGAGAACGAACCACTCCCTGCTTTGCCCCTCTGCCTGCCTGCAGCCGCAGAGCTGAGCAGGAGCACGAGCACGAGCACCACCGGCTTTCACAGGGAGTATCCCCACACCTTGTGGGTCCCCATCACCAGGTCCCACACCAGCCAGCAGCGCTGACTCAAATGCTGCCACCATTCTCAACACCTGGGTTTTGTGCTTGCCTGGGAAGAGAAATTATGTGTCCTGGCTACTGGGCTGTGCACTTGTGAGGCAGCAGGACCCAGCCTGGAGTCCCAGCAGGAAAACAGTGCCAGAGGACAATCAGAACTAGCAACAGTACATCGCAGAGTCTTTGGAAAATTTGAGTGTGTTAAATATGCTGTGCTTCACAGGAATGTTAGCTGTGGCAATAAACTCATCTGGGTTAAAAATGACAAGTTTTGATGTTGGGGCAGATATTGCAAAAAAAGAAAGATTTCCGTTTAGGAAAACATGCATAGCAATTATATATAAACATAATATATGATTACATTTTTCTAATATTTGCCTAGACTAGAGGAATTGTTTAAAACAATCCTCACGGTATGTTCTGATATGTTTATTTTCAGGATCAATTCAGTGTTGTGTCCCCGTGAACTGCTGTACAAACTCAGCAGAGAAGATTGCATGGGGACAGAAACATGCGTCTGCATGTGACAAACCCTTCTCAGCTTGAGTTTGCCACCAGCAGCAATGTCCCTGGGATCAGTGCCTGAGAGGTGGCTCAGGGCTGCAGCCTTGAGGCACTCACTGCTCTTAGCCCTGATCCCTGAAACTTTCCTCTCTCAGTTTACTGGAAGTGCAATTTATAAAGAGAAATGAAGGATCAGCCAACACCACTATGTGTCATTAGTATGTCACCACTGCCCACATCTCTGGAATGCCAGCACCTTCTACAATTATACTTGAACTCCAGCAACTGGACCAGTGGTGTTGCTTGACAACTGGAGGGAAGCCTTCTCACCTCCAGTTTCATGAGAAGTGGTAGGTGGCTTGTCCCAGTGCGTTGGCACCAAGTCCTGCTCTCACAGTGCATTGGAGGGTGCCATGCTGTCACATGTACAGTAATTGGAAGGAAAAAACATCCTTCTCACCTCAGATGCCTTCTCCTTTTCCTCCCACCCATTTTAAACCCAGGCTAATTTTCATTGTTATGAAATGTCACTCTGATGATGCTGGAGCCTACAGTTCAGTAGCCAGCAGCAGCCACTTTGTGCATTCAGAGTCAGAGCAGGAGGCTGAGTTGGTAGGTGCCTCAAGAGAAGTTAAAATGGGATGGCTATTTGCAGAGATTGATTCACTGAAGTGCCTCAATAAACAGTAACCATTATTGTTTAGCGAGACAGAAAGTCCCCCTCTTTCTTCAAGCACCATATTAGTCCTCAGTTCTGTTAAAACTATGGTATTTTTCATTTTCAGAGGCTTCCTATCAGTGTCTGCAATCACACTGAACCTCAAGACAGCACATCATGGCTTTTCAAGGATCTCAAGACAAGCAAACCCAAACAGATGACTGTGTGCATAACACTTGGCTCATGTCAGAGCCCTGCTCCAGGCTCCAATGTCAAACACCACCGACAGACTGAGCCCATGGCATGGAAAAACTGATACTCGGACGAGTTCCCACAGCATCTGTAGGCTTGAGCTGCTGGTGTCAAGGTGAAGCTTATTCCCGTTCAACTCTGACTGGGCAGAGGCAGCCACTAAGGCAGTAGAGTGGCATGAAACACCAGCCTCCTGCTGCTTAAAAAATAGTGTACTACAGTAGTCATTATAGCTACCTATACTGTCTAGTAACTTGTTTTAATTAAGATCTTTTAGGCTGATAATAATCATTATAATGATCACTTCATATAGTTTATTTTCTTTATATACATATATTTGGGTTGCCATCCTTAGTCCTGTGGAACAAAGTCATATAAAGGTTCAAGTGCATCTATGTAATCCTTTTGACCAAGTCTGGGACTAGAATTGGATCCAGCTGCAACCAGGCTCCTCTCTAAGGACTTTAACAAGCAAGGGAGCACCTTGTGACTCAATAAGAGGGTCTCCCTGATAAAACTTTGTCTGAAGCTCCCATTCTGCCCGCAACAATAACGACCCTACTCAGCCCTAAAAGCGAAAGCAATATCCAGGCAAGGTTATCCTGTTTTCCTACAAGTCTATTATTTCTGACAAGTTTGATGTATGGATGAAAGTCAGTGAGTCCCTGAAGCCTTCTGAGCCTTCACCTGCCTATGCTAAAAAGGGAAACCCAAATATTTTGTCTTAGCAACCTACTGCCATATGCCTGAGTAGAGACTGCTCAGCAAAATCTTTGCTCTTGATGCCTCCTAAAGGACATTGGGATAGCCTGATCCCTTCATCTTTTGTCTTGAGAGTAAAAAGAAGCTAAAGGCATAACGAAATATTCTCCTACACACACAAGCTGCCCATGTAATAATAATTATTATGTTGTGATACCTGCTTTGAAATTTGTTTATATTAGTGAAAAGAAAGATACAAATTATTTAGATATAAAGGTTTGTAACCAAGATTAAATGAGCATTGACTGAATAATGCTTAAAAGACAGTAAATCACATGAAAACAGGACAATAAATACAGGTTGCCACAGAAATGGCTCCTAACAACATTTCCTCCAACTCATATAGGAAAGCCTTGCCATGGTCTCAGGCAGCAGCCTGGAAATGTGTGGCCAGGGAGCATTTCTGCAGACTGCAAACAGAGCAGGTTTTCAGGCAGTGCCAAGGCTGATGGATGAAGTGACCTCAGCCTAAGAAGGAACTCTGCATCAGGGCAATGCAGATGCCCTTGGGCTGCTTCTGTGACTGGGAGCTCTGTGAAAGCTGTGTTCTGCCTTCGCACGTCTCCCAGCCCCACTAGAAGGCATGTGAGCACACGGAAGTATCAGGAGTGTTTTTCCATATCTGCCTCTCATTACAAGCATCAAGGAGAGAAAATCAGTAGTTTTATAAATAAAGAGATGCCATCAGAAATCTCTTGACCAAAGCGATGCACAGATGACTGAGCTTGCCTGGCTATTCCTTTTCTGTTTTCTCCTCACTCTGATGTGAAACTTGGCAGCTACATGGGTCACCTTGACGGTACACAAATGAGCCTGGGCTTGAACTCTGAATTACTATTTAATCCCCTCTTGGTACTATGCATGGGATTTGACCGAAGGCATTAACGAGCTGCTAGTGAAAATAACAGCCTCAAGTGGGTGTTTGTTTGATTAGTAAAATTGCAATACAGTTTGTTACAACTGCTCTTTTCTGGTCAGGAAAGCCCCAATTGCATCAGAAAATCAACATTTTGATGCAACAGGTGAAGGACCACTGTGCCCTGCCAGAGCTTACCAAAGGGAATTAATGACTGATGATAACACAACCACTTGTCTTCCCGTGTGTGTGACTTCCAAAGTCCCCTGCAGTTATTAAGATCCAGTGCAATTTTTTTTCAAGTGTGTATTTTAAATTCAAGTGGGTAGTATGGACTTCTGTGAAGCGGATGGATTCCACATGCTCGTTTGGCTGTGGAAACATCTGAAGCGCAAAAGGGCCTGCTAAATAAACCTTGTTATACACCTATCTGGTGTTTATTCAGGCCTGTACAGAGCGAGAGACATTTTATACCTCTTTTTTCTGAGTTAGAGGATAAAAGGACATGACCAAAAAGCAAAAAAACCTTTTCCATGTCAGCAGAAAAAGTCAGAGCTTTTGGTCATAAAATTAGGGTTGTGCTAACAGAAGTTTTATTTTCTGAAAAAAATACATGGATTTGGGCATTTTGTCTTTCCCAATGACATCTCTTTTTTGTTTTCCAAAAATGGAAATACTTTACCAAGAAAACCTTGATCCGGACTTCTCAGTGGTTTTTGTCACCTCTCTGGGATGCTCTGAGATAAAGGTAAATATGGAGCATCACTTGGAGAGGGAGTGCATGTGCTGTGCTCCACACAACCGATCAGGGGTCCCCTGCAGCCATGGGAAATGCCATGCCAGAGCAGGTAAGTGTTTCCTGCAGGATTGCAGCCCATGGAGAGCCCACACTGGAGCAGGGAGAAACTATGCAGAGAAAGGAGTGGCAAAGTGAAGCCATTAAGGACTGACCGCAGCCTCCCATTCCCTATTCCCCTCCACTGCTTGGGGTGGGGAAAGGGAGGAGGAAGAGGAGTTGGGGATTGTCTTGGTTTGAAAGACAAGTGTCTGCAAAGGAAGGCAGGTGTCTGCCAAGGAAGGCAGGAACCTCACTTGAAATAGAAAATGCAACCCCTTTCCCTCCGAATTATTATAATTGTGAAATTAAGGGGCTTTCAGGCAAAGATATGAGGAATAGGAATAGTTCTTTACTAATGTGTGTATATATATATATATATGTGTATGTATAACAAGGCAAACAACCAACAATAACTACGGCAATAACGGCGAACAGAACCACAAACCCAGTGCCAGCCTCTCTCGGCTGTCGGGCCCTTTCCCCGTGGGTGCAGTTCCGCTCACAGCCGGCAGGGGCGCTGGCGGCTCCCGGTGAGCGGGGCGGGTGCGATGGTTCCCCCGCGGCTGCAGGGGGCGCTCCGGAGCGGGCTCGGGGAGCAGGCGGTGATGGCGGCTCGGCCGAGCCGGGAGGGGATGGAATAAAGGCTTCACCAACCCCCTGGGCAGCTGATCCCGGTGCCCGGCCGGACCCTCGGGAACAGCAGGCTGGAACAGCAGGCTGGAACAGCAGGGAGAAGCACAAATCCCAGGTGGCAGGCGAGATGTGTCAAACTCCGGAGCTGCAGCGGGAACCCCAGGCAGTCTCGGCAGGCAGGGTGTGGGGAGCTACAGCGTAGCGAAGGCTCAAAGCAACAACAGGGGCAAGGCAGCCGCGGCCCGGCTCCCAGCGGGGCAGGGAAAGGCGGGCTTGGAAATCCCGGGATTTTCCCTGAGGCACCCCAGCAGATGGTGAAAAGGTCCCTCTTTTAGCAAGGTGGGGTGGCAGGGTCCCAGTGTAACAGCCGCTCCAGTGAGCAAGCTCCACTCACCACAGAAGGTATGCAGCCGAAAAGCAGAAGCCTGCAGTGCTGACGAATTCCTTCCACAACAATGGCAGCCTCTCTCCCTCCGAATGCCGAGTACACCAGCCAGCCAGGGGCTGTACCCAACCCCTTTTTCCCAGTTCAAAGCTCGCAGCATCTCCCACCCTCCATGAGAAAACCCCAAGGGAAAGAGAGTAGCCAGCTGGACCCCTCCCCCTGTGGCCAGGTCTTTTGTTTTTCTTAAGCACCCAGTAATTTGTCCCCCTGGCAACATATATGGGGAAAATTCTTTAAGAGAAAAAGAAAACAGAAGGAGAACTCCTAAAACCCCAACAGGGATGAAGGAGTAATGTTGATCCTGGGAACAAATGGGAGGTGGGAGGAGTGTTCTAATTTTTGTCTTTGTTCTTCACAATCCAATTCTATTTTAATCATCAATAAATTATATTACTGCTTGTCCATGACAGTAACTGGTGAGTGATCCTCTTGTCCTTATCTTGTCCCATGAGATTTTTCGTCTTCTTTTCTCCCCGTGCCCAGTTGAGGGAGTGAAAGAATGACCGGTTGGACATCTGGTAGCCAGACAAGGTCAACTCGCTACATTCCCCTTCCCTCTGGATTTTTTTTGTGGAGCTATCAGCTCTTTGGAGAGTCAGCATGCCAGGGAGGAGCACACACAGACCTTAAAGGGATAGGAGGGTCACTGCTGCTTTCTACCCAGCCTGCAAAGCACCATTCCCTGCCTGAGAGGGCACGTGGCTTCTGGCTGCGGCAGCTCTGTCTTTGGTTTTTGCATGTGATCCCTGGAAGTATGTTGTCTCTCCTAAGCTCTTGAGTGAATATTCTACTCTCAGGTGCTCCCCTCTTGCCTAAAAATATATCAGCCTTTTGCAGCTCTGTCCCCACAGCATCTCAAAAATTAGTCATCCCAATGCTGGGATCAGGGAAAACTCTCATATACTGCAGCCTATGCTTTTTCCTTGACCTGCTGCCTTTCTTTAGTCAGAGATTACTCACTGCTCCCAGGGCAACAAGCTGAGCGTATTGCTACTCAGTTCCTTTTTAAAAAAAAATTAAGCCAAACCACCTTAAGGGGATCTATTTGCTTCAGGGTACTGTGGTATCCCCTCTACAAATGAGAGTAACAGGGTGACAGGCTGTATTGAGTTTGCATGGCAACGTTTTGGGTAGCAGCAGGGGGGCTACAGGGGTGGCTCCTCTGAGAAGGTGCCAGAAGCTTCCCCCACGTCCAACAGAGCCAATGCCAGCTGGCTCCAGGACAGACCTGCCACTGGCCAAGGCTGAGCCTGTCACTGACAGTGGTAACACCTCACAGAATCACAGATTCACAGAATGGTTGGGATTGGAAGGGACCTCTGGAAATCCAACCTCCCTGCCCAGGTAGGGTCACCTCAAGCAGGTGACACAGGAATGTGTCCAGGTGGGTTTGGAATGTCACCAGAGAGGGAGAACCCAGGACCTCCCTGGGTAGCCTGTTCCAGTGCTCTGCCATTCTCCATGGAAAGAAGTTCCTCCTCGTGTTGAGGTGGATCTTCTTATGTTTTAGTTTGTGGCCATTGCTCCTTGTCCTGTCACTGAGCACCACTGAAAAGTCTGGCACCAACCTCTTGGCACCTGCCTTTGATATATCGGTATATACTGATAAAATCCCCCTCAGTCTTCTCTTCTCCAGACTAAACAGGCCCAGCTCCTATGCTCTCTTCTCATAAGAGAGATGCTCCAGACCTCTCATCATTTTGTGGCCTCCACTGGACCCTCTCCAGTAGCTCCTTTTGCTGAGGAGCCCAGAACTGGACACAGCACTCTAGATATGGCCTCACTGGGGCTAAGTAGAGGGGAAGGATCACCTGTCTTGACCTGCTGGCCACATCCTTCTTGATGCACCCCAAGATACCTTTGGCCCTCCTGGCTACAAGGGCACTGCCAGCTCACGGTCAGTTTGTCACCCACCAAGACTCCCACGTCCTTCATGTCCTTCTCAGCAGAGCTGCTCTACAGCAGGTTAGCCCCAGCCTGTGCTGTTACTTGGTGTTCTTTCTCCCCAGGTGCAGGATCCCTACACATGCCCTTGTTGAGGCATTAAGGCATTTCAAACTTGGTCATAACACATTTATGTAGGGGAAAAAACATCCCTGGTGCCTGTTTCAATGCCCACATCTGACTAGCACAGCAGTGTCTAAGCTCACAGCTGCAGCATCTTTAATAATGTCTTCTTGTGGAGACAAGAAGGAGAGAAATCTGAGAGACTAGTGAGGAATGCATTATCTCCAGGCTTCCTGAGCTTGCTCCTCCTTCCCTGAGGCTTTCAGCCTTCTCATCTCCTCTCAGGGCCAGAAAACCTCCCCTGACAAGTCCACCAGGTAAACCCAAAAGAAGACAACTCCTGGCAGTTGCCTGGTAACTGCAGGTGTGGCATCCCACTGCCTTTAGGTATCACCTGCAGAAAGGCCTTTTATTTAAAAGAGCAAGTTATTTTCTCATGTTCTTTTTTTGTAAAGCTGCCTTGTCCTTTTGACTACAAATCCTATTGGAGCATGAGGGTCCTAACTGGGATTTGAATGCCACAGTACTCTAAAGACCATGTAAAAAAGGCAACCCCACATTCCAAGGCCCTTTAGTGTCAGAAGGCACTTGTTCATAGGGAGAGAGCAACTACACATGCAAACACTGGTGTGAATCAGAAGTGACAGTGTAGTTGGTCACATCACACAGGTAGGTGGTCAACACGAGGGGTAACAAACAAAGAAACAAGGTCTGTCCTGTCATATCTCTGGTGGCTTCTTGGAGACAGGTTGGTTAATCTCTGGTCTAAACTGTAGCATCACAAACGCTATCTGCAACGGCTGTGTCCAGCAGCTGGTCCCCAAACTCCAGTGCTACTGAATGATAAAAGCTTGCTTACACCCTCCCAGAGGTCTCTACCTGGCATCTCTACTGACAGAGGCCAGCTCTCCTTGTCACTGTGTGACGGCCATGGCAGCTCATCCATCCTCCTCTCCAGCTGGGGATGCATGTCGTGGCTGCTGCAGTGACAGACTGAGACAGCATGGCCTGGACTGGATCTTCACAGAGGGGAGAAGCAAACCATCACCTCAGTGATCTCTGAGGCAGTGCATCCCTGTGGCACTGTTAGGGATGTATGCTTCTGGACTTCCATCCAGCTCTCACGCTGCTGGATTTAAATTTGACCAGTGAAGGGAACACTGACCATGCACACTCTTAACCTCTCCCTGGTTAGAGCTTATTCCATGTCAGCACTGTGGTGCTACTCATCTGTGTCAGTACCCATTCCTGCTCCAGAATTGCCATTTTCATATTAATTTTCTAATGCATATAGAGCAGGAGAAGAGGGAAGCAAAATGACCCCACCAGTGATGTTTGCCATCAGCCCATATGAATAATTACTCCCAGTGCTTCCCAGTGCTGGCTGGCTGCAGAGTGCTCTGGGGAGAATGGGCTTAACACTGTAATTAAGCAGCTCCTGTGGTGGCCAGCACTGCCAAAGTTTCCAGGGAGTGTAAGTGCTCTCTTAGCCTTTCTCACGTTCTGCGTTTCTTGGAAAAAGGACGTCACATGGAAGGACTTTTTTCTTTCTTTCCCTGCCCAAATTGTTTGTAACATGACAAATACTCTCCTGAATCAGATTGAAGGGCCATCCCTGCCACCCCACAGCTCAACTCTGACAGTGCCAGTATTACCGTAATTTTTGCCCAGTTCCGTGGGGTCCCGCAAGCCCACAGAACCTGGGGCATATTCAGTAATACTGTCAGGTGGCAAAGAGGCAGGAAGGAGATTTGCTTATCATCCTGCTGGATGGTTTATTCCATGTTGTACAGCCGAACTCCAAAGCAAATCTGAAACCCGATCCCAAGGGTCCCCGTTTTATCCGGGGCCAGGGAGAAAGGTGGGATTAGGGAATGGGGACCAATGGGAGAATGCCAGGGGAGTGACGAGGCTTACAGCCAGCCGGGAGATTCAGACTGGGACAGACCATGCTAAGGAACAAAGCATCTCAGGGGAGTGCTTCTGTTCGTCCTTACACAAAGACATCACCGACCCCCACATGCCAGCTGTCACTTAAGGTGAGCACATGAGCCTGGGTACCAGTGGCAGTCCTTCCTCCTCATTCTCCTGGCATTCCCAGGTGCTGTATTTGGGCTGTTAGAGGGCACACCCTTGCCTAATCTCTTTGGTATTTATTTATGGACCTGTTGTAGATTAATTTTTCTAGCCCATT
Source organism: Struthidea cinerea (assembly GCA_013397865.1). Classification (NCBI taxonomy): domain Eukaryota; kingdom Metazoa; phylum Chordata; class Aves; order Passeriformes; family Corcoracidae; genus Struthidea; species Struthidea cinerea. The sequence continues at coordinate 15,251 of VZTI01000361.1, read as the reverse complement.
TTTGGAGCTGATGATCCTGATGCAGTGAGTCCAAGATGACCACCTGCTATGTATAGATGAACTTACTTTTCCCTCTGGACTGATGGCCTGTGAGGTTCAGCAGGTGCCCTCAAACTCTGGCTATGCACAAGGTGGTGGATAACAGTTCTGCATCCTGCATCACAGTTTTGTAAACCTTGGGTCACACTGTCCACCCCAAGGCCCCTCCAAACGATGCTCTCTTTGCTTATTTCCAAGTGGTTGGTGAGTTCTTTATATTCCACATGATGGGTAAAGTTGTCATCTTCTTTGTGTTGGAAGAGAATGCATAGCTAACATGTGGGATGTGTAAATGCATTTTTAGGAGGCTAAAAAAAAGGATTCTGAAATCTTAAGTTGTGTGTATTACTTTTTTTTTTTGTCTGTCTCCTTACTGAGGTTTCCGTAAGTGGTCTGTTTCTGGTTCGGCTCCATATTAATGTCACGTTATAGCACATTAGTCTGAAACTCTGCCTCTAGTGAATGGGACAGCAGAATGTCAATATTTTAGACAGACTTTATTTTCCTGCTGTGTTTTGATCTCAAATGAAACGAGAACTTCTCCCCGTCCCTCTCTCTCCCCAACTGTGCGTCACACTGCTGGGTAAAGGGTTCACCTGCGGCTCATTTGAGGACAGGTACCAGTACCAGCAGGGAAAATCTTCTGTGTAGTACAAGGCAAAATTGTGGATCATCAGTTAGCTGGGATGTCTTGGGAACTGCAAATCAGCCTCAGTGTTTTCTTCTACACTTCTGTCATTCTCTACAAAGCTACAGTCAGGGCTCCCTGAGAGGGAGAAAGACCTTTCCTGGCATTTCCAGCGGCACGCTGATAGTCAGCTTGAACCCTCAGTTTTTTGGTTAATTGCCTTTAATTGCCTCCTGCCTTAACATTTGATACTTTTACACCATCTTGCACCTATTCTGCCAGTACTTCTTTTTCTGCATTTCTAAAGTACAGCTGCTACTTAGTAACAAAGGAGTTAGTTCAGAGCGACCCAGAGCCTGTGATGCACTGTGCTTTCAGAGACTCTTTCTGCTTGGGAAAGGTTTGCCACTCATCTTCTCTGTGGCACACAACCCTGACTGGGACACACACATTGGAGCCTGTCTTCCCTGACTCAGCCTGGAACTCTGTCTCCTTGCCCACAGAGCAAGCATGGGACAGCTGGCCTGTTAACTCACATCCCAAACCTTGTGTATACCAGCTCCTCTCCCATGTGATGAGCAGCATCCACACACCAGCTGTCTGAATAATTGCTTGTAGGCATAGAGGTGAAGGCCATGTCTTACAGCCAGAATGGGAAAGAGGCAAACACTGCAGCTTTGCACCAAAGATGTCTATTGCTGAGTGAAGAAGCTTTCTGAGGCAGCCATTGAAAACTTTAAAAATGTCCTCACTGTCCAACTATTTTGAGCAAAAGGTTTAAACTGGTGCCTGTAGGAATTCTTGCTGGTTTTTACCCTTGAACTGGGCTTCTCTGACTTACAAAGCCTCTGAATTTTTGCTAGCTACATGCTCTGATTTGGCACTCTTGCTCCCAGTTTTCAAGCAGAGTCCTTGTTGTAGAGATAGCAGCCTCTTCAGCTGGATCCTTTGTTGCTCCAGTGTGTCTTGCCTCACTGTAATTCTCTATCACGTAGCATGCAATTCCTGTGAAAAAATGAATAAATTTTTTCTGCGGTGCTCTCTCTGGCCAGCACGCTGCCCCTAGCACCAGGCAATCTTCCACCTGCCCCGGGTGGGGGGATGGAAGCTGATCACAGTGCAGGAGGGCAGGCGAAGCCCCGACTCGGGTTTTCCTTGCCCACTGATGGTAAAGGTGCGCGAAGGAGGCAGGAAAGAGGCGGAGGGACTCCTTCGTGGGGACAGGGAAGGGTTTATTGGAGCACGGGGAAAAACCACAAAGAAAGCTGCGAAAATGAGGGTGTCGTGGGGTTTTATACCCCTACATAAAGGGTGTGGAGAATACATAATAAACAATAAAATACCAGTTATGGGGTGTTACAAGGGGGTGGAGAAGGGATCAGAGTGAATGGGAGGAGGGGGGGGAGAGGAGTTACATGGGCCAATTAGCTACCGAGGAACATAGAACTTTCTGGAGAAATAACCAAATATGAAGCGTAAGGGGAGGGGATGGCAGCAGCCAATGGTCAGCGTGCTTTACACAGCCTTTTGGGCGCTCGCTGTGCCTTCGAGCCCTTGAGCTGTGGAGACATCAAACCAATGGACCTGTTGGTCTGCTTGGTCCAGCTGATCATGGTTCTGGCCATGGCTCACAGCAACAAATTTTGGGTTGAGATGACTCATTTGAGATGACTGTAAAGCACAGTCTAAAAGCATAGAAGTGTTGACAAACTGCATGGCCTGGACTCAAATGGCCAGGATAGTGACAAAACCTAATGCAGCTTTTACTTTCTTGTAGTGTGTCTGGTGAATTAAGAGGTTGGTCCTGTAGCCTTGTTAGATGGAGAAAGTAGATGGAAAAAGTTATCATGAGCAAACTCAGGGGAGTCCAAAGGATATAAAAATCTCTAATTATTTGTCAGGCAAAAGCAAGTCTATGTTCCTGCTAAGTCAACTTAGGTTCAATTACTTTTAGCTTGTAGATTCAAGATGGGAACTACTGAAAAATCACTTGGCATTTTGAGGGTAGTGCTATCATTTCTTACTGAATGGGGAGGAGGGATGGAAAAAGAGGAAAGAAGGACAGGAAAGACTGACTGTGTCTCACAACTGAAAAAGAGACACTGTTTACTTGTAATGGTTTGGTTAGTATCTGCTGGGGCAGGGGGGGAGGCAGTTAAAATAACCCCCCTGAGAGCCTCCATGGCCGCTATTGACATATTTGTTTCTCAGGGGGATTTTGGTGTATGTAAGACAGATCCCTTTTGGAGGACATGAACCTGCAAGGTCTATTTCAAAGGTGCATAGGTGCCTGATGGAGATGTGAGAGCCCAAACCACCGAGGGCCAGGGGAAGGGTAACCCAAGTAACTCTGCTTGCTCCAAGCTTGTAGATTGAGTATTACTCAGGAGTGAGAGAGGAGAGTAGGCAAATCTTAGAGGAGGGCGTAGGAAGTCCTCCTCCGAGGAAAGGGAGAAGAGAAAGATGACAGAAAGAAGCATTTGGATTCTTTTGTATTGACAGTATATTTACTACAATGACAAAAGCATCAGTCACTAACTGATGCAGTCCACTCCTGGTGACCAGTGTGTTTGTGGCCCTCATCAGTGACAGCCATGAGCTCCATATGCCAGATGCCACTGGAAGACTGGCTCCCCTTCTGGCTAGAAACATCCATTTGACTTCCACCATGAACATGGTGAGGGCTTGAAAAGAAACATAACTGACAAAGATACGGCATCCAAGGCTGGGACCAGATGCCCTGAGTGACAAGAGTCCTTATGCAGAGTTGTTCATAACTATAATACGAGGGTCCATGAAAGCCCATAAATGGCTGGGCAGCCTTGGCAGTCAGTGCAGTCAGAGACTCCCTGAACTAAGCTCAGGATGGGAAGTTGAGCACAGCCAGCAGCTCCAACAAAGGACGAGAGCATGGAGGACTATCTGACAAACTCTGGGCACCACCTTACTCTGTCAGTCTTGCCCACCACAAACTGGGTAATGGTTGGCTGGCAGGACTGGCATGGTGAGTTGCTCCAGGCAATAGCCCCAGGGCACCAGATCTTCTGATCCCAGAGATAAGCTCCCAAAAATTGACATGGAACACCAGAGTCTACTCACAGCTGATGGCCTTGGCTGTGGCCACTCACACTGAGAAGCTGTATGTTTGCCAGGCACACCAGGGGGATGAGGCTGCACATGTCCTCAAGGCCCTGGTCACTCTCAGACAAGGCATGGTGACCACTCAGGAGGAAATCCTGCCATCCTCATCCTTTTAGAAAAGACAGCCCAGGATAACAGATATCAGGTATCTTCCCACCTTCAGGATTAATCTCCCACCCTTGGCCCACAGCCCCTTGGACAGATCGCTCTGTCCACACATGAACACGGTGAATGGATAAGCCAGATTTGTGGCGCCCCTCAGGAGCTGCACCAGGAAAAACAAAAATAGAGACTTTTCTGGCATTAAGCCTTAAAAGGAATGATGACGTGTGTACGAACTGATATGAGCAGCAACACAGTGACAGAGACAGAGGAAAAGACACTGCAATACTTTCTAGAAGGGGTGATGTGTGAGCGAGATAGGGTTTGATGGGGTCACTTGGCTCATGAAAGTGCCAGACTGTATGTGCAGTCGAATTGTGTAGCCCTGAAGCCTGGACTGTAGATACTCTGAAGTAACCACCTTGAGTTTAGGTTGTAATGAGGATGTGAGACGCCTCAGGACCAAGTGCTTTTATCAGCAGATACACACTTATTACATTGCATTAATTGCTAAGATAGGCTGAGCCAGATGTCACACCGGGCTTCTCTTCATCAAAAGCAGCAGCAGCATGAAGTTTCCAATGCATCTCAGCACTCATTCCCATGCAGAACAGCTTTTATATTTTATGGTTTCCCTGCTCCCCTGCTCTCTTTTCCAGCTGATTGAAGAGCTCTGTCTTATTCAGCCTGGAAAGAACTTGCTTTTTTTTTCAAAATTGAAACCCATGCACTTCCCAATTTCATGAAGTCCTGAGCTGGAAGCAAAACAAAATGAAAAATTTTTTTTAAAAGCCTGATTTCAAACTAATGAAGACCTTTGCTCACAGGTAAGAAAAGGCTATCAGTGCTTATTGAGGTCTAATTATTTATTGTTGGAGAAGATCTGATTTTGGACCAGAGCTTCCTTCAGCTAAGTGCCATCACAGTAGATTAAAAAAACTACTTTGGAAGAGTTTGCAGTTGACACGGTCTGCAGCCAGGCTGGAGGAACATAATCACAGCAGATTTATTAAAAAATGCATGGGTTTGTGTTAATGAAGCCAGAGTTTGTTCTTGAGTTGTGTAGTAGTCTGCAACACTATAAAACTGAATGAAACATTCCTTACACACTAGCAAAATGTTGAGGACTTTATTGTGTACATTACAAAATAGTTTAATCAAAAACATATGGAGCCATTTTAAATGCCATTTGGCTAACACTGACTTAGCTACACTGTGCATATATTTAGTGTTTATTATAATTTTAGAGTGCTACACTTTTTTTTTTTTTAATGAGGTTGACTGTGAGATACAGGCCTATTTTTATTATGGCCTTTGACTTCCAACATTTCTTGAGTTGTGCAGTTAAATTTGCATTTTAAATATGAAAGTTCAAATTAATGAGAATTTTGTGTATTTTATAAAGCTCTGTGGAGCTGAAGATCTCAAAGAGCTCCACATTATTTCAAAATAGAAATAATAGTAGCATTTTTCATCTTTCTTCACAAAAAGCAAGAGAAATTGTTTGATTAGGTATTAGCTGTGTTTGTGTTTTTACACACTGTAGGGCTAAGAAAGGGAATTTACTGAGGAAAAAGTGAATCTCTGATGGTTTCTAAGTCTAAAACCCTGACTCCTGTTGTCTTATCTGCCCATATGCACTGAATTTTGAACAAGTAAGTATTTTAGGTATGCTAACATGGTAAGATTTCTGACACAGAAACAAGTGTGCTATGAAAGTTGCTTGGGATTTTTAAAGGGCAATTTTATAATCAGAAAAGGGCAATATGATCTTTTGCTCTGTGTCAGCCACAGCAACATTAGGGATTACATTTGTGCTGCTGAGAGATTGGACTAATCTGACCAGTGCCTGACCACAGAATCATAAGCAGGCTGTATCCATGTGACTGAAGCTGAGCACTTGAAAGTGAGATGTGAGTGGACTTTCAAGGTCTTGAAATAGAGGCAGATAAGAATGCATAATATATTAAATTCTCAGGATCTTGCATTGCTCAAGCACATATTCTGAATGCATAGGAATGTGAAAGCCGCAGAATGCTCCTTCTTTCAGCTGAACTTGTTAGAGCTCTCACACAAAGCTATCAAAGCCGTGTGCTGCGTCGCTGCCACTGGCTGCCCGGTGGCGTGGCAGGAGACAAGGCGGTGTCCTGGTCGGCGGCACAGGGCACACAGTCCTCGCGGCTGGTCGGAGCGCTCTGCCACAAGCGCACGATAGAGCAGGCTGCAGCTTGGATGTTGCTTAGCAACGGGACGGCGGCGAAGGAGGCAGAGGGACCTCTCTGGTGCCCACAAATCCAGCNGGAACTAAGGGAAACAGTCCAATAGGGAGATGATGGGAATGACAGCTGCCAATAGGGAAAGGAACAGGGGAGAACTTTCTGGAACTTATACATAGGCAATTAAACTGATAAATATACATAAACAGACAAACCAATAAGGACTAAAGAACAAGAGAAGGGTCTAGAAAGAGGGGAGGAGATGTGGCAGTGGCAATCACCCAGAAGAGGATGGCCTTAGGTCTGATGGTCATCCTATGAGCTGGCCTCAGACCTGCCCTCAGGATCGAAGTCAGGAGCAGGAAAATTGATCCACTCAATGACATCCAGCCCTGAGGTGGGCTGGGTCACCGCAACAGTGTGCCAGGGCTGACAATTTTAGGCAGATTGATGGAAGACTGATGTACATAAAAGCTGTGGATTGGGTTTTTTTTTTTTAATATGTTTGGTTCCCAAGCCTCAGATGGGGTCTCACAGTCAGGATAGTGATTGGAAAGTCCTTTAGAGCAAACCAGTAAGAAAAACAGAGGATGCGAGTGTTTATTCCATATCCTCAGGGCTTCAGAGCTCTGCCTCTGCTTCCTCAGAGTAGGGCAATAAATCCTTTCCAGAAAGTACGATTGTATGTCTTCTCCTTCCAAAAAATGTGCAAGGTTTACTTTTCTGCTCATAAAATACAGTTAAGGTTTTTGCACATTGTTTATGACTACCTTAAAGGAAACCCTCATGACTACCTTACAGGAGCCTTCTTAGGATCTTTTTTTCCTCCCAGGCTCAGTTAACTTGAGGCCATGAGATGGCACAAGCTGAGCAGAAGACCCCCCTGTGCTGAAGAGTCATCTCCCTGTGTAGCCAGCTGCTGTGCTGCAGAGAATGGGAAAAGCATGTTTGCCACCTCTGCAGTGGAAGGCTTGAGCCATCTTGTGCCTCATGTGCTGAGGAAGGCTCCTGTCACTGGGCTTGTCACTAGAAAACAGAAGCTGTGATGAGATTAACTAACTCTTCATACCCTAGAGTCATGAAGAGCTGTATCTCTTCATTATGGCCTCTTCATTGAATGGACCTAAGTTGGTAGGTGGGCATGGGACTGAGCCCACACTTCAGGAGAGCTGGGCAAGCAAACTGGCTTCATTGACTTTCTGAAGCGTGGTGGGAAGGGTGGGCACTGCCTGGGCTCATAGGCTCCTTGTATTTCTTCTGTCCCAGGAGCAGTCACATGAAATCACTGGCATCTTCCCAGAATGGGTTTCATGTGGTTTTGCTGCAAGGGCAGAAGTGACCTACAGAGTTTAGCTTGGGGTGGCAAGATGGGTGAGTGGGGCATGAGAGCTCACTGAACTCCAGCCCACTCCCTCCACCAGGATCTGAGGCTAGGAGTACACAGGCTAGTCTTTTGTAACTGTGATAATCAGCTATTCCATAGATTTCTAATTGCTACTTTTTAAATGTGGTTTTACAGGGAGAAGTCCAAAATGCCACTTACTGCCACAGTAGTGAGATTACTTTTCTGTCTGGAGTTCAGATTTGAAAGCTGAAGCCACCTTCAATCTGCATTTACACTGTTTAGCTTAACCACGAGGCCAGTAGCATTTGAACTAGAAACATACCAAATTCTGATTCTTTAATATGGACAGAAGGCAAGAGAATGTGGGAGTTTTGAGGAATCTGTAAAACAATAATACTGATTTGCATTATGTTGTTTAATCATTATATTCTAACATAAGTCATACTCAAAATGAATGATTCAGTCCTTTGGCAGGACTGGTCTAAAAGTTTAAAGTTTGCTGGTTAAAGAGTTTATTCTCAGACATGTCACTCTCCTAAAAGCGCTGGGTTTCACTCTAATGATTCTGCACCACAGAAGTGATTCTGCATTGAAATGTCAATACAGGCCAGTAGCAGTTGTCTTGGCTAGACACACTCTGCTGTGGTATTTCTGTTACATGGAGAACCTACATTCCTGAATCCCGTCAAAGCCCCACCTTGCACTGCCATGTTCTAGATGGGCCTATCTGAACCAGGCACTGTGGATGTTAAATCTTCTTCAAGGTTAGTAGCAGCTAACATACACTCAGTCACAGAAACACAAAATTGTTGAGGTTGGAAAACACTTCTGAGATCACTAAGTCCAACTGTGCCCCTCAGCACTAACCCATGTTCCCAGCTGCCACATGTACACATCTGTTAAATCCCTCTAGGGATGGGGACTCCACCACTGCCCTGGGCAGCCTGAGCCAGGTCTTGGAAACCCTTCCAGTGAAGAAATTTTTCCTTAATTCAATCTAAATGTCCCATGGTACAACTTGAGACAATTTCCTCTAGTTGCTTGGGAAAAGAGACTAACTCCTCGCTACATTCTTAGGCAGGAACCTCTTACACCCTTCCCCAGCTTTCCATTTTTGGTCACCATGGGAAGCAGGATGCTGGACTCAGGTGGACCTTTGCTCTGACAGTCTATATCCATCTGCTATTCTGTGTTTCTTTAGGTTGGTCATGCCAGTACTATGCAGAAATGCACTGCCAATCAGAATTTTCTCTCTTTACTTTGCGACTCCATTGGTGCGTCCTACACCCTTTGGAAGCTGTCCTCTGCTTAGGGGACTGAATATAAATTGGAAAGGGTCACAGCAGGGATGTGGTTGTTTCTGGATAAACTGCAGATTGTAAGTAGAATCTTTTTGTGGCTCCAGGTGCTTCCTTTTCTCAGAAGAGGCTGTGAGTTTCTCCACTTTATGTGAGCACATGAAAATTTAGTGTGCCCCAATGTCAACACACCTTCTCTGGACCAGGCCAGAACTGCGGCATTAGGGTTGTTCTAGGCAAGCAGCAGAGAGAGGCTTGGCCAGTGGGGAGAGCAGCTCTTCTTTGGGGCCTGTCATCAGCTTGCTCCTCCTGACTTCCCCTTCATTTATAGGAGTTTTTAAAGATAACACCTATCCCAGGGCATTGAATAGAGAATTTCATTCTCTAGATCTAGTTTCTATATACATTCTTTTATATCAATCATGTAAAATTTAGGCTTTGCAAAATGCAGGCTGTTGACTGCAATACTCTTTTGGCTACTGAATTTTGGCAGCCCACAGTCTTTCACAGCAGATTTCTAGCAACTCTATTGTCAGAACCAGCAAGTGCCTTTGGTTTATTCTGTGCCTGGGGAAAAAAAAGAAAACTGTACTACAACACTTTGTATAGGTAATAGGGTACAAATGATATTTTCAAAAAAGACTTGGCTACTTGCAACTCAGTCTTTTGTTGCTCATTTTTATGTCACTTCTGGGGAGACTTTATGCTATTGCAAATAAGGGGTTTCTAATCACCTGCAAGGCAGGTGATGATCATCTTTTGTAGCACTATGTCAAGACTGCCCTGGCAACAGACCAGGGGCTTTATCCTGACTCCCCAGGTGCTACATCCACATGCTAAATCAACTTCCCAGATCCATTCCTTACAGTGCCAATAAGCATAGTTTCCCAGGTAGGTCAATGGGCAGCCCGAGTGTCAGGCATGGAGTAGGATTCCAGCCCTCACTGCTGCTGATGTGATTCTGCAGCACCAAACTTGTCAGGAGTGGGCTGGATCCTGGCTAACATAAAACATTGGTGCACCCCAGAGTAGCCTGAACATTACAGGCACATCTTTGGCTGTATCCTGGGTCAGGAACACTCTCTGAAGGAGCAGAGAGTTCAGTGTGGTTGGCATGGGCTGGCACAGCCACACAGCAGGGCCAGATGCAGGGCTTGGAATGCTCCCTCTAGGCAGCCCCAAAAGAATGCCCTGGGCCTGCAGTTTCATCCCAGCTGGGTATGGGGGCACAGCCTCCAGCTCTTCCCCAAGAAACAGCCAGTTCACACACACAAAATTAAAAGTTGACTGCTCTCTTTTTTTCATAAAGCAGGTTGAGAGACAAGGCTTTTGAAAGGAAAATAAACCCCACTTCCCCAGTATTTGTTTGTTTTAGGTTTGTTTTTTTTTTCTTCTCAAGGGGCTCTAAAAATCAAATTAAGGATCCAGAGCTCAGTTGCCTTCCTGGCAGGGACTGCTGCCGGCCATATGTCCTAGGGTACAATATAGATGTATTTAAGTGTTCTATTACCACCAGCTGTGGGCCATTAGCTGTTATCACCTGCTAATGACCCACCCCTGATAACAGACAATGGGCCATCAAGAAACTACCACATGACTCATGGACTTATCTCATCCTGTTGTGAGATGCTCCACCCAGGAGGGAGGAGCCAAGCATTCCCACCTGGATATAACCTGCCCTTAGAACTGCCTAACTTAGCCCTGTCTACTGGGTTACCAGAGGACAAGAGCTACCACTGGACCTTCAGCTGGAGACTAGACCTTCCATAGGATCATCGCTTCCACTCAACTACTTCATTTTGGACTGCTACCACCACCCTAACAGGGTGTTAGGTTGTATCTGACTTTGTCAGTGCTTTTCCTTATATTATTTCCCTTATTTCTAATTTTCTTTTTTTTTTCCTATTAATTTTAATCCTGACTTGTGATCTCCCACTGGTCTTGTTTTCAAACCAATACAACATAGCTTGGGTTTGCTCTCATCTCTGCGCAGTGGCTGGAGGGATGCAAACCTTTCTCCATAAACCCTTCTTAGAGGAGCAACATATGGGGTAAATAGGATTTTGCCTGTTTCTTCCAAGCCCTCTCATCCTAATTAAATGGAAAAAAGATCCTGCACTTGAAACACACCCCAGAGCTATAGCCTGAAGTAATGCTTAGGCACAATTAGATGGACTTGGCACGGGACTCAAAATAACCATAATTACCACAACCTGTTTTGGACCAGCAGCAGTGTCACAGCTATTTCAAGTATCTGCTATCACTGCCTGGCACCAGTCTCCCCTGCCAGGGACCACCCTCACCAGCTCTGCTGATGAACCTGCAGTGCAAACACTCTCTAACCATGTTCTGTTGAAATGGCACAGGCTAGAAAATTTCTCCCATTTAATACATCAACAGACAGGGATGTTTTTATTTCATTTATTCCCCCACCCCTCTAAGAGTAATTTCCTCAGGGCTGGGGAATAGAATTTTGTTTCCAGCCCACAGCTGCATGCAGTGGCCCTGCCCAGTTTATTGCTGAAGAGGGTGATACCAAATCAATCCCACACTTAGAAGCGAGGCACTCCGCTACTGTCTTTTATCTGCTTTTCTACTTTATGAGCCTGTCAAACTGTTTTTATTCATACCTATGTATTGGTTTGAAAACAAAACCAGTGGGAGATCACAAGTCAGGATTAAATTTAATAGGAAAAAAATAGAAATAAGGGAAATAATATAAGGAAAAGCACTGACAAAGTCAGATACAACCTGACACACTGTTAGGGTGGTGGTAGCAGTCCAAAATAAAGTACTTGAGTTGAAGCAATGATCCTATGGAAGGTCTAGTCTCCAGCTGAAGGTCCAGTGGTAGCCCTTGTCCTCTGGTAACCCAGTAGACAGGGCTAAGTTAGGTAGTTCCAAGGGCAGGTTATATCCAGGTGGGAATGCTTGGCTCCTCCCTCCTGGGTGGAGCATCTCACAACAGGATGAGATAAGTCCATGAGTCATGTGGTGGTTTCTTGATGGCCCATTGTCTGTTATCAGGGGTGGGTCATTAGCAGGTGATAACAGCTAATGGCCCACAGCTGGTGGTAATAGAATACTTAAATACATCTATATTGTAACTTAGGACAACCTAATATAATATTTCCACAATGTCAGGAAAATTAATTCACAAACACCAGAGGTTTATGTCCAAAAAGGAGACAGAGGAGTCCAGTAACTTTCCTGACAAAATGGTTACTCATCCAGGATACTTAAATACATCTATATTGTAACTTAGGACAACCTAATATAATATTTCCACAATGTCAGGAAAATTAATTCACAAACACCAGAGGTTTATGTCCAAAAAGGAGACAGAGGAGTCCAGTAACTTTCCTGACAAAATGGTTACTCATCCAGGATATTTCCACCATCCAGGGGCAGTGGGCAGCGGGCAGCAAGTGGAGCTGGAGGCGCGCCTCACCCAGTTTTGGTGATCAGCTCCCTTCGGTGCTGGCTGGCACTGGGCAATTGGTTGGGTTCCCGAGACTGTCCAGGAGACAGACGAGTGGCGGACCAGGGGGTCTGTGAAGAGTCCACAGGGAAGGACCACTGAAAATCTCACCAGTGAGTACAATGGGATCTTCCGGGAGTAAACCTGGGAGGGCACCCATGGAGGGTAGCACAGGTGAACCTGAGCGGGCACCCATGGAGGGTAACAAAGGTAAAGCTGGGAAAGGGTCTCAGCAAAAGGGATGATGATCCTGAAATACCCCTGGAGAGTCCCTTGGGGAGAATGCTGAGGTTTTGAGATAGTTTATGCATTCCTCCAGAGGTAACTAAGGAGATAATGGTAAAATACTGTTATTTTGTGTGGCCAGAGTATGGTTTGCCAAGGGGACTTAAATGGCCACCTTATAGAACAGATAGACCTTGTTTGTGTTGGAGTATGTGGGTGTATTTAGAGGAGAATTGGAAAGGATTGATTGAAAAGGAATGTGGAAAAATATGGTTAAGGCAAGCAACAGGAAGAATCTATGTGGTAAGAAAGAAAAAGGAAGATGAAAAGGGGGAGGAAGAAACAAATAGTGAGGATTGGNATGTGGTAAAAAAGAAAAAGGAAGATGAAAAAGGGAAGGAAGAAAAAAATTAGTGAGGATTGGGATGTTTTCCAGCACCTTCCCCCATCTTATACTCCAATTCTGCCAGCTGATTCAGGGCCAACTAACACTGCTCCTGTGCCCCCCCCTTGAAGATGGTGAAGGGGAAGGAGGACAGGATAGCATATCCCCCTCTAGGACTAGATGGGGAACCCAGTACAAGACATCAGGAGCCTCTAAGACCCAAGAGACGGGTGTCCACCAGATGCCCCTACGCCAGGTTCCCTTGGGGGGCCAGGGTGGGGGATTTGGGCTTGTAATTGTACCACTTACTACTCAGGATATAAGAGGGTTGAAAAAGGAATTACCGCCAGATTTGGATGGTCCCATAGGGGTGGGGGAACAGATAGATGAATATTTGGGAAATGCAGATTATACGTGGAAGAATTAGGATTTTCTTTCAGGGATTTTGTTTGAGTCATCAGAGAAGCAAATTATTTTGCAGAAAGCTTGGCAGCTGTGGGACGATGAGCACCCACAGGCAGTAGGGAGGGGCTGGACACAATGCGCCTACCGTGGATGATGCAATTTCCCAGGTAGATCCTCAGTGGGACCCAAATAATCAGGTCAGTCTGGCTTGCCTCCGAGATGACTGTTCCTATTTAATTAGACAAATCAAATTGTCAGTTCCCAGAACTAACAATATAGCTAAAGCTGTGTCCTTAGAACAAGAATGAAAGTCGCTCTCACTGGCTAGAAAGGATTAGAGATGCCTTGCGGAAGCAAGGACTGGATCCTGAGGGACCAGCTTTTGACACATTGTTAAAAGTACAAATTGTTACTAAATCTTGGTCTGATATAAGAAAAAGAATACAAAAAGATGAAGAATGGCAGAATAAACTGTTGGACGAGTTGGTTAGAAAGGCACAGCAAGTGTTTGTAAGAAGGGATGAGGAAAAGGCAAAGGCAATAGCAGAGTTTTTACAGCCCCTGAGGGATAAATCCCAGGGTTCAAGGGGTCCCCTGGGACAGAGGGACCAGGGCTGACCACAAGGACATGGCAAAGATGTGCCCTCCTCATCAGGGGAGAGCCAACCCAAACAGCATTTAGGGAGGAGTCAGTGTGCTATCTGCAAGGCAGAAGGACATTGAAAGCGAGAACACTCACAAAAACAGGTGGACCCTCAGGAGGAAGAAGTCCAGAAGATAATGGAAATAGATTGTTTGGGGTATCAGGGGCTCCCATCATACCAGGGACCCACCAGACTGGAGCCCTTGATAACATTTAAGGTGAGTCCAGATTGAGAGGAGGTGTGTTTCCTGGCAGACACAGGGACCTCTCAATCCACTTTTAAAGTTTATCCCCAAGGAGGTAAAATTGGCAAAGAGTTCTTTGATTATCCAGGGGGTAAGCAGCAAAAATGAGCATGTGCGTTTTATTCGACTATTAGTAGATGTGGGGGATAACTTTGAACTGCATGAATTCCTGTTTGTTCCTAATTGTGATTGTAATTTACTGGGAAGAGATTTGATGGCTAAAGTGGGAATGCAAATCAGTATTACAAAAGATGATAGAGAGGCTAACATGGTTGTAACCTTATGTAAAATGTCTGAGAAGGCCTTTGCTGAGGTGAACCCAGAAGTGTGGGCAGCCCTGGGGAAATACGGAAAATTAGATATAGAGCCTCTCCAAATGACTTTGAAGCAACCAGGACAAGTAGCGTCTAAAAAGCAATACCCTATTTCAAGGGAGGGAAGGAAGGGGTTACAGCCTGTCATTGAGTCTGCTAAAGGCAGGGCTTTTGGAGCCATGTATGTCTCCCTATAACACCCCTGCCGGTTAAGAAACCAATGGAACCTACAGAATGGTGCAGGATTTAAGAATAATAAATGAATTTGTCAAACCAAGGCATCCCACAGTTCCAGACCCCTACACCATCCTGAATCAGATCCCTTCTTCACATCAGTATTATTCAGCACTGGATTTGAAGGATGCTTTCTGGAGGTGTCCAATTACAGAGGACAGTAAACATTATTTTGCCTTTGAGTGGGAACAGGAGGAAGGAGGGAAAATGGTAAAACAACAATTGACATGGACAGTCCTTCTGCAGGGATATAGAGTCACCGGTTTTGTTTGGGCAAGACTTGCAGAAAATATTGAGAGAGTTTATTCCACCCTCAGGAGTTAAATTGTTGCAGTGTGTGGGTGATTTGCTTTTATCAGGGGAACAGGAAGAGGCTACTGTGAAGCTGCTTAATTTTCTTGCTAAAAACAGGCTTAGAGTATCTGAAAAGAAAGTGCAGTTGGTAGAGAAAAAGGTGAAATATTTGGGACACATTCTGACTGGAGGCTCACATTGTATCGATCCAGAAAAGATACAAGGAATTTTAGAAGTACCATTACCCCAGACAAAA
>VZTI01000360.1:95825-155316 GCA_013397865.1 Struthidea cinerea | reverse complement strand
CAGGACATGGTTGGCTGTCTGGGTTGCCAGGGCATGTGAGCTCATTTCCAGTTTTTCATCCAACAGCACCCCCAAGTCCTTCTCCTCAGGGCTGCTCGCCATACATAGAGTCATGGAACCACAGGATAGTTTGGGTTGGAAGAGACCTTAAAGCCCGCTGAATCCCACCCCCTGCCATGGGTAGGGACACCTTACACCAGACCTGATTGCTCTAAGCCCCCATCCAGCCTGGCCTTTGACAATTCCAGGGATGGGGCAGCCACACCTTCTTGGGGCAACCTGTGCCAGGCCAGGGCTCCCCACCCTCACAGGGAAGGATTTCTTCCCAAGATCCCATCTAAACCCTGCCCTCTGGCAGTGGGAAGCCCTTCCAAATCGTGTTGTCACTCCAAGCCCTGGTCCAAAGTCCCTCTCGAGCTCTCTTGGAGCCCCTTTATGCACTGGAAGGAGCTCTAAAGTCTCCCTGCAGCCTTCTCTACTTCAGGCTGAACAACCCCAACTCTCTCAGTTTGCCTCTTGAGTAGAGTGGCTCCTTGGCCTAATCTCTCTCTTCCATGTAGCTTCCATCACGTCTGCTTCCAGTCCCTCGTTGAATACGTTCTGGTTCCACTGCAGGCCTGAGCTGCGTGCAGGTGTCAGCACACTGCTCACCTGTCTGTGTTGCTCCCCAGGCCTATGGCATCGTCTGGAAAGCAATTGACCGCAAGACAGGAGAAACAGTTGCTGTTAAAAAGATTTTTGATGCTTTCAGGAACAGAACAGATGCTCAGGTGAGAAATCATTGTCCTGATGTGTTCTGAGATGTGGTGGGATTCCATAGGTATTTTCAGGATTTTTGTCTCTGAAAGATGATAATTATGCATGTAACAATACAGTCTGCAGCTATATTGGGATAAAAACAAGCAATAAATATCAAGCTTTGTGTATCATGGCACGTACGAAGAGGAGTGGATTTAACCCTGTCACTGAAGTGCATCTCTGTTCTGCCATTCTCTTGAGGTGATAATAAACTGTTTATTCTTTATTTCTAGAGAACATTTCGAGAGATTATGTTCCTGCAGGTAATGTCCATGTTCCCCCTCTTCTCTGATTTTTTATTATCTCTGATGTCTAAGTATTTTCTTCCCATTGTTTTCCAAAATGCAGTGGTCATTGATTAGTGTTGATAACTCTTTAATTTCTTTTCTGCACGGTCTTGGCAAAGACCCTTTCAGGGTGAACCCACCTGAATGAAACATTCTCCATTTGGGCTTGTTTTTGCTCTTTCCCGCCCTTTCCTGATTTTTAGCAATGTGTCTGCTGCAGCATCAACACGTTGACTTGCACCTTCCATCACTTCTTGCTTCTTTGAGGATAGAAACTGTTTCTCTTACATTTTAACTGCCAGGATTGGAGGAGGGGCTGGGGTGGGAGAGGGATTTACACGCCAAAATTGTTTTCCTCCATCATGTGGTAAGCAATTTAATCACTTGAAATAATCAAGCCAAAAATAAAAAGCAAAGTTCTGCAAGGAATAACTTAAGACTACTCTAGTTTTATATAATTGACCTTATCAGTGGCATTCCAATTATCTGTCCACTCCTCCTCAGCCTTACCATGTAGAAACATCAATATTTTAGAGTAATGTTGTTATAACTTGTGATTTTCTAAGGACACAAGTGAGGTAGGGCTCATAGAAGAGGTATTTCCTAAGACTGCCAAGTTTAAGTAGGAAAGAGATGATGTTTTTTTACTTTTTAGTCATTCTTCAAGCCTGAAATAGAAGCTGCAAACTTTAAAGCTAAAAATATAAGCAGTTCCTTCGAAGTGAATTACCTGTAAGTTAGATCATCTCTGAAAGTGCAGCACTCCTGGAGTGGATAGATGTAGGACGAGCAGGGGAAAAAAGGATATTTCTTCTGAAGGAAAGAAGGAGTCAACTTGACAGTGGAGGGCGGGGAGAGCGAAGTTAATGTGCTGTTCAGCCCATACTTCCATGACTTTTGGCGCTCAATAGACTTTAAGAATTTTAGTTTCCCCTCCTGTCTTAAACCTCTTTCTTGAGGTTCAAGACCGAGGGGTCAGAAAGGAAAAGATGTGAAAAATACTCTGTTATTCATAACTGGATGTTTGTATTAATTTGTTTGTCTGTGCACAATAATTGCTTTGTTCCATCTTGATGTTTATCACAAGGCCACTTGATGGACTAGGTTATTTTTTTATATTATGTATCTCAGTTATTCTAATTGAGAAGTTGCTGTAGAATCTGAGGTGTGAATGATTCTCTGATGCTCTGGTCGTTGCTTGCAGGTTTTGTGTTTGCTGTTTAGTGTAGTTGTAGATCTACGGGTGCATTTTAGGCCAATTTTAGAATGTCATTTCGGTAAGTGTGTTTGTAGCATTATTATTCGTTAAGCAAAGATTACTAGAACTGGCCCTGACAAGGTTTTTTTCAAGGTAATGGTTTTTTGAGTACAGATTGAAATTTTTTCATAACTTTCTGTAATCAGTTCCAGGGCAAGGCAGTGTGAGACAGTGGAATTTTCCTTCTTAAATAGTACTCAAGTAACACTGTCAAGATTTAGCTGCATCTCTAGAACAATATCCCCTTTTGGGTAAAAACCTTCATTAGATCATTTGGATGGGTATTTTGACTGTTCTCCTCAGAATGAAAACAAAATGTGTGATGGCCTGGCTGAGTATCGCTGCTTTGTGAGTGTGTTTTCACAGGTTGCTGCAGGTGAGCGTGTTGTTTTGTGAACTTTCCTAGATGTTATGCATTATAAAATGTTGGTCTATTATGAAGTGTTTACTGTGTCCCTGGCTGCACAGAAGTGGGAAATAAAAGCTGTTAAAGCTGGGGATTAACTTAATGATCCCATCAGGATTGTCAGTCAGCAAAAACGTGAGGATGGACTCCACCTGCAGTGTGATAGCTGTGTTCAGGTATCTCTGTGTGCTGTCTGATCTCCATGCAGTCAGTTCCTCAATGCAGCCTGTGAGTGTCTGAGCCAGCCCTCAGATCGACATGTTCCAGTTGTTTGGGTTTTTAACTATGAATGGTGATGGCAACTATGATCTATTTTCATGCCACAATAATTCTGTGGTTCAGTAGGAAATGTGTGTGCATGAAGGGGGCTGGATTTTATTATAAATGGTGTAGAGGGAGTTTTAGAAGTAATGTCTCATTCAATAGAGATTATCTTTTTGATTAACTGACTGGTTTCCTGCTATGGAACAAACTTGAATCCTTTTTTTAAGTTTATTTCAGAAGAAGCCTAATGGAGGAAACAGCATGTTAGTGTTTGTTCTAGACAGTAATTCAAACTGAAATAGGTTATTGTCCTTTTTTATGATTCACAAGCAAAACACATGGTTTTGACAGCTGGGTCTCTTCCCTGTGCAGAAATTTGGAGAACATCCAAATATCATCAAGCTGCTCGATGTTATCCAAGCAGAGAATGACAAGGACATCTATCTCATCTTCGAGTCCATGGGTGAGACTCAACGTTGCAGCAGCCATTCAAACCCAGACTCTCTTAGGAGTTATCCTTGTTATCACTTTGATAGTGGTGTGATATACATGATATACATGAATGTTCGTGATACTACTGATATTTACCAATGTAAATATATTACTGGTATAATGTATTACAGAGACAGATTTACATGCTGTGATTAAGAAGGGGAATTTGCTGAAAGACATCCACAAGTGTTACATTCTCTACCAACTCCTGAGGGCAACTAAATTCATCCACTCAGGGAATGTTATTCACAGGGATCAGAAGGTACATTTTGGTCATGGTCTGTATCCTTCACTCCAGTTTTCTGTTGAACACCAAATAAAATCACAGACTGATTTGGGATGGAAGGGACCTTCAAAGCCCATCCATTCCCACCTCCTGCCATGGACAGGGACACCCTCCACTATCCCAGGTTGCTCCAAGCCCAGTCCAGCCTGGCCTGGAAAACGTCCAGGGATGGGGCAGCCACAGCTTCTCTGGGCAACCTGTGCCAGGGCCTCCCCACCCTCACAGGGAAGGATTCCTTCCCAAGATCCCATCTAACGCTGCCCCCTGGCAGTGGGAAGCCATTCCTGCTTGTGCTGTCCTTCCAGGCCCACGTTCAAAGTCCCTCTCAAGCTCTCTTGGCACCCCTTTAGGCACTGGAAGGGGCTCTAAGATCTCCCTCGAGCCTTTTCTCCAAGGTGAATACCCCCAGCTGTCCCAGCCTGTCTCCATAGGAAAAGTATGAAGAAATATATGAGACTAGTAAAAGAACCTTGATAATAATCTTGTGCTATTCAGAGAGTAAAAGGCTAATTAATTCTCCTGTGTTCAATCCAGCCTTCCAATATCCTGCTGGATGCACAGTGCTGTGTGAAGCTGTGTGACTTTGGCCTGGCCCGTTCCCTGTGCCAGCTGAATGAGGACCAGCCCACCCCTGTGTTGACCGAGTATGTGGCCACGCGCTGGTACCGAGCCCCCGAGATCCTACTGGCCTCTCGCAAGTGAGTGAAGGGATGGGAGCCTGGGACTTCTTCACCACTTGCAAATTTTTTGTCTAAAAGTCTTCAGTTTTTTAATTTTCAGTGTCACCAGATACAGCGTTATGTCAGCTGTTTGCTCAATGTACAATTAAACGTCTGCGACATAAAAACCTCTCATGAACATGTACATGGCCTTCTTGTGTTCTTAGATTGTCAGTGTATGTACATGAGCAGCTCTTTCTCTCACCAGACTTATTTCTTCTCCCTTAAACCCATAACTTCACAAAATTTGCTTGAGAACTTCAGTCCTCTTTTCCAAATTGAAGCAGTGTTTTTTGATAGACCTTCACGAAATATTCCCTAATCAAATGTTGAACCAGCTGCCTGATAGTCAGGCTTAGTCTTTTTTTTTTAATTAAATATGGAAAACCAGAAAAGTAAATAAATAGATGCTGGGGTAGTATCCCGAATTTTAAATGTGGATGTTTTGCAAACTGTCCTATACCCATTGTTTGGCATTTACTTTGCTTAAAAATGTAGTTCTTAAGTAATTGTAACTACTTTGTGCGTACATTATGACCAAAGTCAATTGTTTCCAAAGAACAAAGTGTATCTTCATTCTTGGTCATAAGAAAAGGCTATAATACCTTGTTCTGGCATTACCTTTAATATATTACCTTGTTCTGGCATTTTCCGGTAATATATTTCCTTTTATGGTTTCTTAGACTAGACTTTGAGTAGGATAAATCGCCTGTTTCATGCGTGCCAGTCTCATGATACCCAAATGTTACTCAATTTATAGTTCAAACCTGTGAGCATTTATATCTGAGAAGTCACCAAGTGTGGTCTCTAGCAAATAAATTAAGGTAGGTGATGTGAATACCAGGTACAGGAAAATATTTGCTTGATTGAATCCTACCTCTGTTCTATTCCTGTTTGTAGTTACACTAAGGGTGTAGACATGTGGAGCATTGGCTGTATTCTCGGCGAGATGCTGCTTGGAAAGCCTCTTTTTCCTGGAACATCAACAATGAATCAAATAGAGCAGATCCTGAGGGTCATCCCTGCTCCGTCCCCAGAAGGTAGGACTCTGCTGCGGGGAAAGGTGTCTAGAGAAAGGGTTAAGAGTGGAAGAAAGCAGTCTGGCTTTTCTTTCTGGGTCAGGGAAGAAGGTATCTCTTACTCATTCTGGCACCTTTCCAAAGAAATGAAAGTTTTCACCTTGAATGTTAGTGTTAGAGGAAAATAAGAAATTCAGATATCCTGGTGCTTCTGCATCTGTTGCTATGAGAGTGCAAGTTTATGAAGTGTATGATTAATAAATAGGAATTCAAAAATCAGCTTAGAAAATTTGTAGGTAAATATTCCATCCCCCTTCCATAGATCTCCAACTGAGTTTTATGAGGATAATTTCCTATGTTAATATCAAATATTTGCTTTCCTTCATAAACTGTGCAGCTCTGCTAATCCTCATCTTGGCCGTAACAGTATTTTTTTATTATTGCAGATATTTTGGCTCTGCAGTCAGAGTACAAGGCCTCAGTTATTAACCACATGAGTTCCCGGTAAGCTTGAGATGTTCGTGTGGCTTGGATAATCTAACGTAGGACCATGGAACCATGGAACCACAGAGTAGTTTGGGTGGGAAGGGACCTTAAAGACGATCTCATTCCAACCCCCTGACATGGACAGGGACAGCTTTCACTAGATCAGGTTGCTCCAAGCCCCATCCAACCCAGCCTTCCAGAGATGGGGCAGCCAGAGCTTCTCCAGGAAATCATTGCAGTCCCTCACTGCCCTCACAGGGAAGAATTTCTTCCCAATATCCCATCTAATCCTGCCCTGTGGCAGTGGGAAGCCTTTCCCACTTGTCCTGTCACTCCAGGCCCTTGTCCAAAGTCTCTCTCCAGGTGTCTTGGAGCCTCTTACGGCACTGGATGGGGCTCTAAGTTGTCTCCTTAAATAGAAATTATTTAAAATATGAGTAAGATTTAGTGCTTAAAACTGATTTTTTCAAGATACTTTCTTCTTCTTTATGTTCACAATTATATTTAGGATTTCAAAATGCAAAACCAGATTTTTAAACTTTCTCTTCTCTGTAAATTACAGAGAAGTATGTTTCTATGATCTCAGGTCTAGATTTGTGGGATCATGGGGCTGGAAAGTGCTGAGTTTTAAGGTCTCTTCCCAGCCAAACCATTCTAGGATTCAGGGATTATGACACACACTTTGTGAGTGAACTCGTATCTGTTGTCACCTTGACCCCGGAACTGTCATTCCAGCCTTCACTGCGAATTAGACACTGAGAGCTCGTATCATTGTTTTCTGACTTCTAGGCAGCGAGTAGCATTTGAGGACATTTTCCCATCCTCTACTCCATTGCCTGCCTTGGATCTGCTGAAGAAACTTCTGGTATTTAACCCTGACAAACGGCTCACAGCAGAGGAGGCTCTGCGGCATCCTTATGTGAACAGGTGAGAGTGACACCAGTATGGATCTTCCCCGATGTCTTCTGAGGCATTACAAACCTGCTCTTCGCAAAAATTTTCTTTAAATGCATTACAGAAAAAGTGGCAAAGCTAATTCTTTTTCTCCAACCTTATTTACACGAGACTGTTTAACAATCCTCTTTAAATTTTAATAATCTGTTTCCAGTCAGTGAATTACAGGATGTGTTCTCATTTCCTCAGATTCCACTGTCCTTCTAGGGAGCCCTCTTTGGATTTTGACGTGATCCTCCCTTTGGGTGATAATGTCCAGCTGTCTGTGGCAGAATATCGAAATAAATTATATGAGGTACTTTCATCCTATTTTCCCAAATCCTAATCCTCCAGGTAACCTGCCATTCTTGCACGCACTTAATGAATTCTGTCATTGTCGTATCTTTGTGTTCCCCCGGGCTTTCCATACCTGCTGGGCCAGTTACACCTTGGTGTTTGATCGGCCAGTTCCATACTGTCATAATCTTTGAGAGACCTTTGCATGTTAAATTCCCACATGGCAAAGAAAAATCTCTGAAGCATGATGTCTGAGAAAGACTCACAGAATGGTTTGGGTTGGAAGGGACTTTAAAGATCATCTAGTTATATTATACTTGTTATTTACCCTGTAAAATAAAGTGCAGATATTTTTAAGTATTCCTCTTTGTTTTGATGTTTTATTTTTCTGCTGTATTGCTGTATTAAGTCTAACCCGCTTTTCTGTTCTGCAGATGATCCTTGAAAAGAAGTCAAAGAGCCTTCCAAAGGAGCTAGGGCAGAGAGAAAACATTCAGCCGAGCCAGTCTGAATCCAGCACACTTCTCCCAAGTTTCAGCTCAGTGACTGTACCCACCAGGAAAGGCCAGCAAGAACCAACATCCCCTCTTCTAAACCCTTCACATGTGCACACTGGAGCCACAGCTGGGGTCCAGCCAATAGGATCCAGCCAGAGCAAGGATTTGGCCGGAACTGTGTGTCAGAGGTCACAGACTAGTGTGATGATATACAACCCCATCACACACACCACTGTGCAGAGTAGGTACCACCCTCCTACACCGGGGTGTAACCCCCCTTGGGGTATTGTTGTGGGGAAGAGAGAATCAGTGGTGTAAAAGAAATTAAGGGAATTTGCGAATTGATGCAAGTTTGAATTCGGTAAAATGAGGGGATGAAAGTGTGGGAGGGAAATGACATAAGAACAAAACACTGTTGAATGAGTGTTGAGTATGGGACTGCCCCTGCCTCAGTCAATGTGTTCTGTGTTCTTCCAATTTTCCCACTTTCGTGTTTTTACTTCTGCAGGAAATGCAAATCCTGCTGCTGGGATCAGGAATTGTTCTGCACCACCTCAACAGTCCAGAATCTCCAACAATGGGAAACTAGGGAGACAAATCACATGGCCAAACACTTGGCTCTCTCCTACAAGTGTGCAGAACCTTTACAATGTGAGTAGCTTAACTTCTAACCCTTACTTGTGGTAACGTGGGTCACAGCAGCTCCCCGTAGTGCTCCAGGCAGAGTGGCTGGAAAGCTGGAAAAGGTCACCTGCTGGTAGTGATGACAGCAGCTGAACATGATCTTAGGTGTGCCCAGGTGGGCAAGAGGCCAATGGCACCTAGCTTGTACCAGCCATGGTGTGGCCAGATGCCCAGGGCAGTACCTGTCCCCTGTGATGGACACTGCTGAGGGACCTCCAATCCTGGGGGCAAGTTTGGGCTCCTCACAACAAGAAAGGAGGGGCCACACTGAGGGGCTGGAGTGTGTCCAGAGAAGGGAACAGAGCTGGGGGAGGGTCTGGAGCAGCAGCAGTAGCCGTAGAGAAAGTGAAGCTCAGGTGGAACCTTCTCACTCTCTGCAACTCCCTGACAGGAGGGTGCAGCCAGGCGGGGGTCGGGCTCTGCTCTCAGGAAACAAGTGACAGGATGAGAGGAAACAGCCTCAAGTGGTTCCAGGGGAGGTTTAGGTTGGATATTGGAAAAAACCCACCTGCAAAGGGCTGTCCAGCCCTGGCACAGACTGCCTCAGGGCAGGGGTGGAGTCCCCATCCCTGGGGGGATTTAACAGCTGTGTGGATGTGGCACATGGAGACATGGATTAGTGGTAGCCTTGGCAGTGCTGGGGGAGCGGTTGGACCCAGTGGGCTCAGAGGGCATTTCCAACCTCAATGATTCTGTGATTTCATGTTTCTGCATTTCTAATGAATTGCTATTGCTGAGCCTTCAAAGTGTCAGTCCTGTCCTCTCCGCTCCTCCCTCTTCCCTGTTCTTGGCCATGCTTCCTTGCAAAAGTCCTTACCCTCACTGCGTTCTTTTGACCTCTTGCTTCTGCTTTTTTTTCTTCCTGAGCTGGCTGTCTGCTGCCTGGTGACTGCTGGCACCTGCAGAAGTGATCGGAGAAAGCTTATGACAGAGGAAGAGTATGGAAGGAGGCACAACAGATTCACATAATCACAGACTGCTTGGGTTGGAAGGGACCTAAAAACTCATCTCATTCCACCCCTGTGCCATGGTCAGGGACACCTTCCAC
The DNA here is from genome assembly GCA_013397865.1 of Struthidea cinerea. Classification (NCBI taxonomy): domain Eukaryota; kingdom Metazoa; phylum Chordata; class Aves; order Passeriformes; family Corcoracidae; genus Struthidea; species Struthidea cinerea. The sequence goes on along the minus strand of VZTI01000360.1, from coordinate 145,842 downwards.
TAGCCCAGGTTGTCAGAAACTTTCAAGCATGTCCAGTAGCACACTTGAAACCCACCTTTCAGCCCCTCTGATTTGGAATCCCTTCTAAAATGTTTTGAGAGTGAGAGAAGCCATTTATTCCCCAAGATGGGATTGTGGAGCTTGCTGCACATGCAGGTGTACACCTGACCAATGCATTTGGAAGAATCTTTAGGGAATTGTGACCAACTTTCTCTGACAGGAAGAGGAGACGAGGGAGAAGATCAGCCTACAAATGCCCTGAGTTTGTGTTTGTTTCTTGAGAGGATAATGCTGACCAAAGCCAAATTTGTGTCCTATTTCCATTCCAGAAAGCTGATTCCAGGTTATTAACTTTTCTTGGCTTTTCTTTCTCACTCAGAATCCCAGAAACTCCCAGTGTAACAGCAAAGATGTTCGTCCCCTTCTAAAGCCCAGTAAAAAGATGTTCCAGATCACTGCAAACGTGGGAGCTGCGGGTGATCCCAGGGCATCAATGGGCAGCTACTCCCAGGCCTATGGAACCATCAGTAAATCTGCGCTGCAGAGTCTTCCAATAGCAAAGGCCTCTGAAAACCCCAAGCAGTGAATGTGGAGATGTTCCGGACAGGTGAAGTACAGCTCATCCCTCAGCCCCTGACTAAACAAGGGCAGCAGGGGAGAGCAAAATATGAGGAAATGCTTTATTCACTGCATAGGACAATGTCGTCCTTTCCTCTGGACAAGCTAATAGGAAGGGGAATCCAGCCCCTCTGCCTTCCAGTCTCAGCAGACAAGGACATCACATGTTTGCTCTCAGACTGTGAGAACAGTGAATGCTGTCAGTTCATACTCCTTGTTTGAATTATTGCAAAAAATCACAGAAAGCTGCAATATTCTGATACTTGAGTGGTTTTTAGACATATTCAGGGTCCAGGGGAACCTCCTGAAGTTCAACAAGGCCAAGTGCAAAGCCAAGAAAATACTCTGAGGGCTTGAGCCCCTCTGCTCTGGAGATAGGCTGGGAGAACTGGAGGTGTCCAGCCTGGAGGAAAGAAGGCTCCGAGAAGACCTTCTAGTGCCTAAAGGGGCTCTAGGAGAGCTGGAGAGGCACTTTGGACAAGAGCCTGGAGTGACAGGACAAGGGGGAAAGGCTTCCCACTGACAGAGGGCAGGGTTAGATGGAATTTGGGAAGAAATCCTTCCCTGTGAGGGTGGGGAGGCCCTGGCACAGGTTGCCCAGAGAAGCTGTGGCTGCCCCATCCCTGGAAATGTTCAAGGCCAGGCTGGACAGGGCATGGAGCAACCAGGCCTACTGGAAGGTGTCCCGGCCCGTAGCAGGCAGGGGTTGGGACTGGGTGACCTTTAAAAGGTCCCTTCCTACCCATTCTAGGATTCGTCAGCAGTCTGCCTAAATGGTGGGTATTTTCTTGAGCAGAACACGTAACTGTTCTCTGAAGACCATGATGACCTAACTCTTCACAGATAATCTTACAGCCCTTCACTCATTTCTATGACTCTTCTGGGCTAGATGGACAGAACCCATCATGGTCTGGTTTTGTTAAAATCAAGTAGAAAAGCATTTCAAATACAGGTGGGTTCTTCTACAATACTTAACAGCTTCTCTAGTGTGTAATATTGTAAATATTTTTAAAATAAACACTTTATATTGCATCGCAGAAAATCTTTGTCTTTTAAGCAGCATTTGCTGTGTTGAGAGGGAAACTGCGTATGGGTAGGGCTGTCTTCTTCAATGAATAATTGGTTATTTTTATTGTTTTTGCTTTCAGAAAGCAAAGTTTCATGAGATACTGTTGCTGAGACATCGTGAAGGTGTTGCCAGTCTACAGTGGGACTACAGGAAACTTTATATTCCTGTTTCAATGCTGATTTTGGATACATTTTCCTCATTAACTTGAAGCTCTTGTCTCTGTCTCTGAAGTTTTACTCTTCCTGTGATAAATGATTGTTACTCCCTCCCAGCTCTCTCAGCTGCTCATCCTGGTCCAGACCTGTCACCTCATGAACTGGAAGGTGAAGAGAGAGTGACTTCCACTGTCAAGGAAGTCACTACTTGGCCAAGGCAGGATTTTACTTTAGATGCTGATTTAAACTCAGACTCACCTGAAAAGACATCCTAACACCAAGCCCTTCTCCGTCAATAGCACCTCAGCAGCTTCTTTCGGCTCAGCCCCTAAAGCAAGTAATTTCCTATACAGAAAGGAACAAAGCACAAGCCAACCAGACCCCGCAGGCTCAGGAACTGGTAAATACAAAAGCTGGGCCTGTGCTGCTGGAGACCAGAACCACAGATTAGGTCAAAACGTTGGTTACAACTATTTTTTTGTCTGTAAACCTTCAAAAACGTGCCTCCTGTGTCTGATTCGTTGTGAGACATAGAAAAAGAGTAACTTTACCTGAGAAACCACTGGGCTTTAAATACTTTTTCCAGTTAATACTTGTGTGTGTGTCTATGTATTTATCTTTTCTGGCCCAAACTCAAGTATTGAATTTTCTATTTTTCGTTCTTTTCTGAAATTGGAATGGTTTTGTCTGCTGAAAATATTCCTTGGGTTTAACAGAGACTTGTTTTTAAAAAAAGAGACTTCTGTGCTTTAAGCATGTTGGCATTTTAATTATTTTATTTGGAACATACTGTGATAAGGTTGTTTGATACCACCTGGCTTTATTGAGCAAACTGTGCCGTGGGAGGCTCATGCTGGATACATTTCTGCTCGCTAATCAAGAAGAGCCTTGCCATTGGGGTTTGTAGCCATCATAGACAAGTTTCTTCCTCGTTTCCCTGTGACAGTCAGTGATTAAATGGAATTAAATAGGATTTCTAGAATCATTTTTTGGTCTTGAAGGTCCCCAGGATTTTGGGCATGAATTTTCCCATTTTCTTGTCTTTGGCATCTGTGTCATATTCCTCTTCACTCGGACTCGTGTGTTCGTCCTTCTTGCAGAACACCTCGAACCTGCTGTAGACTCGCTTCTCCTTCCGCATGTTCTCCATTTTTTTCAGGAGGGTGTCTCTATCCTCTGATGGCTGCCGCTGGAGGTTCCGTTTCTGGCTCCCAAAGCTCTCAGACCTGTGGATGTTGCAGCTTTTCTCCTTTTCCCCTTTTCTTTCCAAGCTTGTGGTTGACCTGGAGAGGTCAGGGTTGCTGGTGGATGGCAGCTGCTTGGCCAGCTCGGCTCTGTTCTTCTGGCTATTGGCAGAGATCTGCTCCAAGATCACCTTGGTGTCATCACGCAAGTTGCTGCTGTACAGGATGTTGGCTGTGGAGGAAGGGAACCTCCCTTGTGTTGTCTGGCTGCTCTTGGGGGGGAGCAGTGCTGCGAATTTGTGGGATTTTTCTTCCTCCATCGCTTCCTGGCAGTCCCCTATGGACGATCGTTTGAGCACCACCGCCTGCTTGTCACATTTCCCACTATCAGAAACAGGTTCCTCCTCCAATTTCTTTTCACCTTTTGGGTTCAAAAGCTGCTTCAGCCGTAGTGACCCTTTTCTTAAAAACTCCATGGGATTTTGCTCTTGTTTTGAACAGTCTTCCTCAGATTTGTTGAGAGAACTGTCAGACCCTTGACTTCTAGACAGGCTTTCTAGAACTGAGGATGTAGTACTTGTCCTGACCTGTGGTTTCTTCATTTCTGTGTTGACTAATTTTGGAGTGTCTTCTCTGAAGGTCACTCTGTCCTTCTTCTCTGGAAGAGCCAATTTCTGAGTGTCTCCTACAAATATCAGGCTCTCCTTCTCTGGAAGAGCAGGTTTGTTCTCGATGGGGTAAAACCGGGATGACAGCTTGTCCACCTTAGTGCCAAGATGTGCCAGGGGATCTTTACTCAACGTGTCCCCAAGCTGGGGGGTGGATGAGGCCATTCCAAATGCTCTGTCCAACTCTCCATGCATTTTGTAAGTACTGCAGGAGTCTTTGGAGTCCAGCACCCTGCTCTCCAGAATCTTATACTGCACAGATTTGGTACATTTCTTCTCCGTATTCTGTGATTCCTCCTGTAGGTAACCTGAAACAGCTTTGGTGTGGGTGACCGTGCCCCGTTCCATGTCCTTGCCCACAGCTTTGTACTTCTCCAGCAGCTCAGCCACTTTGGAGGAGGCAGCCGTCTTGATGGTTTCATTGTCCTTTGTTAACTCGCTGGACATTTGCTCTTTTTGGATCATCTGCACCTTTTCTATTGTGGTGTTGGGCTGATCTAATTTGGCAGCACTGAAAATCAGAGAGGACCTGAGCCTGGAGCTCCTCTGGATCAAGGGATTTATCCTGGACCTGAAGGCATCTGGTTTCATTATTGAGGTTTCTTCACCTGCTCTATCAGGATCTGAAGATTCTTTGGCACTGTCAATTCCCAGTGGCTTGCTATTGAAAGGCATGGGGGATTTGAAGGCTGGGACGAGGTCAGTGGGGTGCTTTGTGAGGGGATCCCCAAGAGCATCGTTATATGCCTCAGACTCCATTGGCATCGGGAGCCCTTCATCTGGTTCAGACTGGTACGCACTGAGGTACGAAGAAATCCTCCAGTTCCGTAACCCTGTTCTGTTTTCCTGCATGTTCTTGTCCTCATCCTGGTCTTCATCCTTGTCCTGTAGGAACAGGCGCTGCTCCAGGCTCTGCTTCTGTGTGGGAGAAGTCTGGCAAATGAATTTCTGTCCTATATTCTGCCTCCGTAACATCATTCCCATCGGGCCGTTGCCCGCAGGGTTCAGCTGGTCAGAGCCGTGTCTCACCTCCCTGGAAGAATTTGAGGGTACGTAATCCAGCCTTAAGGGGAAACCCTCCTGTGGGAAGCTGGGTTCCAGTTCAGGGTATCGGGGTCCCTCTCCATAGTCTTCCAGTTCATTGAATCCTGGCCTCCCCCCTCGAATCCTCTCAAAGAATCCCTGAGGTCTGCCAGAAAGATGGGGATGTTCAAACTGGTACTGGTAGAACTGGTCCTTCTGGAAATGACTGGATTGGATTTTGAACTCGTCCATGTTGTTCATGAACATCTGCCGGGTGTACTGCTTGGCAGAAGCAAAATTTTCAAACGTTCCTTCTGCAAAACTGTGTCTCTTAAAAGCATCCAATTCCAGCTGCTTGGAACGGAGGAAACCCCTGACCGGATCCATCTGGGAATTCTCCATTTCCACCTTTTTATACATCCGCATGGCTGAGCCCTCCACAGTGTGCCGCAGCATGTCGTCCCGTCGAAAATTGGAGAGGAAGTACCTGTCCGGATCCACTCTGTCCATGAAGGAGGGGAAGAGACTGTCATCCCTCTGGAACATCAGGGGGCCTTTTTTGGGAAAGAAAGGCATGTTATGGCCAAAGGGAGCCATGGCGAACGTGTTCTCTGCCTTTGCCAAGACGTTGGCCGGAGGAACGAGAGGTTCCGACTGTGCAAACAAAATGCGGAATTCTTCATCAAAGCTGGCCACCAGCTCGCCCTGGAAGATGTGCGCAATGCTCCTGTGAATCTTCTCAAAGGACCACATGAAACTACAGAGAGAACAGAAGTGATGGAGGGTATAACCATTGAGTAACTCAGCTGTACCTGTTTTCATTAAAGCATTTGCTCACCTGAAGCAAATTCTGAATTTTCTGCTCCGGCAGAAATAGGGCAAAGTAACGGCAGAAAATTCCCCTGCAGGTACTTGTTACACGTGACTGTTCCCAAACCTCACAGTTACAGATAGATTGGGGATCACATCTTTGCAGAGAATTTTACAAGGCAATAAATGATTTCTGTTCTAAAAAGCCAGTCAGTTGTGTAACCCAGAGTGCGAGCTGATGATAATCCTTATGTGAAGTAGATGTTCCTTGTCTTTAACGCTGTCAGTAATGAGCTGGACAACAGTCAGTGTGTACCCTCAGCACCTGGCAGGTGACACCAGTCCCGGGACCCCAAAGACTGGGGAGATGTGCTGACAGGAACCTCCGAAAAGACAAATCCAGGATCTTACTCCTGGGGTGACACAACCTACAACCTTTTCACCCACACAGTTTGAGGGGGACTGAACGGAAGGAGCTGAGCTGGAAATGAGGGAGGAAGATGTTCAGTGTTATGGAGTTCATCTTCCCAAGTCAAGCTCTGCTTTGTTTTTCCCCATCTGCTGACCGATGGGAAGCAGGGAAGGGATCCCTTATTTTGCCTTGCCTGTGTGTGCAGGTTTGCTGTAGCTGTTAAACTGAATCACAGCCTGGGAGTGTTCTCACCTTTACGATTCTCTATTACATCCTGCTGGGAATCATGACGGACACCTTTGTGAGGCTTGGCTGCCTGCTGGCGTTAACCAAAACCCTTAGAATTACTGTCTTTTTTTTTCCCCCCCAGATTTTGTAATTCTTAATGTGAAGGAAGCCTGGTTTGGGGTTGCCTGGGCTCAAAGACTTCTTCAGATGGTGTATCTACCTCCAATGCAAAATGGAGTACTTTTCCCGAAAAATTGCTGCTCAGTGTCCTTCAGTGAACAAAACTTTTGTCCCTGATATCCATGCGGAAGTGCCAGAATGCTGCTTTACCAACTCACCAGCCTGTCTCTCAGAATCCCAGACTGGTTTGGGTTGGAAGGGACCATCACATCTTGTTTTCACTTCCCTGCCATGGGCAGGGACACGTTCCACTAGCCCAGGTTTCTCCAAGCCTCGTCAAACCTAATCTTGAACACTTCCACAACTTCCCACTTCAGAAATGATACAATATTTGAAAGTCCAAAGCACATGAGAGCGTGGCAGAAGTAGTCCTGAACAATTAACTTGATCTTCTCGTAAACAAAAAATGATCCAATTGGAACAGTTGTTCGGTACAGCATCAAGTGTGAGTAACTCTTTCCAAACATCAGGAAAAAACCCCAAAGTGGAATCTTGTTATCAAGGAATGTGCACTTTAATCAGATTCTTATAATTTTTTTCTCCATAAAATTCATTTAAAAATACCCCTAATTCTATTTGCTTATCTTCCACCATGAGAAGCAACTCATGGTAGGCTTTGAGCAACCTGGTCTAGTAGAAGGTCTCCTTGCCTTCTACTACCCAACAGCAGGGGGAGAAGCCATATAAGCTTTAGGGTCTGTCCAACCCAAACCATTCTGTGATTTTATGATTACATTCTTAGAGCATGATAGGTGTTTATCCCATCACCCTTTTAATAGGTGAAGGAGAAATTCTGCTACAGGAACTCACTAAAAATATTTACTCTGCCAAAAATGAACACCTTAGCTGGTAAAATTGTTACTCCCAAAAGGATGGTTAACGGCTGGTCTCAGTCCTAACTAAAACCACCCACCACTAAAACCATCCACCTCTCTGTTGCCCAGAGAAGCTGTGAAAGTGTCCAAGGCCAGGTTGGATGGGGCTTAGAGCAACCTGATCTAGTGGAAGGTGTCCCTGCCCATGGCAGTGGGGTGAGACTGGGTGGGCTTTAAAGTCCCTTCAACCCAGTTCCAGAATTCCATGAAATGGGATATTGGGAAGAAATCCTTCCCTGTGAGGATGGTGAGACCCTGGCACAGGTTGCCCAGAGAAAACTGTGGCTGCCCCATCCCTGGAAGTGTTCAAGGCCAGGTTGGATGGGGCTTAGAGCAACCTGATCTAGTGGAAGGTGTCCCTGCCCATGTGGGGCTGTGGGGGTGGAACAAGATGAGCTTTAAAGTCCCTTCCCACACAAACTATTCTGTGATTTGATGATTCTGTGAGTGGAGGTCAAAGTTCATTTGGTCCAGACTAAGATGCAAATCTTACACTCCTTATGCTATGGCAAATTCTCCTGCTATGGCAAATTCTCCCTAGAATGGATCAGACGAGAGCTGAGCACCTCTGCAGCCAGTCCCTTGCACAAAGCACCTGAGCGTCTCTGTCTCTGAACTGGACAGGTACCACGGCAGGACTCCTCACCTGTAGTTGCCACTTAGCACCACCATGCAGTCCACTAGCAGGAACTTCTCCTTCAGGTGCCCTTTGAAGGACATCCCCGTGCGGCAGTAGTAGGTTGGGCCAGACACCGTCCTCACCCTCAGGAACTGCAAACCAGAAAGGCACTGACTCAGATGGGACCCTCATTCCCTCCCCTGCCCCTCCTTCCCTGTCTCTTTTTAACCTCCATCCTGCCACCGGGATTATCCTCTAGCTCCAGTGATTCTGCCTGCTGACACACCGCTGTACAAACCCCTTTCTCAGCACATCTTCAGCCTTTACCCCATGTCATGCCAGATCTCCTCACTTTCTTCACATTGATCTTTCACCAAGCTATGGCCCGTTCTCCCCTTTCTCCGGTGTTTCCTGCCATACTAGCCCTCTGTGTCCCAGCAGACATCCCCCTTAGGACACGAATCAGGTAAGGCAGGTCTTTGCTCACCTCCACGTAGTTCAGGTTGACTTTGCACTTGGCAGCTGTATCGAGGAAAAGCTGGGAGTTCATTTCATCCAGCAGGATGTAGACAGGCACTCGGCGAGAAGCAGCTTCCAGCACCTCAAACAGCAGATCCACATCGGTGAAAATGTCCATCACAATGGCCACCACCTGGAGAAGGGATGCAGGGACACGTTAGCCACCTGTGCTGGCTCATGCCCTGACCAACCAAGTTTCCCAGCTTTTCACACCCCAAAGCTGCACTGTCCCCATCTCGGCTTCCTTTTGAAACAGGAACTTTCATTCCAGCTTCCTTTTGGAACAGGAAACATCCCAATTAAAGGTTCCATTAAGCACTGTGGGCCCCGAACTGGAAAGAGAATTTCTGTCCAGGAAGGTGCATGTTCTGTGTATGCAGGTGAGGGGAAACCTCCCCGGGTGTTCCCCGACTCATCAATCCAATTATTCCATTAATTTTTTGGCCATGTAATCACACCAGATGGTGTATGGAGCTGCTCCCTCCACTCCAGAATTCACATGCCATTTTTAGGTAACTTCCTGGCCAACATTCAGGCAGCCACTATTCAGCTGCATCCATGTGCTGATTATATGGGAAGCAGCTTCACAGGTCTACCTTCCTGTCCTTCCCAGCTCCGTGAGTATAAATACTTGATGGAAAGGGTGTAAGGAAGAAGGAGCCAAACTCTTCTCAGTGGTGCCCAGGGAAAGGACAAGACACAAACTGAAACACAGGAAATTACAGTTCAGTTACAGAAAAGCCTCTGGGACTGTAAGGAGACCATAAACATGGGAACAGGCTGTCCAGAAAGGTTTAGTCTCCACCCTTGGAGATGCTCAAGGACACAGCCTGAGTGACCCTCTCTAATCGACCTCCTCTGAGCAGGGGGGCTGGACAGGACCAGCTCCAGAGGCCCCTTCCAATCTCAACTGTTTTGGGATGCTGTGAACTCTTGGTGAATTTTAGCGTGGCCTTGGACAGTGTGCCATGAGAGCAGAGCAGAGACAAGCTTTGGTGCAGTCAGTGGTGGATTTGAATCATCCTACTCCTTTGTCAGGTTCTGGAAGCAAGGTTAAGGGAATTGGCAGAGGACCTGATGTTGCTCAGCCTGGAGAAGAGAAGGCTCCAGGGAAACCTTACAGCCCCTTCCAGTGCCTAAAGTGGCTCCAAGAGAGCTCAGGGGGGACTTTGGACAAGGGCCTGGAGTGTCAACACAGGGGGGAGTGGCTTTACACTGCTAGAGGGCAGAGTTAGATGAGATATTGGGAAGAAATTGTTCCCTGTGAGGGGGATAAGGCCCTGGCACAGGCTGCCCCAAGAAGCTGTGGCTGCCCCATCCCTTGAAGTGTTCAAGGCCAGGTTGGATGGGGCTTGGAGCAACCTGGTCTAGTGGAAGGTGTCCCTGCCCATGGCAAGGCAGGGGGAACTGAATGAGCTTTAAGGTCCCTCTGACTCAAACCACTCCAATATGATTCTCTATTCTGATGCTTCTCTGGCACATGTGTGATATTACCTCTGCTCTAGCTGGGCTCTCCCTCTCTTACCTGCTGAGCTGCTCGAATCATCCTGCGAGCCTCCTCCTTAATGCTGGGGTTGTCTGGCGGGGGTGGCTGCACCAGTGTTGTCACCTCTGTTCCCCTGAACCCAAAGACCATCGGCCAGCCCAGGTCAAGCTCAGGAACGGCAAGATCTGAGTTCATGGGCCAGTAAGTCCCGGAGGATCCATCCATGTCATTGTCCCCTGCAGTGTCCGTGCTGCCCTCCTGGTTGGCGTACTGGGGCTTCTGGAGGTTCTGGATTATGTGATCTACCTCAGAGCCACAGAGGAAATCGGGGGCCGCCTCCTCTGCTAGGAAGCGCTGGTAACTCTCCTTGCCCTCCTCTGTGAGCACATCCAGTGCCAGGCGGTAATACTCCTTGTAGTGGGGGGGCAGGTAGTTGGGGTCGAGGGGGTTGTCCCCCTGTGAGGAGCTTTGGGACCGACGAGCCATGAGGGGAGGGAAAGCTGGAGGGAAAGAAAAAACATCCATAGGAGCGGTGTCATGACAGTGACACATCTTCCTCATAGAGAAAAGGCAAAGGGAAGAGATTAAAAGCACATGGAGCAATGCTGGAGAAAGTTCAATCCAAAGGCATGGAAGCCTAAAATTAGGCAAAGGTGTGAGTCACTAAACCACTACCTTCACAAAGTTAACTGTTTTGGGCCAAAATAAGGAACAAATTAACCAGGCAGTCCTGGGATAAGCAAGGCCCATACATCCAACAGAATGCCCAGCTTTCTCTTTTAGGCTGCTGGTTGCTAAGCTTAAATTTATCATTTGTTTTACAGTCAAGAGCAAAGCTGTAGGTGGTTATTATCTACACTCCATTAAAATTACTTTCCAAATGCTACAAAAGTTATTTACCATGTGTAATGTGGCCCTAAACCAAAAGCGCATGCCTGAATACAAGGGCACCCTCTGGATCCTTACAAATCGGGTGTTACAGCCACCCCAGCACGTGAACAGAAGCAGGTGGTGCATGGGTGCAGGTGAGTATAGGGATGTCCTGCTGGTGTAACACAGTCAGAAGGCAGAGGAGTCTTCATGAGGTGAATGAAGAAATAAAAAACCAAGGGATGTGATCACTTTTCCAGTCTCCTCATGCTGAGAAAAAACAGAGCTGAAGGGGCTCACATGCAGTATTTGATAATTGTCTATAGGGGATCAATTATTTGAGACTATAGACAAATCTGATTTTAACCCATTTTTGAGAGAAAAGCTTGTTGTACCACAACAGTAATACCTGACTGATCCACAAATTGCTCAAAGCACTTTGGCTTCAGACTCTGAACTAACGTCAATGCTGGAATGTTCTTTTCCTGCATCCCACCACTGAGGTGCCAGCAGAGACTTCCTCGTGATCCTCAAAAGAATGAGTGACTCCTGCTAAGTTATGTTACTGAGTGTGAGTTCAGAAGGTGAGGATCGCTGCTGTGGTCGTTGCCATCCAACACTTCTGCTTCAAAAAAGGGAGGGATTGCCATAGACTGGGAGGAAGATAAAGACTTTCAATTCAGACTATCACTCTCATTAAGAACTGTAACGATAAACTAGTTTCAAGTTCTTATCCGACCACCTGCCTAGCACAGAGCAGTGCTGTTACTTCTGCCTCAACGTCCCACAAGCTACTCCTGCTCCAAGCTGACACTCCTGGTAGAGCTGCATGGTACAACAGGAAAAATGGTCTTAATATAAGAATAGGAACATACAACAGGCCCATGTGTGATGTATTGCAACAGATAATCATCCTTATAGTCCACACATGCAGCTGCCTTTACAGCCTGCATTGTCTGCATTTATCTTCCCACTAATTCTATCTTTTTCCTCTTCAAGTACAGAGCACTCCACTATGTATCTCTGGTGGAAGGTGCCCCTGCCCATGGCAAGGGTGTGGAACAAAATGGTCTTTAAGGTCCATATCCAACTCATTCAGATATAACCCACGATGGAACAATGATCACACAGCAAACTGCTCACAGTGCTCAGAGATGGGAGAGTGACAAAGGACCAACTGCAACATTAAAAGGAAGAAGCATCAGAAGAACTCTGCGATACTGCTGGACAATCAAAATAGCAGAGGAAAAATACTGGTAAAGTGGTGAAACAATTTTATAACGATTAATATAATTATTTCACTACAATTATAAATGAAGATGGAGAAGATTGAGCTTTAAAGAAGCATCAGGTAATACTGACTGTTACCTGGTAGGACCACAGAAAACAGCAGCACTACACAGGTTCAGGAGGAACTCACAGCCGGAGTGGGCTGGGGATAGGGACGTTTTATTCCTCGCATCCCAAAAAAGGGTGGTGGCTGAACTCTGACTCCTCAGCCTAGAGAAGACATCTACAAACTGTGACCAGGGCATCTCCGCTGCCAGGACAAGGACTAAATGGGCAGAAAATTAACCTGGCAGGTGGTAGGTTCGAAGGGACATCAGGAAACACCTGTGCTCACCTGGGCTGATTTGGGAGAAATCTCTCATTGCTCTGCAACTCCCTGACAGGAGGGTGCAGCCAGATGGGGGTCAGGCTGTGCTCCCACTTTTTACAGTGAGGAGTCACTTGAGTTCCCCAAGTGTTTGTGGTGCTCAGTATATTTGTAAATAAGCAGGAAAAATGGTGCCAGCGAAGATAAATAAATCTGATGTGAAAGCAAACTGATCCTCATGGGCTTCCCTGAGACACTGGGAGAACATGGATATGGAGCTGGGGGGTGTCCTGGTACCACTGAACACAGCAGTGGGGGTGGGTTGCTGGTCTGGCAGGGATGTTCAGGGGAGCCTGCAAGGGATGTTTGGAGGCGGCCTGGAAAACTCTGCACTTATTCTGGGGCGGGGGGGGGGATTTCCACCAAAATAGACCCACAACTCAGAACTGTGAAGTAAAAACCAGAAGTTGTGTTTATGCCACCCTAAGTGTCTGCCCCAGCTCTGCACGCGTTCCATGGCTTGGAGCCACCTGGTCTAGTGGAAGGTGTCCCTGCTCAGGGCAGGGGGTGGAACAAGATGAGCTTTAAGGTTCCTTCCAATCCAAACCATCTTGTGCTTCCATGACTCCATTAATTGTTGGCATCCTTTAATTCCCTGGGTTGCAACAAGAACAATACCATGTTGATGAATTCTCAGTTTGCATGAAAAATGCTGGTTTATACATATAAGTAAGTAAATAAATAAATAAATAGCTATACACACATACATACACACACACACACAAACACACAAAATTACAGCTATTTCATTAATCTTCCAAAATCCTTCCCTGTCAGGTAAAGCAGAAGGGAAGAAATTACCTGGAACCCCAAAGGTTATTTATGACCTTTTGTCACTTTGGTGGGTGTGAGCTGAGTTCAGGTCAAGGAATAAATAAAATTTCTCCTGTTACAGCCCATCTTCCTAAATTCAGATGGATTCTGCACTTAGTTCATGGATTTTTTAAAATTTTGTTCTGGTCTGTTCCAGCTCCTGGGATCACCTGTCTGCAGCTGGCAGAGCCCTGAGGCACTGGGTCAAATTTGGTGTCATGAAGCTGCTGACTGCCAGGCTGGTTCTCCAGTTCTGCATCAAGTCACCCATTATTTGGAAAGCAATTCCTCTCCAAATCAGACGGAAGTGCTCACATACCATTTCTGACTGGTATTTGTGTGCCAGAAGGAGGTTTCTAAGACAGAACTGGCTTTTAAACTCCTATCTTTTCACTTCTCTCTTAACTACTCTTGATCCATTCCACGTGTGTCCATTATCCCAGCACAAGGCTGGATTTGGTGGAGGACCAGTTCACGTGCCTCAGGAAATAGGAGATGGATTACTCAGTGTGTCGCATTGCCTTGTTATTTTTTTACTCCAGAACTGTGTATTCCACGTATTTTGTAGGGCATTCCATGCTTTAAGCCTTGGTTCCTTTTAACAGGAGTTGAGAGAACACCACATCAGGTTTCCCCTCAGAGGGACAGGAGAGTGGACACATCACTTATCAGTACTCCTTCTTCCCTGATGGCTGGATTCTCCTCAATCAGGGGCACCTGAAACAAGCCGGAGGAGACTGATGGGAGACCTCATTGCACTCCACAACTTCCTCGTGAGAGGAAGAGGAGGAGCAGACACCGATCTCTTCTTTGTGGTGACCAGTGACAGGACCCAAGGGAACAGCTGGAGCTGGATCAGGGGAGGGCTAGGTTGGATATTAGAAAAAGGTTCTACACCCAGAGGGTGGTTGGGCACCGGAACGGGCTCCCTAACAGAGCTCAAAAAGCATTTGGATAACACTCTCGGGCACATGGTGGGATTCTTGAGGATGGTCCTGTGCAGGGCCAGGAGTTGGACTCGATGATCCCTGTGGCCCTTTCCAACTCAGTTTATTCTGTGGTTCTGTGACTCCAAGCAGGGGTTGGCTCCTTGTTTGAACTTCACCTGCAAATCTATTTCCTGCAGCTTCTTTCACCCCAGAAAAAAAACAAATGCTGTATTTCTGGAATTCTGAACCACCTCAACTGTCAAAGAAACTGAATCACAAACTGAAAATACCCCAAATGTAGATTTTCAGCCTGTAACTACTGATGAATAGAGAATTTTACTTACTTATATGCTTATTTTATTTAATTAGGAATTTAATTTTATTTTAATTGCTGGTCCCAGTTTACAAAATCTTCTGACACGAGTAATGAGGAATCAAGGGAAAAATGAGGACGCTAAAAAGAATCGGGTGTGGCAATTTGCTTGGGGGTCTTCATAATGGGTAACAAACATTCTTTAAAATGGGCAACAAAATATTCTGTGTCCAGTTACAGCTCAGGCACTAAACCGTCAGTGGGTACAGGAGGAAAAGAGCTCATGTCAACCCAGCACCTGCAGCTGTGAGCAGATGTGTGACGTGTTCGGCCAGAGGGGACCCCTGAACATCCCTCCTTCAGTTTTCATGACAATATTGGAAAACTAAGGCCCTGAAGTCCCTTAGCCCAAAAACCCTGCAGTGCACCTCCAGAAGGGAACAGGAAAGCTCAAGCACAACACCAATGTCCTCCATGGCTTCAGTGGCCACAATTTTATCAGGAAAAGCTTCCCAGGAAGAGTGGGAGAGAACTTTGCCAGCACTGGACAGGAAAGGAAAGGAATCCTGCTACATCCTGCCTATATGACCTGGGAAAAAATTCCAGCAATTGTTTTAAGCTGGATTTTTTGAGCAGAACACACCAATACAGGACCTGAGACGTTCTTCAGACCACTGGGCACACTGGCAACATCCCCACTGATCCTGCAGCCAAGGCCCTGGTGCTTTGAGGAAAGAAAAATTCCAGAAGGTAAATTAGGCAGCAAGGGGGGAAATCTACTTCTTCCCATCACTGAGCCCTTAGGTCTTGGGAAAGTCACTGTAAATAAAGTGCAAACAAACCACAGTCAGGGCAGCAATTGAGATGTTCACACAGAGGTGCTCCATGTCACTTGGGATGCCCGAAGGTACCTGGCCTGGCCTCCAGCAGCTGCCGAGGAGGCTGTGAGTCTCTGCAGGGCTGGTGTCACACCTGCTGTGCTTTAGATGCCCAAAGGCACCTCGAATGTCCCAAAACCCCCAAGTTTCAGAACCAAGATTACTCCTCAAGGGTCAGTGACCAAATGCATATGTGTAACGTGCTTATCTGCACCCCCTTACAGGTGACGGAAAATAAGTGAATAGTATCCAAGAAATATGGGATAGGATGCATCTTCTAACAGACTTGCTCATGTTTGGCCAAATATTCTCTTAATATTTTTTCCCAGACATTAACAAATCAGCCTGCTAAAGCCTCAGTGCTCAAACCTCAATTGTTTTAACTCCAAGATTCCCCCTTACCCTGTCACACAATCCATCCTACCAAGATTCTGCCTGGAACTGTCAATGCTTTATACCGGAATTTACTTAGAGGACGGGAGGCAACTTTGACAGGAGGATGAATCAGATATTGGGGACACACTCTTTCCTGTGAGGGTGGTGTGGCCCTGGCACACATTGCCCAGAGAAGCTGTGGCTGCCCCATCCCTGGCACTGTTCAAAGCCAGGTTGGATGGGGCTTGGAGCAACCTGGTCTAGTGGAAGGTGTCCATGGCAGGGAGGTGGAACTGGATGAGGGGTAAGGTCCCTTCCAACCCAAAACATTCCATGATTCCTTCCCAATATCCCATCTAAACCCTGCCCTTTGGCAGTGGGAAGCCATTCCCTCTTGTCCTGTCACTCCAGGCCCTTGTCCAAAGTCCCCCTCCAGCTCTCCTGGAGCCCCTTCAGGCACTGGAAGGGGCTCTACAGCGTCCCCGGAGCCTTCTCTTCTCCAGGCTGAACCCCCCCAGCTGTCCCAGCCTGTTTCCAGAGCAGTGGGGTTCCAGCCCACTCCTGTGTGTCACAGTGTCGCTTCTTCACATAGTCTAGAAGTCTATTACCATTATTTGGCATTTCATGCACCTCTCTGCTATCCTAAGTGATCATTCCATGAAATTATGTCCATAAATTTAGAAGTATCACCATTCATGATCAGAACCTTTAGAACCAAACCTGCAAACTTTAGTTCCTCCCCAAGAAATCCTTCTCCTAATACAATGACTGGGACAAGGATGAGCACAGACAGGTACACAGAATGGTGTGGAAAAAAACACAGAACCTCCTGAGTTGGAAGGGACACACAAGGACCATCAAGTCAAACTCCTGGCCCTGCACAGGAAGCCCCAAGAATCCCACAGAAAGAAGGCAGTATGAATACTATTGGCACTCTCCCTCGCACGCTAATCTGGGCTGGTGGTTGGGTTTTGCAGGAGGAAGCTGCAGGAGAACAGAAGACAGCTCTGTGGCTGTTTGCAGTAACTCCTCCCATGTTCGGGGGCAGTGGATAAAGGAGAGCACGAAGCAGCTTGTCAGAAACTTAACAAGTGGTAGATGAAGGCCGATAGAATGGGCTGATGAGAAGCAGGATTCAGTTCTGCTCCGCCCATCTGCCTGGGCTGTGCCAAAGACACTGCTGCTGCACCAGTGCACAGGGAGTCCTAATGGAGTCACTCCCCTCCTTGGCCAAAAAAACATCAGAAGGAGAGGAACAGGTGGAAAGGAAGGAGCATGCCGGTCTCAGCCATCCCTGTGCTATGATCAACGGGGGATGAGGAGGGAGTCTCCAAGGAAATTTCCCTTCGGCTTGGCCTGAAATCTGTCTCTGTTCCCACTGGTATAAATGGAAGTGACTTTACTGGCTGTGATACCTGTCACACGCATTTTGTGATTCCCAAAAGCTGTCAGACCCCCCTTAATAAAGGGAAGAGTCAGATGTGATCACAGCCTGCAGATTCCTCCACACAGAAAAACATTCAACCATATGGAATATTTAATGTAAGGAAAAGTGGCTGACAGATAAAGCTGGGGGTAAAAACCGTCCCTTTACCTCTGGATTCACTGTAAGAGCAGAAACTGGGAAAAGCACGAACCTGTTGACTTGGACAGCAGTTGGTGTCTGTCCATACTATGTTCCATTTCAATAGACTTTTACTGTTTTTTTTCCTAACAGAGCAGCAGGAAATCACAGTTTCAGCCATACTGTGATCACCCCAAAGCCCTACAGATTAAAATAAATAAATGAAAGGACCTGCTTTTCTCCAGAGCCTTTGTGCCAGGTGTGAATCAAGGGCGCTGGACTGTGTTTGCCCAGTCTAAGCAAAAGACTCAGTCTTCCCATCTCAGTGTTCCCTTTCTCTCTCATCTGCTGTGCCTGGTGCCAGCCCCGCTGATGCCTCAGCACCTGGGGCTGGCTCCATCTGCCTCCCTGGTGCTGACTCCAGTGCTTGTTGTTACGTGTTCTGCCTGCACAGCCAGTTCCCAGGCTGCCTCGCTCAGGTGATCCCTTCCCTGGCTGGACCTGCTCCGCTGCTTTGGGACACTCCCAGGAGCTGAGGCTGCCGAAGGCCTGTAGGCACCGAGGAAGGAACCACCTGGGAGGAAGCAGGGCTGGATCCCTGAGTCTGGAAAGGGCTGGGAAGACCCGATCTGTTCCCCAGACACCTTATGTGCAAGTACAGGCACAAGTTCCTGGGCTTAACCACCTCATCTTTTCACTGCCCTGGATACCAAGACAAGAAAGGCAGCACAGACAGACTATTCTTTAGCCCACACTTGGCACAGCCAGCCACAAACCCCTCTGTGCTATCAACACTTGAAGGACTTCCAAACCATGGGCAACAAATGAATCAAAGCAATTTTGATCCCTGTGACGGGCCCCACCTGGCCCGTACACCACACTCAATTGTATGACTGACATCTCTTAGGGTGAGCTGTGAAAAAAATTCATGTTTCCAAAATGTCTCAATACACAAACTTTACAAATCAATTATTTAAAAGAAAACATTTGGCCTCAAAAAAATAGGAGAGATCCTATGCAGACTGCTGATGTTCTGGGAGGGTTGGGTTTAGGAGAGGACAGCAATGCCTGAGGGAAAATGACTGGAGCAGACATGGCAACAATGAGACATGGAAAGTGTTAGTTTGCTCTCAAGAAAATGTTGTACTTGGTAAATGATCTGGGAAGGGACCTGTCTCCTGGAATATAGTTTAAGGTGTGGGGTTTTTAATTCTGCACTGTGTGATGGAAGGACAAGCCAGTGCCTTCTGATCTTGCTGCAGAGGAAGAACCTGTATGAACAGCAGGACATGCTTGTCCTCTCCAAAAGCCGCTCCTGCATGTGCTCATTTTCCATCCTAAGGGTTGGACTTCTCCTGAAAAGGATCTCTCAGGTTAAGGCCTCTTACTTGCCAGTCTCACAGTGGTGCAGCATATGTAGTTTTGAAGTGTAGCCCAGAATTTCCTACTTTGGCCAGAACACGTGGCTATGGAATCGTACAAGAGCTGGGGCAAAGAGGAAGCTGCACAGAGAAGCTGTCCTGGAAGTGTCCAAGGCATTGGACAGGGCTTGGAGCAACCTGGTCTAGTGGAAGGTGTCCCTGCCCATGGCAGGGGGTGGGACGAAATGGTCTTGAAGGTTCCTTCCAACCCAAACTATTCCGTGACTGTGTGATAATGGATGCTGGACACCTTCTCATGAACTGCTCTGCTCACCACGCACAGCTCAGACAAATTCCTCAGACCAGGACAATGAGATGTGGGCAATAACCTGGATTAGATGCTTTTTTAGCTACAACTGCCTCTGCCAAGTCCTAATTTTTTTTTTTTCTCTTTCCATTCTCCTCTCTGCATTTCCTGCTGAATCTTACCATGTTCTCCTTCTCAATGTCCTCTTCAGGCAGTAGGCTCAAAGCCTGTGTTACTGTCAAAATTTCTGGTTGGAATTTGTTATTCCTGTTACAGTACCCATTTAATGCCCCTAGACCTTCTCCTTTGGTCATCTGACCAGCTGATCACTCCATGTTAATCATCTGAGTGAATGTCACCCCATTTTTTAGTCTGGATGGTCTTATATAGATCTCAGTCATCATGGAAAAAAAGACAGTGTCTGCCTGCTGCAGTCTGGGAGTTTCACTTCAGAAGTTTTGGCCATCAGATGAGAAATTGCTTCAATTAATCAATTACTCACTGAGCTTCCAGAGATCACAGCTGCACTTTCCACATTCATACCTGTGGCAGCTGACCCTGATCAATGGCTCCATGAACTCTTTCTGTGTTTCAGGTGAATAGTGAATGCCCTGAATGCTACAGGCTTGTAGTAGAGTGCAGCTGGGAGCCTGGTCTGCACCTCTAACACCCACTGGATTCTCACTCATCTCTGCTTACTAGGGCAAGGGATCCCACAGAACATTCTTTGCTGGAGAATCAGGAAAGTGGCCAGACATTCGGAATATCCAGGGGATCTTTCGGCAGGCCAGAGGAAGGGAAAAGTGGCAGAAGAATTACGTTGTAATTTTCTTTGTGAAGTGGTTACTGAGACACCTGTCAACGTGTCCTAGAGTGGCAGCATGTGAACATGTCAGCCTTAACTGTTCCATGCAACAAGAGTACAGAATGGACAGGGAAATCTGAGCTGTGGGGAGTCACCAGCACAAAACCTGATGTTTACAGCAGCTGGAAATGAAATGTCATCCTGCGTGCAAAAGGTGTCTCTTAGAGAGCAGATTATCTGAATAATCATGGAATCCTTTGGGTTGGAAAAGCCCTCTGAGACCCTCAAGTCCAACTGCTCTCCCAGCACTGCCAAGGCCACCACTAACCCATATCCCTAAGTGCCACATCTACAATAGCAATGCTCATGCCACATTCACTTGTCCTTCAGCCAATCTCTTTCCCTGGGTTTTTACTCAAAAGGTAGCAAGCATAAGGAAGTCTAAAACAGGGAACTTAAAAAAAAAGGACAGTGTAAGGTCTAATTTGGAGAAGGAGAACCACGTCCTGCCCTTGACTTTTACTTCACACACACTGATTTTAGAAATGCACTCATCAATCTCCTCTTCCTCATTAAGAGTACAAAAATCCAGCATATGGGGCCTGATAAGCAGTCCAGACGTGTCCCATGTAACTGTAAAATGCAAAGAATTCCAATCCTGCAAGGTTTGGAGGTGAATTTCAATTGCCTGGAAAGTTGTAATTGCCAGAAAAACTATGTCTAGAACATGGGTGAATCTGTCCCGAGTCACGACCCTGCTCTGGCACAAGCATACAGACATTTCCACATTTACAGCATCTCAGAATCACAGACTGGTTTGAGTTGGAAAGGACCTTCAAACCCATCTTGTTTCACCTCCCTGCTGTGGGCAGGGACATCTTCCAACAGACCAGGTTGTTCCCAGCCCCATCCAGCCTGGCCTTGAACCTTCCAGGGATGGGGGAACAACAACTTTTTCCTTTGGCATGCAATTTCCCCTAAACCGTATGAAGAGCAAGACTTTTTTTTCCCACTCAGAATACTCCTATTGCCAGGTCACAGCAAATCCAACTCTCCTTTTACCCCTCAAATGCAACTGTAAAGCCCCTCAGGTAAATGCGAGTGAGACCAAAGTGAAAACAACTTTCTCTCCCTAAACTGCAGCTCCCATGTGTCCATCTACCAAGGTTGGGACACACTGTGCTCTCCTGCCTCTTGATCCAGGGAGAGCATATGCACAGGGAACTGGAAATCGGTGCTTCGCACTGCTGTCACTGCTCTGATTTGGGGTACTTTGCTGTTACTGACCTAGTTTTGGCCTCTCTTGCAGCTGAGCTTATTGCAGCTTCCCCAAATTAGATGTTTTCAGCAGCAGAAGGATGTGATCAGTACTTCTGTTCCTTCACAGGTGCCTCTTCCCTTTCTAACTGTTCTAGGAGATGGAGAACCCAATCCTCAGGCCAGGCAAGATCCATAATTGACCCCTATTGACTTCGGGCAATTTAGAGTGAGCAACACAGAACCATCCCCTTCCTCTGCTCACACACAAATCCTGAGGTCTGTCAGGCTCACACCTATGGAAAACTCAGCGAGTGCCAGCACGTGTGCCTGTGCACGCCTGTCCACAGGCATATGCCCATGCTCCTGCCTGTACGTGCATGACTGTGTCAGGGCTCGTGGGCCGTGTCAGCACTCGGCTGCACACCCAATCCATGTGAGTGGAATGCAGGGGCCTCGGGAGCTGCTTCCCAGCTCCTTGCTCACCGCAGACCTTGGCCCTCACAGCACATCTGGGGTGACATCCCCTCTGTCCCAATCTCCTGACCACACATCCCTACAGCATTCCTGATCCAAAGAGGAGGCCAGCTTGGGCTCTGTTATGGGGAGCTCAGTCAGGCTGCAAGACTCTTCCCAAAGAATGAGGCTGACTTTGGGAATATCTGCTCCTTAGGGATTTCTCAAAGGGGACGGGACACAATTGTGTGAAGTGTTTGATAAGCAGTTTTGATCTAAGGACAGAAGGGTTCCTTCCCTTGCCATCCCCGACACATAGCTGGGACATTCCAGGTCCCTTCCCCCACCCTCTCCAATCCCTGCTGCCATAACTGGGACATTCTGGATCCCTTCCCTCATCATCCCCAATCCCTGCTGCCAGTGCTGGGACATTCTGGATCCCCCCTTGCCTCTCCTATGTCCTGCTGTCTCTCTCCCTTCTCCCCATCATGATGTAACTGGAACCTCCTGCCACCGGAGCCTTCCTGTATAGAAGCAGCAATCTCCTGCCCATGGATCGCCTGCAGAATTCCCTGTCCCAGATGCCGGGTGCAGAGGAGCAGGACAGGCCCTCCCCAGCCCTTACCTTCCACCTCACACGGCCACGCAGGTACCCCAGGAGGTATCTGCCCTTCTCCTACCTTCCCAGGAAGCCGGGCAGGTGGTGGGTCACTCTCTGGCTCAGGCGGCCATGCAGGTAACCTACGAGATCCCCGCCCTTCTCTACCTTCCCAGGTGAGCTGGGGCAGGTGGTGGGTCACTCTCTGCTCACTTGGACGTGCCTGCAACCTGATTCACCTGGGAGCCAGGCGAGCGAGGCTCCACCCAGGGCAGAGCGGGGGTGAGTAAGAGCGAGAGAAAGGCAAACTCCGGAGAGCTGTTCCCTCCCCAGGCGCGCAGGGAGCCAAAGATAAGGGCTGCGCATTCCTGAGCCGCCGGAGGCCTCTCCCTTCCCGTCTGCCCCGAGCCTGTCAGACCAGCTCGGGACTGGGAGCGGAGCGGGGCAGGGCAGGGCCCCAGCCCCTGTCCTGTCCCGGCCCTTGACATGGACCCCCACCACAGTCCTAAGCCCAGACCTTGGCCCCCAGCCCCGGGGAGGGCCCCTGGGCGCTGGCCCCAGCTCGGTCGTAGCCCTGGGCTCCCAGGAAGGGGAATCTGGGCTCCTCGGGCACTTCTCGTGCTCTGGGCCTGTTGGGGGCAGACGAGCAGTAGCTCCTGGGCAATGGCACCGTGGCAATAGGGGGGTTGGGGGCAGCGCCCTCTCCACTGCGGCGGGATGGGGACCCTGCGGCGGGACTGTGCCTCCCGTGTCCCTGGGGGTTCCGTGAAAGGGGGCCTGAGGCCTGTATCCGTGGCCTCCTGTCTACCCCGACCACCGTCCCCACTCCTGGAGCCGGGGCCCCGCGGGCAGGGAAGGGTTAAGTGAGATTCCCCGCAGCCCCGGGCGTGGCAGCGCCTGTTCCACCTTTCATGTCCCAGCTCGTCCCGCCCGGCAGCCGCCGCCGCTGTGAGGGCCGGGCCGGCGGTGACTCAGGCGGGGGTGGGGGAGGCGCCACGTCGGGGAGGCGGGCGGGAGCGGGCGCGGGGCTGAGGGGTCCCAAGGTGTGGGAGGGATGAGCCTGCTGTGCTGGGCACTGCTGAGGTACCTCCAGTCCGGGGGCAGGTTTGGGCTTCTCACGAAAAGAAGGACATTGAGAGGCTAGAGCGTGTCCAAAGAAGGGAAGAGAGCTGAGGAAGAGTCTGGAGCACCAGGAGTGGCTGAGGGACTTGGGGGGCTCAGCCTGGAGAAAAGTGGGTTCAGGAGGGACCTTCTTGCTCTCTACAACTCTGTAACAGGAGGGTAGAGCCAGGTGGGGGTCAGGTTCTGCTCCCAGGTAATAAATGGCAGGATGAGAGGTCATGGCCTCAAGCTGCACCAGAAGAGGTTTAGGTGGGATATTTGGAAGACTCCTGAAAAGGGCTGTCCAGCCCTGGCGCAGCTGCCCAGGGCAGTGGTGGAGTCCCCATCCCTGGGGAGATTTAACAGTGGTGTGGATGTGGCATTTGAGGATGTGGGTTAGTGGTGGTCTTGGGGAGTGGTGGGGGAGCGGTTGGACTCAGTGATCATTGCATCACGGAACAGTTTGGGTTGGAAGGGACCTTACACCTCATCCAGCTCCACCCCCCTGCCATGGACACCTTCCACTGGACCAGGTTGCTCCAAGCCCCATCCAACCTGGACTTGAACACTTTCAGGGATGGGGCAGCCACAGCTCCTCTGGGCAGCCTGTGCCAGGGCCTCCCCACCCTCACAGGGAAGCATTTCTTCCCAAGATCCCAGCTAAACTGACCCTCTGGCAGTGGGAAGCCATTCCCTGCTGTCCTGTTACTCCAGGCCCTTGTCTAAAGTCCGGGTGTCTTGGAGCCCCTTCAGGCACTGGAATCGAGGTAACGATTCATCAGCTGCTTGGCTTCTCTTCCTGTGGACAGAGCACTTCTGCTCTCTAATGGAATGTAGTGTTGTCTTTGATTGTTAACATCTTTGACATAATACCTTTTCTGTCATCAGTAAATTGCAAACGTTCTGTTTTGAGGCCCCAAAAATGATGACATTGCTGGTAGTGTCATGGTTATGATATGGCTATTTAAGGCAGGATTTATCAGACTGAACACTGGTGACTGCACCAGCACCAGAGGTGGCTGCACCAGCACCAGCCACCCCATGCTCATCCCATAGATTTTGGAATGGTGTCGCTATGTACACGGGGCGATTCAGACCTTCCAGACCAAAAAGATTAGCTGAACCCCACTGGATGCAAGAGCTAAACCATCTATCTGATATCTCAGATATAAATTTAGATTGGATAAGCAGTGCTCCTGGTCTGAAGCTGTGATTCAGAATGAGCTGAACCAATCCTGCCTGTAAGGAAAGCCAATTTCAATATGAGTTTGGAGCTTTTCCCTGTATGGTACTGAAATATGAATTGGTGAAATCCCTCAAAGTCAGGTCTAAACTGTTTCACTAGTTTTTCTACAAAGTTTCAGTGTGTGGCTTTACAAACCTTTTATTCCGTAAATAATGATGACTTGTAGTAAGAGTCTAGAATGAACTGTAAAGGAACTTAAAATCTAAGTGAACTTTGGCTTTTAGCTTCTATCAGCCAGCAAGGACCTGTGTGAGTTATTCCGAGATGTTATTACTTGAGGGAAATCCCAGTGAAAACACATTGGCCTTCACAGAGTTTGTGGTCAGAACTACCCCCTACACTCTTGTTTCAGCCTTTATCTCACACCAATTTAATCTACTTCATTAAATCTCATAACCTGTATTTGACTAAAGTGCTTCTCAGTAATGTAAATACAATTATCACCTTTCAGTCTTCTCATTATTAAATAGAAAACATTTAAAACCTCTCATTTTCTCTTTTCCCCATTACTTAAATGGTATTTGTGGACCTTTTCTGTTCCAGCTTTTCAAAACTAACTTTCAAATCTGATTATCAAACAGGATGCTTTTACCTTCAGTTTCACTATTGCTGTATACACAAATACATCACCAACATTTTATTAGAGTAGGTTTGACTTCTCCCGAGCCACCTTCTGTTGCACTCCTGAGTGAATGTTATCTGGAATTGCTGATTTTAAAGCCATTCCTAATGGAATAAAAAGGCCTGCATCCTTCCACTTGGGAATTAGTAATAACATTTTGCTGCTTTTCTATTCTGAATGTTGGTTGTGTTTATTTTCTTGTATTATTTCCAAGATAATATTGGTTATTTTAGAGAATCTTCTTTCATTGTAAATGCAATGTACATGTGTAAGTGGTGTTTGTTTGGTTTTCATGAATTACAATGTGTGTTTGCATTGTTACACCAGATTAGTGCAGTAATCTGGGTAATTACTGTTTGTCACCAGTATCTTACTCGGCTCCTTCTGCCAACAGCCCGCAAACAAGGGACACTCGTGTCCCAGATTGATGATGTCTGGATTAATGACATGGGGTAAAACAAAGAGTGTGAAATGAGTGTGAGACCTAATTTCAGATTGTGGCAGCTGCTTCTGCTGTGTCTGCAACTCTTGGAGACAGAAGAGCGTGGCAGTGACCCCCCTGAACAGGTGGGCAGCAGCAAGGAGAGCTTTGCTGCACTGTTCTCCCCAGGAACCAACACAGCCCACATGTGTCGGCCAAGTCATGCTGGGGTACTGCTCTAGCCCTCAGTTTTGGCAGCAGCCTGAACAGGAGCGCTGCAAGATGTCTCAGCAGTGATCAGGAGGGGATTGCACAAATTTGTGTCCTCAAGTGCCACAGAATTGAAAACACATGGGGATATGGCACTTGAGCACATGGTTTAGTGGTGAACATGGTGGTGGGACTGGGCTGGTGGTTGGTCTTGATGATCTTACAGGTCTTTTATGACCTTAATGATTCTGTGATTCCATTACTATAGAATTGAAATCATGGAAATCTGACATGATGGGAGCTTGGCTTCTGGTAGGTTTAGATGGGATACTGGGAGGAATTTCTCCCCTGTGAGGGTGGTGAGGTCCTGACACAGGTTGTCCAAAGAATCTGTGGCTGCCCCATCCCTGGAGTGTCCAAGGCCAGACTGGACGGGGCTTGGAGCACCCTGGTCTAGTGGCAGGTGTCCCTGCCCATGGCAGGGGGTGGGACTGGATGGGCTTTGAGGTCCTTTCCCACTCAAAACATTCCATGATTCTGTGATTACCACGCTTGGCCCCTGGCTCCATCCACCAAGGAGCCAGTGGCCCACTGTAATCACTGTCAGAATGCAAGGAACAGACACATTACCTGGCCCAAAGGCACCACGAACAGAGACACAGTCATCTGGAGAACGGGAACTCCATTCTCGGAGTTGCTTCCTTAGCAGTGCAGATCCATGGGCTCTTTGATAATGGAGAAGGAGTTGAATCTTCCCCTTGACTCCACACTGGTGACTCATCCCAGCTGCCACTCTGGGTTTGATCTGTTCAGGCTCTGCATTTGTACGTATCAGATTATCTGGGTTAAGTGCAGCTTTGCTTTCACCCTTTATCTGTCTGCTCTGAAGCTGTTTAACATGATCTGCCTGTTTTTATACCAGCTCAATATCAAGGAGTCCCAGGCACTGACTGGCACTGAGCTGATTTTTTCTGCAGTGACCGCAGGTTCGGTCACTCAACTCACAAGTCCCTAATCCAATTCCCATCCCCTGCTGTGCTGACAGAATTGGAAAAGCATCTTCAGTGGTTGCACGAGTCATTCCCCTCTAGTTCTTCACAGTGACTTTTTATTGTAAAGAACTGTGGAGAAATCTCACATTATTCTAACAAGCAGAACCGACATCTGAATGGAACTCTGGGAGTAGGAACAGGAATGTAGTCTTGCACAGTTTCACTGTTAGAAGTTGTTTGCTTTTTTAAGGAAAACTGCCTTCAATTAATGGGACTGATGGGGAATAATCTGCGAAGAATCGATGTTATATTTATACAGCAGCACTGTTTGGGTACCAGGGCATGAAGTTGTGAAGGTTTGCTGTTTTTTTCTTTACCAGTGTTGAGCCCTGATGGTCATCCTTTCCTTCTGGGGAAAAACCCAGGAGTGACCTAAGGAAGGAAGGTCCGTGGGATCAGGTCACCTGGCCTTAACCTCTGACCACACAAAGAGTCCCCAGTGCAGACAGGGGGGATTCAGAACATCCAGTATGATCCGATTAAGAGAAAATCCAGACCTGCTTGGCTGGCCCAGTTAATGCTCCCCCACAGGAACAAGGATGTCCAGAGTCAGAGCTCATCCCTCCACTGGCAGAGTCTCTATCAATAGTCACGGGAGTCACATTTTAGTTTCTAGTCCAGACTCATTGCAGTCTGTAACTTCCTTATGAGGGGAGAGGGTGCAGACACTGATCTCTTCTCTGTGGTCACCAGTGACAAGATCCAAGGGAATGGCCTGAAGTTGTGTCAGGGCAGGGTTAGGTTGGATAGTAGAAAAAGGTTCTTCACCCACACAGTGGTTGGGCACCTGAACAGGCTCCCCAGAGCAGTGGTCACAGCACCGAGCCTGACAGAGTTCACTAAGTGTTTGGACAATACTCTTTGGCACATGGTGTGAGTCTTGCGGATGGTCCTGTGCAGTGTCACGAGTTGCACTCGATGATCCTTGTGGGTGCCTTCCCACTCAGCTTACTCTGTGATTCCGTGATTCACACAAACTAGGACTGTAGCATGTAGAGAAGGCAAACGAGATTTTGCAGTCAGGTGCACTGTGTGTCTCCTCTGTCCTCCCTGAAGAGAAACAGCCTCACTGCACAGCGGGTCCTGATTTAGAATGTTGGTTTAAGGTTATTAAATAAATGAGAATTCAGCACAACTGCAGGTTAATGGTTTCTGCAGACAAAGAACTGCACCTTTGTACTGGTGGTGCGCAGCACGGGCCCTGAGCCGGTCCCGGAGCTCCCGGGAGCCGCTTAAATCCGCCCGCTCCAGGATTCTCCTCCCGCGACCCGCTCGCCCCTTCCCGGGCTCGGCCGAGGCCCAGCCGCGCCTGTCACCGTCGCGTCACGAGCGCGTCACCTGCGGCGTCACTGGAGAGCGTCACGCTCAGCGTCACGTGACGGTGTCACCTGACCGGGCCGTGCCCCGGCAGTTCCCGGTACGTCGGTTCCGCCCGCTCCGGGTCCCGCTCCGGGTCCCGCTCCAGGCCCCGCTCCGGGTCCCGCTCCAGGCCCGGCCCGGCCCGGCCCGGCCCGGCCAATCCCCGCCGGTCCCGCCTGTCTTTGCACAACTAGGGCCCCGGCCCGGTGCCAGACACGCAGGTCGTCGTTGTTCATCACAGGCGGCCCTCCAGGTCCCTCCGAACGGCGCCTCTGCCTTCCAGGGAGCTGCAGCTCTTCCTAATTCAGGATCATCCACTAATTTGCTTAATAGACATGGATTCCCGCATCCAGACCATGAAGGCATTGAAGAGCTGGGCCTGAAATGGGCCCCGGGGCGGTGACGGCCATCGGCCTGACATCACCCCGCGCACTGTGATCCCGAGCCCGGCCCGCCAGGCAGCTGCTGACACCTTGTCGGGTGCATGGTCCGGCTGTGCCCTGGGCACCTTGTCCACAAGGATCCTGGGAGAGACAGGGTCCAAAGCTACGTTAAGATTAAAAAAAAAAAAACAAAAAANTAAAAAAAAAAAAAAAAAAAAAAAAAAAAAACATCTACTGGCTTCCCTCAGCCTCCCTGCTGGGTGACCTCGTCACAGGAGGGATTGGAAGTGGTTAACAGCTGGTTGGGCGGGACTTCCCCTCTGCCCGGAGAAGCTGTGGCTGCCCCGTCCGTAGAAGTGTCCAAGGCCAGGTTGGACAGGGCTTGGAGCAACCTAGTGTAGTGAAGGGTGTCCCTGCCTGGGGAAGAGGGTGGGACTGGGTGATTTGTGAGGTTCCTCCAGTCCAAACCATTCCATGATTCTATGAACTCATGCTGGGAAATGTTGTCACCCATTCCTGTCCCATTGCTCCCAAAAGAAGATTCTGTAGTTTTCAGGCTGCTTTGGCCAGCTAATGATTGCCTAGTCCTTTACTTTGGTTAATAAGATGCTCCTTTCCTGTGGTTACGATATGGATAAATTCATAATGTTTGGGAATTGCTGAGATGAGGACAACAATACAGGGAAACATCCATTTAGGAATTCGTTGCCGTGCCTGTGCCCTGGGAACGTCGTTGCCCACTAAAGACCTTCTAAAACTTGTTTCTGTTTGGTTGTTGGGTTTTTTGTCTTCCAAAACAAGCACAATTAAATAACTTTGACTCCTGTAAATGTTTCTTCCGTGGAAAATGGCTGGAGCTGTTTGCTTGCTCCTTCCTGTCCTCAGGGAGTTGAAAAATGGGTAGCATGAAAAAAGACTGTGAAGTTGAGCCAGCCCACACTTATTTGTGATAGCCTCGTGTAGGGACCCCAGGTGGCACTTTGGCTGCACTGACGAGTAAATCCTTCTCAGCTGGATCTCCCGGAGTGCAGGAATTACTCATACAGCAAAAACTGAGGGAATGAAGCAGCTGGGAGTCTTTTAAGATCTAGAACTTTTCTCCAGTGTCTGTTCTAAATTTACTGAGGTTTCTTTTAAAAAGTGGAGATCCTCTGGGAAAGGCTCAGTCAGTATCAAAGGAGCCTGTGTGTTCCATCTGTTTCCATCCCCATCGGTTGCGGTGAGAGTGAGGAACCACTTTGTAATTAAACTTAAGAAATGTCTTCTGACGGCAGCACTGGGACTGTCTTTGTGGACAGTTCAGGTGTCACCAGGTGAGATGAGTGTCTCCTACCACTGTCTAGAGTAATTTGCAAGTCAGTGAATCATGGAATCATGATTCTCTGTTTCTCTGACTATCCCAGGATTCAAAGGTGGTGTCTCGTCTCAGCTTCCTCACCAGTTAAGCTGTATTTGTAGTGTTTACTCCGAGGACGGGGAAGCAGTGAAGTTACAGTCAATGTCAATTCGTGTTTAGGTGGAGTTTGAGTGATTTTAGTTGCACATGTAAAGCATGTGCAGGTTTTGCTTCATTAGTGTGTTTGAGGGCATAAAAGGTAATACATATTTGGAGTTAATGAAGGAAAATTCAGCTCCTGGTGGGTCATTCATAGAATCACAGAATCATGGAACCTTAGAATGGTTTGGGTCAAAGGGACCTTCAAGACCATTCAGTCCCACCCCCCTGCCATGGACAGTGACAACCTGGCCTTGAACACTTCCAGGGATGAGGCAGCCACAGCTCTGGGCAACCTGCGTCAGGGCCTCACCATCCTCACAGGGAATAATTTCTTCCTTATATCCCATCTAACCCTGCCCTCTGAGAGTGGGAAGCCATTCCCCTTGTCCTGCACTCCAGTCCCTTGTTCAAACAAGGAGAAGTGCCTAAAGGGGCTCCAAGAGAGCTGGAGAAGAACTCTGGACTAGGGCATGGGATGTGATGATTATATGATCTGTCTTAGAAGAAATGCCAGTGATGAATCAAACACCTGTTTGATTGTCTCATACAGGGGCTGAGACTAAGCAAACCTGACCAGGACATCAGACAGCGCTGGGTGCAACATGAGGAATTGCCGGACATGGAGGTGCCAGGATGAGAAGGTGAGAAAAGCTCAAATAGTGCTGGTAGGAGTGGCTGGATTCCAGGGGTAGTTCAGGGGAAACCCTGTGAGGGAGGAATGCTGCAGATAACCCGAGTTCTGGAGACCTTGTGGTGCAGAATAGGACAAAAGTCCTCAGGTCACTGTGTAAGTGACACCGTACTGTAGAGGCACGTGAGCAGGGAACCCAGCCAGAAGGACCATATTTAGTTATGAATGAAGCAAAACTGGGACCAAAGGGGAGGATGTAATTAAAGGGCGATTGTTTTTCTAGGAGAAGATCAAAATGAAGGAAAGGAGGGATGAGCAGAGAAAAGGATGGTCAAAAAATGGTAAAGAGGATCAGAAGATATGCAAATGGTGTAATTGAGAGCATTTCAGGGTACCCATCAGGCAGCCCTGCCTTTGGTCAGTGGAGCCTGGAGCAGGACAATGGACCAAACCTCTTTTCCTCACTTACAATGTGTATTGAACCTGGGTTTGCAACTGGGAGGACTTGGAAAGAATGGGCAGGCCATAACCCCGGAGTGGATCCAATGGATGGATGAATGGATAGAGCATTCTGGTATCACCATATCCATGCCCATTCCAGGCCTGTTGACACTAACCTAGAACTGTAGAATGTTTTGGGTTTGAAGGGCCCCACAACATCATCTAATTCTATCTTTCTAATATCCTTAGAAAACCTTGCCAGGATGAAATGCCATAGAAATAGTATCCCGCAATAAATTGTTCTGTCATGGAAGTGCTTAGTATCCTTTCTGCCCATGCCAGACTCAAACAGAACAGATGTTTTCATTGAGCATAATGCTTCCTTCTGCTTTTTTTGCCCGAGTTTTCCTGAATAAACCCAGTTTGAACGTCTTCTTTTGGCGAGCAGTGTCTTGTGCTGACATTGGCAAAGTCCTGCCTGCCAGCGTACTGTTTCATACTCCTGGCGGGTTATGTCCGTTGTTCCGCAAGCTCTGATGCCTCACAGAATTCATCTGCCAAAACCAGGTAGCAATAACAGCACCGTGTGCCCCTGCCACATCCTGTGGGAGAGGGAATGAGGAAGAGAGAATGGGAGGGAGCAGCTGCCAGAGCAGGAGTGCAGTGTAGGGTTGCAATGAAGCTCCGAATTTATCCTCATTGCAGCTGTTTTCTATGGAATACAGAATTCTAGTTTCTGCATAGAGGGATGTGATCAGGACATGGATGATGTGCTGCTGGAGATGCTGGAGACAAAATCCATTGGAATAGACAGGGAGTTTGGAGTAATTTTATCTGTGTATATTGAGAAGCTGTCACAATATTGCCGATATTGAGGAGACCACTGGGATGGCTGAAAAAGAAATCTCTGTGAGCCTGCCTTCCCAGCAGCTGCAGTAAGGGAGGCTGTGTGCCATGGGAGAAGAGATGGGGGAAAAGGTCTCTCATTTATAAGAGTAGTTGTTCTGTTATTGATTCCTTATACATAACAAACTTTGAGGTAAGATTACATGTTCCTGTAGGAAACATGCACAGGCTGTTTGGGAGGTTCCATCCTCCAGCAGTGCATTGTTGCAGTCTGATGTGTTGCTGATTATGCCTCAGGTAAAATATAGATGTCAATTTTCTGAACACTTATTTACAGCCTGCTTTCACTTCAGAGTGAAATTAGGTTGATTTCAGAAACACTTTAATTACACTCTTTGGTACAAGGTGTGAAATCAGCTTGTGCTTTGGTCACTCTGTGGTGTAAAAGGAAAAGCAGAGGAAAACTAAAAGAAGGGGAAGGAGGTTGGAGTGGGGGTGGGTAGTGTCTTGAAAACAATGAATTGGCCCTTTACGGCGGGGAGGGGATGTTTGCTTTGTCCTTACTGGAAGGGCTGTCCTTACTGGAAGGGCTGGGTCTCCTCTGTCAGGAGGGCTCTCTGGGGGCTGGTAGAGATTTTGAAACAGGCTTTAGCTTGTGTTTAGGTGTGTGGTTCATTTCTTGTAGCAGGATAGTGCCTGCTCTTTGTCCAGGTACAGTCAGGGGCTTGTTACCCATCTGCAGCTTTCCTGTGGCATCAAGATGTGATGCACCTGGACATATGGACTTGGAGGCCAGTGAGGTGGCTTTGCCCAAGGCCCTAAGATGGGCAAACCAAACTCCTGTGGTGGTGGCCATGGTTGCTGTGGCATGGGAGGTCCTGCAGTGCTATGGCTTTGGGGTCTTTCACTGCTCCATGTGTCACTAATGGTGACTGTC
Source organism: Struthidea cinerea (assembly GCA_013397865.1). Lineage (NCBI taxonomy): Eukaryota > Metazoa > Chordata > Aves > Passeriformes > Corcoracidae > Struthidea > Struthidea cinerea. The sequence continues at coordinate 113,066 of VZTI01000360.1, read as the reverse complement.
AGCATAGAATCAACGAAAACTACATGTAGCAGCAGCAAAAGTGGCGCTGAGTTAGAACCACAGCTTCATCTCCTCCAGCCCTTTGTCTCCAGAAGCAGCTGGTGGCAGGTGGGCAAGACTGGAAACCAACATTCTCCAGCCTCCGTTTGTCCCAGGTGTTCCAAGGGCCAGGTTTCTCAGAGCTGAGGAACAGGTAAATTTGTTGTGGTTTGCAGCTTCCGTGACAGCCCCTCCTCTGTGTTGGCAGACAGTCCTTGCAGAGAATCCTACAGTTACTCCTGCCTGCTATTACACGTGGAGGGAATGCAGCGAAGGAACACAACAATGCAATCCCTCACCTTACGTACCAATACGAGACAGGATTGACTCCTGAAACTGAGAAAACTTGCATTTATAGCAGGATCAGAGGGGTAGGCTGTGCAGGTTCACACCTGGAGTTGGGTCCCGATATGACATTCCCTACCTCTCCATCTCCCAGAGCACGTCTGTGAGTCGCTGCTGCTACACAAGGCAGTCAGCTGCAAGTGTTTCTTGCAAACCTTCCAACCCAGCCAACTGTGCTCCAGTCTTTGCCTGTGCAACCTCGGAGATCTTTGCATTCTCCCTATATATTGAACTGGGTTATTTCTGTTCCTATTTATATAAAAATCATAGAATCATAGCATGGTCAAGGTTGGAAGGGGTCTTAAAGACCATCTGGTTCCAATCCTACATGAATAATCCCTAAATAAATATTCCTAAATAAAAACACTAAATAAACAATTTCCATTGATGATGTTTCTGTGTTTACTTTTGTCTGAAGGGGTAACTACTTCTCATTGCCTAATCAGGGTTCAGTTGTGGTGGGTAAATTATACACACTGAGAGAGAAACCTGGTGGTAAACCTGGCCTAAGGAAACTAAGTGGGGAGAAATGATACATTAAACCCAGCAAAGGACCCATATACAGAGCCTGTGTGAGGCTTGCAATTCAGACTCCTGAACCCTCATGTTGACCAAGGACAAAGCTGTTCCTGAGGTACCACATGACATAGCCAAGGCCCCTTTTCCAGCTGTACCTGTCACACAGGTGGAATAATGAGGCTGAGGTCTGGAACTAGGAAAAGGAAATCCACCCTGTTTTTCCTGAGACTACTCCTCTTTCCCTGGGGTGGCACAGCGTGGTGCCCATCCATTGAACCACACTAAGGAAAACCTGTTGAGCTACAGGAAATGGGGTTGTTTTTTACCAGTCAAACTATTTTTTAAAACTTTAATAATGTAAACAAAATAGTGTTGGGGGCTTTTTTGGTTTAACAGAGCCAAGTAAGGAAAGCCAAGAGACTGAAGATCTTGCTGGTATCACTGTTTCATATTGGGTTTTTTTCCCATCCCTGATTATTGATATTCTCACAGCTGGCAGTAATTTGGGTGATCATTAATTTCTGCTTTCTCCCAAAAGCAGGAAAACCAGGAGCATCTTTGCTGGGTTATGCTGTGGGTAACAACCACCATCAAAGCATTGATACTGAAATTGCAGACTTCACACAGGGCAAACCACTGTGACTAAAGGCTCTAAAATGTAAAGTAAACTTTATTATCCTTGAACCACAAAATAGATTTCTTTGGTTGTACAAATTTCACTAGTTACAGTCTTGATGCGCTAATTTTCCCTCGGAGTCTCTTGGGAGAGAATGGGAGAGAATCCAGAGCCTGGCACCAGGTACCGCACAGGGAAAGGAGAGAAGAATCACAAGTTAGTCACCAAAACCCAGCCAGGATTGTTTCCAAAACTGCTGTTGTTAAAAAGCAAATGCTAAAATTAGATTTAAAAAGGAAAAGCTCAAATTGCTGATGACGGAAGCAGCTGCAGCTGCAGTGTGAGATTATCAGAGTTCCCCCTTCACAAGTCTGTAAAATCAAAACATACAGAGTCAGTTAAAATGATCCGCTGGATTTTGGCATGAAAGGAGAGGCTCAACTAAAAAACTGCACCCAAAAAACTGCATCCAGCTCTTTCCTTCAGCAAATGTACAAGCAGATGTGCCTGTCACTGCCCAGCTATGAAGCTCAAGGTCCAACCCTGGTCTTACTGGGGAGTCAAAAGAGCACCAATGGACAGGGAAGGGGATTGTGCCGAGCTCGGACCTTCCTCACGGTTAGAGGCAGTGGAAAAAAAAAAGAAAAGGGCTGTTTCCCCTCACTAGTGGCAGCAGAGGCTGATGACAGAGCTGGGAGCAGCAGCTGTGACCTCCACATCTGCAGAGCTCACATGATACAGAACCTGCTCACAGCCCTTGTTCCACATGTGGAAACCAGGACTCACACCCAGGACTCACACCCCCACTCATTTTTCATTTTCCTTTTTCCCTCTTGCATGGGCAAACGTGCATTTTCCCTGTCCTCCACGGAAAGGAGCCTGAAGCTAATGAGCTGGCAAAGTGGAACTGTGTAGTTATTGCAAGGCACAGGCCAGCCCCATCCTACTCTGTGGTGCTCCTGGTGCTCCCTGCCGGCGCCACGCCAGGCACCCCGTGACATCCCGCTCCACCTCACAGCCAGCCATGGACACTGTGGACTCCCCACCAGTATCTCCTACGTGTAAGATCCTGTAACTCCCAACTTGACCCCAGCAACGCCACATTCTACCCATCCCCAGTTCCTGAACTCTACCACTAAGGTACCTGCTGTCACACCTCCCACCTCTGCCACTGTGTCCTACCCCAGTTATGCTGCTCCCCATTGTTGCCACACACCGCCTAGACCCCTGCTATGGCTGTCGGCTCCATCCCATTCCTGCCCCAGCTGACCAGTTCAGCCCCAGTGCTACAGGAGACAGACTCCTCTGACGCTCGTGTGCTCGTGGAGCAGCTCACACCATGTGTGACAAAGGGGGACATGACCATCCAGGGAGGGACCTGTCCCCAGGACAGCGCAAAGTCCCAGCAGGAGCAGTGTCCCACCAGGACCAAGGCACAGAGCTGGCACAGAGCTGGCTCTGTTTTCCTTGAGCACAGAGTGTCAGTGGCGGAGGGAGGCACTTTGCTGGAATTCTGGTGGGTTTTTTTCTCTTTTTTTCTTCTTTTTGCCTCCAAGCTTCCCATTCCCAAACACTCCCAAAGGGAAGTGAGGTGACACAGTGCAGGAGGTGGGAGGAGATGCTTTTTGGCAAAAGACTGGAAATTAAACAGGAGTAAAGGCAGGCTGGACCTTCCTCCTGATTCCCACCAGAGGAGAAGCTCCTTTTAACCACTACAAAACCCAAGTTGAGGCAGTAACAGCTGGAGCCCAACACACTCTCACACTCCTACATTCTTCCCTGTCCTACCCTTCCCCACACACAATATTTACAGGCTAACAAGCTGCCCACTGTCCTGGCCACCCTTCCTCTCCATCTGCCAGCAGTCAGTCCAGTGTTGTCCCAATTTTGGGATGTGCCCCAGTGCACTGTTGGGTGAGAAACGAGGGCGGTTCACAGCCTCAGAGGAGTCAGTTGGCCACAGAGCTCACGGGAAGCTCCGGTCCCATCCAGAGTCTGTAGGCAGGGTGGCAGCCTGGTGCTGTCCCTGGAGCACAGGAAGCTCAGAAGGGCTGTGCCAGGCTAGCCCTTTGCCCAGGTGTGTCGGGTCACCTATGTGGGGACTGCGGTCTCCAAACTGCGCCGGCTGTGTCGGAGCTTCCGCTTGCTGCTGTACAGGGCCATGTCCTCCAGTGCTGAGGGAGTTGGTGCTGATGGATCCCGTGTTCCTAATGCGTCCTCTTCCTCTGGCTGCCCATCCTGCTCCCGGGGAACTGCAACGGCAAGAGATGTTTAGGTCTGAAGACAAAGCACTGGGTTAAGTTAGCTAAGATACTGAGAAGAAGTCCTTCCCTGTGAAGGTGGTGAGGCTCTAGCACAGGTTGCCCAGAGAAGCTGTGGCTTGCAGCAACCCGGTCTAATGGAAGGTGTCCCTGCTCAGGGTAGGTGGTGGGACTGGGTGATCTGGAAAGTCCCTTCCTATCCAAACCATTCTGTGATTCTGTCAGCACACACCTGGCACAGTTAATGCAGATGTTAAGGGTATCATAGGATGACAGAATGGTTTGTGTGGGAAAGAACCTTAAAGCTCATCTCATTCCACCCCCTGCCACAGGCAGGGACACCTTCCACTAGATCGGGTTGCTCCAAGCCCTGTCCAATCTGGCCTTGAACACTTTCAGGGAGTGTTCCAGGGTATTCCCAGGTGCTAGATTTGGGACAGCACTGGTCTTAGTGACTCACAGTAACCCCACGCCCAGAATTTTCTGGTGACCTGTAGCTCATGTAGTGACCACTGTGGATCCTGGGAAGAAAGTGCCATGTGTGAGAAGACACCTGCCTGTAACACCCATCATGCACTGAACATGACTGGAAGTGCCAAGCTGTATGAAAAATCAAGTGTCCTGAAATGCTTCTGCTCTCCAGACCATGGACCCACCCTGACTCGGGTCTGTGGGGGACTGAGGGGTCCCTCTGTCAGGGAGGGGGAGGAGCATCTTTGGTCACAGACTGGCCCAGCTGGTCGGGAGGGCTCTGGCACCACAGAGACACAGTGGGACGGCTCCGGTGACTGAAGTGTTGGAATGGGAGGATCCAGGCCCTTCGGGAAGGACAGGCAGGGGCAAGGGGATGGGGGTCACCCTCTATGTCAGTGCCCAGCTGGATGCAGGGAGCTGCACCTGCGAGGCTTGAGGAGCTCATCAGAGCTCACAGGTCAGGACTGCAGGGACAGGTGACATTCCTGACCAGAAAGACTGAGGGGATGAGATCTCCATAGACAGATGGGAGCAGCCTCACATTCACAAGCCTTGGTCCTCATGGGGGGGGAAATTCAACCACCCCAGTATCTGTTGGAAGGACAACCCAGGAGGGCACAGGCAATCCATGAGCTTCAAGTGCAAATGGGCTCCTGGGAAATCTCTCTAAAGCCTTTGGATGCAGCAGAGAACCTCAAACAGAGAAATCCATGAAGATCTGTCAGACTAAAGGCTCAGTATGCTGAGCTGTGCCCTGTGTCCCACCCTCTGGTCCAGATGCAGGNCACAAGCCTTGGTCCTCATGGGGGGGGAAATTCAACCACCCCAGTATCTGTTGGAAGGACAACCCAGGAGGGCACAGGCAATCCATGAGCTTCAAGTGCAAATGGGCTCCTGGGAAATCTCTCTAAAGCCTTTGGATGCAGCAGAGAACCTCAAACAGAGAAATCCATGAAGATCTGTCAGACTAAAGGCTCAGTATGCTGAGCTGTGCCCTGTGTCCCACCCTCTGGTCCAGATGCAGGTCCCTGGCAGTGGGAAGCCATTCCCCCTTGTCCTGTCACTGCAGGCCCACGTAAAAAGTCCCTCTCCAGCTCTCTTGGAGCCCCTTTAGGCTCCCCGGAGCCTTCTCTTCTACACGCTGAACACTCCCAGCCCTCCCAGGCTGTGCAACCCCAGAAAGAACACTGGGGTTTGGAAAGCAGGGGACTGATTCTCAGACAAGGCACACAGGTATAAAAGGAACATGAAGATAAAAATGTAGCCTGGGTGGGTGGGGAGGGAAATCCCATGGCTTAGAGAGAAGTCAGTCCTTTTAGACCCTTATGCCAAAGGAGCCCCCAAACATGCAGCTTTAGTGATCCCCACGCACTAAGCTTTAAAAACCTTTGGATTGTACCCTGGGAAAACCGCTACTGAAAACAAGTGGGGCACCTTTGGTGGGCAAATGAGTAGTTAAACCACAGGAAAAGGGCAGGAAGGTGCTGCCACAGGACCCAGCAACCAGGACTTGGACCTGGGTCAGTATCTTGCAGCTGAGGAGGAGGAGTGATGAAGGCTGTATTGGGAGAGACTACTGATGCCACCAAGCTGTATCAGGGAGTAAAATGAAGCTCAATTATAACAAAGTGCACTGTGATCCATACAGTTGAGGGGCAAAATGACCTGGAAGGGGAAATTTACTGCAAACATGAATAGATTCAAGAAACAAAGAACTCTAAAATCAAAGCTTCTGTCTTAGAAAGTGCAAACCCACCAACGGCTGCAGCCTGGAGCAATTCTGGAAGGAACTACTTCCTGCATTTCTTCTTTTATGTCCTTTTCTGGCACTCCCAGTGGCTCCCATCAGACCCCAGATCAGCCAGAACCTTGTGCTGACTTGGTAAGTTCATTTTTACACTACGGGATGATGTTTAAGGTCAATAAAAGGAACAGAATCCTGACTGCATAAAAGAAATGCACCATCCTTAAATGAGATGACGGTTCTGTAGGCACTGGCAGAGATTTCTGTAGACACTGGCAACTTCCCAGCAACTCCATTTCACTTTGAGGCTTAGGTATTGGAAAAGATGGGAGAACACAATTCAGAACATCCTCTCCTCCTGCACAAATGTACCACACAGCTATGTCTGAGCACTGCACGCAGTCCTGGTCCCCTCCTCTACCTTAGAAACTGATGAAATAAAAAAGGTCCAGATGAGCGTGGCAATTATTCCCACAAAGAAGAGCCAGGATTCGTCAGCCTGGAAAGAAGGGAACTGCTGCTATATTGGCTGACAGAGCAAGTGAGACACAGTCACTCACTGCATCCCAGAAGACACAACAGAGTTATCAAGAAACAAATAAAGTAAATAAAATGCCTCATTATGGATCTTGGTGTCACAACGCTCCATGGAAGATTAAAAAAACCTGGACAGTTTTATAGAGGCTCATTCCATTGCTGATGCAGATACAACACCTGGCTCAAGACATGCCGACACAATAGGTAAGCCCAGAAAATTGAGACTATCCATCTATGCAAGATCATCTTCCCTGTTTCTTATGGTCTTACCCTAAGAACCAACTTCCAGCCAAACAGGATCGTGGTGTATCCTGAACCAGGACAGGCCTCACTTACATGTTTCCCATCCTGAGAGAAAACAGGAAATACTGGAGGAAAGCACAGGCATTGCTGCTGGTATGAATCCAGATTCCAGTTTTGTGAAATGTTGGCATTTTGGTGGGAAAGAACCTGTGAAATGCAAGTCCGGAGAAGAAAAGGATGGATGTAAGTCTTTGGAGTAGTGATGTGGCTGAAAAGGCTGGACAGGGATAAATTAAAGCCACAAGAGGGCAGAGAAAACATGCTTGGTTCTTCTGAGTGTAAGAGCTGCGGGGTCCTAGGCAAAGGTCATTATCTGACAGCAATTAGGCCAGGATGAGGAGGCACCATTCCTGTGGAAGCTGCTGCAGACACCAGACAGCCCATGTGGGCAAAGACCACGGGGACAAAAGCAGCTTCTCACATCCCATAAGTAGGTTTCCAGTAACAGGAGTAACACACAGTCATCAGGGGAATTTATGGAACCTGAGGGTTACAGGATTGGGAAGCAAAAGACTGTCTCCAGGTGATCTGGAACAGTTGTGCCATAACACAAGGACATTGCATGGTTCCACCCTAAAAATGCTGCTCTGCAGTTCAGTAACTCCATGGCCTCATGGAAACCTTGGAATAACGGTTTCTAAATACATGTAAGAGATGACGACCATGAAGTCAGACCAGAGAATGGAGGGAAGTGTTTCTGCATGGACAAGAGGACAAGGGTGTGCTGGGAGGAGCAAGATGCCAACACTTTCCTGCAGTTGGATATTCTCAGAGTTCCTGAAATAATAGTTTGCTAGCACAAAGTTTTAAGAATTGCTGTGAGTCAAAAAGCTGTAATTCCATGATCCAAGACAATTCTGATTATGTTGGCTGGAATGCTGCACTGCCTGGAAGAGTGAGATGGGATGGGGGGATCTAAAAAATCCAGGAGAGCTTGGTCCCACGCCAAGAGAGCTTACTTGCATCCTCACCTGCCATCCTTTCCAGATGATGTGGGAGAACCTTCTTCTTTTGTTTTGCCTCGCACATCACAGGTGATTTAAGCATTACTTATGGACTAAGGGCTGGGTCTCTCGATGAGCACCACTCTCTTTTCTTTCTGGCTTTCATCCCATTTGAGGGCCCAACAGAGCAGTGACAGGCAACAGCGAGGTCTGAATGCCCTAAGCAGGAGCTGGTATTTCCCACACCTTCCCTGACCCCTCAGTTCCCTGCACTGACTGAACAACCATCCTCAAGAGAATAACCCAGAGCTTAGAGGATGACTCCGAGGGATGAAGAACAGATACTGGTCTCAGGAAAGTTTTTTCTTGAGTGCTACAGCAGAACCTCCTTCTGGAAACAGCTCAGCCATGGATCAGCTGTCTGGGATGCAGCCTGTACTCAGAGGAATTTGTCAAGATAAAAGGAACTGGGGTTTTTGTCAAATAAAGGGGGGGAAACATGCAAAACAGAAGCAACCAGCACCAACTGTTGGAGGTAACAGGAGTGCTCCTACAGAGCAGGCAGGCTCTGCAGAGCTCCACAGTGCTGCTACAGCCACTGGAACGAACTGGGTGAGAGTCTCACCTGTCTGTTACAGCTGGAGACAGGCAAACACACCCAGCTGGACAGCCTGGAGATGCAGCTGCAGACCTTTAATTTCTGGTGATTGAAGTGACCATGCCCACAGATCCACGAGTGTAACTCGGAGCCATCTGGGTACTGGAGCACCAACAGCTCCAAGTCTACACCAGGATGAATTTACCTGTATGATTCCCTGTTCCAGCAAAGGGGGCACAAGACAGCCCCTTAATGATGGACATCATGCACCTGCAGCAGGTGACAGAGGCCAAAACTTCCCTGCCACATCCTGCTACCACTCTACTCCAGGTCACAAAACTGGAGAAAACCAGGCATGCTTGTAACACACCACACTGGGAAAATTAGTCATCACTGAAGCACAATGCAAATATCCTACCCAAAATGAATGTGGTGAGCGCGGAGTTTTCATTCTAGAACAGACAAAACATGACATTGCTTCAAACAACAGAAGGTGAAGTCCTCAGGGTGGTTCCACAAGCAAAGGGGAACCCTCCAGAACCACGTCAGGGAGCGAGTGATACAGCGACCACTCCTTTGGCCTGGGCTTACCTGAGTTATTTCGGTCATCGACGTATCTGAGGTCATCAGCTGCATCAGGCGACTGGAAGAGAACAGCAAATGTGATCATCCACACCTGTAACACTTGTGCCCAGTAATTCCCCACCTCCAGCCTTCCAACACCCTACAGAGAACCTGCTGCCCTCACACGCACTGGCATTGCCACAGCCGGGACACGGCCGCAGAGACTCCAGAACCAATCCCTCGAGCTTGAGTCAAGCATCCACTGCCTGACCTGTGTGTAGGAAGGAGAGGAAGTAACACAAAAGGCAGAAAGTGTAAAGAGTGAAGAAAAAGGCTTTAAGCTGAAAGAGGGGAGATTTATATTGGATATGAGAGAGAAATCTTTCCCTATGAGTGGTGAGGCCCTGGCACAGGGAAGCTGTGGCTGCCCCATCCCCGGAAGTGTCCAAGGCCAGGCTGGACAGGGCTTGGAGCAACCTGGGACAGGGGAAGGTGTCCCTGCCCATGGCAGGGGGTGGAAAGACATGAGCTTTAAGGTCCCTCCAAACCCAAAACATCACAGGATTCTATGAACTATTGCACTGCTGAGAGAGGCCCACAGACATTGCCTGAGGATTTGGGTGCAGCCTCCTTCTTAGCTGCATGTAAAGACCCAGTGCTGCACCTGGGGAAATCTGGGTGGTCTGGAGCTGCCAAGGGGCTCAAGAAGCCAGTCCCCCAACTTGCCTGGAACAGAACCTGGAGGGGGGCACATCCCAAAGGAAGGCACTTCAAGAAAACGATGAATGACTTCCAAGGGCAGAGCAGTACCACAAGGGACAGGTGTCAGTGAAGAACAGACATCAAATAATGTAAAACTGCCTGAGAATTCTCAAACCACAGCTCTGCCACAGTCAGCCTGCCTTCGGAATGACACGCCTTGGGCCAGCACCTTTGTGTCCCCACAGTAAGGTGAAGCCCAATGTGGCAGTGCTTCCTGGCTCTCCACGCACGGGTATCTGCTTCATGGTCTGTATATAAAACTAAAAAAAACCCACCTGAAACCATTTAGACACAGGGTACCTGCTCAAATCAGTTGTCACAAATGCCATCAGTGACTGACTGACCCAGGCAGTTACAGCTCCCCCCAGCCCTAAAAGACTGGTTCCAGTGGCCCCAGAGCAGGGGACAGGGGTCAGGATCACCTCCAGAGCTGGGATTCCATGACAAAGCAGCTTAAAATAGGCCATTTCAGGAAGAAGCACTTCACCATGGCATTCACCCTCAGAACTAGGTGTTTACTCCACAGCTCACTGACAGCAGAACTACAACCTGAGAACTGGCACCCCAGCTGCTCCTTGGGCAGGACACCAGACACATCCCAGCTGGAAGTTCACATCTGCTCCAATTTGGCATTTTCTAGCCATCATTTCTGTAACTTTTTCTTCCCTTTTAGTTCTCATCTTTCACTTAAAAATATTTCAGGAGCCATTCCAGTGAAGATGCAGTTGTTTTATATCTGCAAAGCTTTTGTCATTCATTTTAAAACCATCTAGACCAACTTTTTTCCTACTTCCACTTGGCTGAAGCCTCCAATAAGCCCTCAGTTTTCAGCAAGACTGGTGTCACTGCCCCTACACAGGCAAGGCCTCTGCAAAGGGGTTCCCCAAATCCCTCAGCCTCAGCTCTTCCACCAAACCAAGTCCTGACCTATCTAAAGGTGGCTCAGCATGCAGTTTATACCTGGATTTCGTAAACAGGTTTGGAGGAAGGAATAGCAGCAAATTCCCGGTAGTCAAACTTCTTTTCAGACATTGACTAGAAGGGACAGCAGAAGGGAAGAAACAGAAAAGAGAAAGTGAGGGGAGAGAAATGGATGGAGAAGCAGCAGCAAGCTGAGCAATCTAAGCAGAGATCACAGCAGAAGCAGAGGGACATCCTCAGGGAGAGGCAGTGCCTGGACAGAGCCTGGAACATGGGACATCCCTGGGACACTGCCTTTGGAGCTCTTCTGGTGTCAGGACAGGGGTTTTGAGTCATAGAGGAAACATCATGTGCTCCAGTGAAATGCTAATGCACACCAAGTCAGGTAGGAAACTTGTTTTCGGGGGGAAATTCATGGCAAGATTCCTGATAGCTGGAGCACAGTCAGAATTTCAATCCAGAGCTGCATTACGGTGTGGTTCCCTCTAATCAGCTGCTCCCTCCCTGCTTTCCCTGGTCTGGTCTCACCAATTCTTACAGTTCTGTGCAACAATGTCCCACGGCATTTACTCAGGGTTAGGAAAAGGAAAATGCTGATTGCAGCTGAAGGTCTGTTTCGTGCTGTTGAGGAAACACAGGCCCAAAGTCCCTGAAGTGAAGTGAAAGGCTTTCAGAACACAGGGAAAGGCCTTCTGAACACAGGCAAAAGCCTTCTAAATGCAGGGAAAGGATTTCTGAACCCAGGCAAAGGCCTTCTGAAGCCGGGGAAAGGCCCTCTGAGCATGGTGAAAGGCTTTCTGAACAAGGAGGTGAAGAACCAAGGAAAGGACAACATAATAAAATAGGGAAACAGAAAGCAGATGTCACATGGGAGCTGCAATAAAGGGGGGTGCCTCTAGCCAGGAGTTTGGCCAAGTTCGATCCACTGACCCTCTCACCATTGCCTGCACCATGCAGCCAGGCCTGGCTCAAGGATTAAGTGGGGACCCACAGCTCCCAGGCACAGCCAAGTAACCAGGGAATCCCAGGATTTAGGAAAGGTGAAAAAAGCAAGCAGGAGAATATCATACCAGCCTTCCCGGGGAAGTGACGTTCCTGGGGCTGCAATCTGCAAGAGGTGACAGAAGAGCACAGTTAGTGACCGGCTGGCAGTGTGACATTCAGCCCCCCGAGACAGCTCCTTCCACTCAGCAGCATTTCAGTGTGGTGACACCACACTGAGGGCAGACCCTGCCTTCTGCCTTCCCAACAAACACCTCGTTACTGCTTTTTCAGAAAATCAGGATACTGGTTGTGTTTCCACCCTGGCTCCCTGGAACCTCACCTCTACTTCAGGAGCTATCACGTGTTCTACAGCTAAGGCCCATCCCCTATGCTGAGAGATGCCACATGCCCCCAAGGACCTTCCAGCCAGGTTGAAGGAGGGACTTGCTTCCCACAGCTCTGATTCCGAGCGGGTTAAGCTGAAGGAGCACTGCCCGTTTCCCTTGGAGGCAGCAACAGCCGTTCAGTACCTTCCAGCGGCGTTGGAGACGGCGTCGGAGCGGGCGATGGTGACTCTGCCAGCTGCTCCAGCGTGCTGCGTTTCTTCCCCTCCTTGGACTTGGCAATAACCATTTGGGCTTTAAGAGCATCCTGTTCCAGTGATTTCATCCTGCCTCAGGAATGGGTCGGGAGAAAAAGCCATCAGTTACTGCCCTGTCGGTGAGGGGACACGTTCCATCTGTGTGCAGCAGTGCAGTGCCAGAGCCCACGGGCTGAGTGCAGATGGGTGGAACAAAGCCCCCGAGGGTCCCTGAGGCAGGCAGGAGGACAGCTGGGTTGGCTGCCATCCCAAAACACACGTCATCACATGTGTCAAAAAGACAGAGCCTGAAGCTATGGATCAACACACTAAGAAGCTGTGGGCAGTCCCAGAGGTGCCACACAACAGGACAGTGACCCGAGCTGGGGACAGAATGCAAGGATCACACGAGCAGGAGATCAGTCCTCGGGGGCTTTACTCTCTTCTGTGCTCAGTGTGTTGCACCTTAACCCTCCTCAGCCATCAGGAGATCATGAAAGGCCAGGCTGGATAGGACCCTGAGCAACCTGGTCTAGTGGAAGGTGTCCCTGCCCATGGCAGGGGGGTGGAACAAGATGATCTTTAAGGTGCCTTCAACCCCACTCAGGGATTCTGTGAAATAGCTGTGGAAAAGTGGGCCCAGCCCTCTGAGACATCTGTTCCTTTCTCCCCATCAGACAGCCCCAGCATCCCCCCTTGTTCTCTGGGCAATGGACACCAGGGACCACTCCCACATCCTCCTGCCCCAGGAGGCCCCAGTGGGGCACAGGGACACAGAAAGGAGCATGCAGCTGTGGGGAGGGGGCTGTGCACACCTGGATTGGCCTCCTGACCCAGGGATTCTTGAGGCGTGACTCTGCACTGGGCTAGACATCTGAGCTGGCCTGGCCCCAGGAGCAGGTGCCCACTGCCGGGACTGGTACAGCTTCCTGGCCAGATCCTGCTCGTACTGTTTAATACTGTCTTCAAGAGCTGAGGATCTGAGGAGGAGGAGCAGGAGAAGGAAGAGGAGAAGGAGGAGGAGGAAGAGGAAGAGATGATGGTGATGAACATTGCAGCAGACAAGCACAGGAAAAGAAAGAAACAGATACAGGAACATACCCTGGTAAAGGGAAATATGGGTCTGACACAGGGACAGCCTTGGCTAAACTGGGTCCCAGATCTGATCCTGCCCAACACTGGCCACTGCTGAGGCAGCAGGAACCCCTGGGGGCAAATGTGAGATTGTGCCCAAAAGCATCAGCCTCAGAGCCTCCACATCCAGAGCTGCCTTCCCCCTGTGCTGGAAGGGGACCAGGAACAACTTCAGACCCACAGGAAAGGCTGTGAGGTAAAGAGTGCGTGAGTGTGAGTCAGCCTGAGGGGTGTGGGGCATGGTGGGTGTGTGCCACACGTGGGACAGTCTCTCAGTGTACACTGGTCATGTGTTCCATGCACCTCTGCTGGACCATGGGAAAAGGGGAACAAAACGGCCAAGCACGACACAGAGTTTTTGTCCTGGGACACATGCAACTGAGGGTGAGCGTGTCCCTAAACCAGTGTGTGTGGGGGAGGAAAACTGACCAAATGCCCACAGGCCTGGCCAGGCACCTGCCCCTTGGTGTGCACCAGTGCCTCTGAACCTCCCTCTTCCCACGGTGCAAGGGCCTGGAGTGTAGGACAAGGGGGAATGGCTTTATGGCTGCCAGAGGGCAGAGTTAGATGAAATACCGATATAAAATCCTTCCCTATGAGGATGGTGAGGCCCTGGCACAGGCTGTCCAGAGAAGCTGAGGCTGCCCCATCCCTGGAAGTGTCCAAGGCAACCTGGGATAGTGGCAGGTGTCCTTGCCTGTGGGAGAGGATGGAACCAGACGGGCTCTAAGGTCCCTTCCAACCCATCTATTCCATGACTCTGTGCCAGGCTGTGTATGCCCAGAACACGTGTGTAACATGGGTCTCTGTGTGTGTCTCAACAGAGCACGAGGGGTACCGGGGGGGGAAGGAGGGGCATCACACATCCTGGCAGAGCACTGATGACACAGGGAGAACAAGGAAAGCCCAAGTAGGTGCAAACTGATGGGGTCACGAGTGACAGCACAGAGCAGAGAACTGGAAAGAAGCAGAAGACAGGAGATTAGAAAGGGAGGAACAAACCCAGCGGCACTTGGAGAGAACATGGGTTAGTGGGGCTGAGCTCCGTGTGTGGGGCAGTGCAGAATTTCCCCTGCAGCACAGGGGCCTCTGGAGACAGAACCTGATCACATCATTGTACCCGTTCCAGAGCTAGGGAAGAGGGACCCTGAGACCACTGGATCCTCCTGGGAGATCTGTGGCAGCAGGGAATAGTCCCTCCTTGTCTTACAAAAAGGAGCACATTAGGGTGACTGATTTCTGCCCAAAGCATCAGCCAGGCACTTCTCCAAGAACTGCACAAAAAGCTGTGCCTTGGCACTGGAAACAAAGTGGAACTGAAGCCCCGGTCTGCCAAACTTAAACCCAAAAAGGCTGGATCTGACAGCTCAAGCAGTTTCTCCTTGACAGATATTCCCTCCTTGGGAAGGGTCTTCTTTTGCTAGCCTCATTTGCCATGGACAAAAAGAGACTGAAGGTTTGGGATGAGAGGTCTCTTTTCTGCCCACGGTGGACAAACCCATGGTGCTCCACACTCACTAACCCTCCTACAGTGTCACGTGAAACTTCTACTGTGCCCTGAGCAACTCCAGCCACATCCTAGCTGGCGCAAGACCATGGGCAGATAAACAGTAACATTACAGGAGCAAACCATATCATCACATCACCTAAAGCCATCCTCTCCCCTCCCAGCATTTTTCAGGTTTATCTGCTGGCAACGCCAACTTCCTGGAAGAGCAGAGTCCCGAGACTGGAGCTGCACATCTGGGACATCAGTGGTGTCCCTGCACAGACTCTGTTTCCAAAACTCTGCAGGGGCAACATCCTGTTTCTCCTTTTGGCACCCATCTTAAACAAAGCTTCTATTACAGCATTCCTTGGATACAGTCATGCTTAGGCATGGATCAGAGCTGAGAGATCTCAGAAAGCCTTCCCCATCATGTGAGGAATGAACCTGGGAAGCGGAGGCACAAGGGAGTGAAACCCTTGCATGTCTCACTGGGAAGGGATGGGCACTACCACTCTCCAAGCACAGTGATGTGGATTTCTAGGGGAGGCCTGGCGGGAGGTCTGAAGACCAAGAATAAGTCTGTGCAGGATGTCTGACACTGTGGTGCTCACACAGGGTCACACTGATGGCTGGTTTTGGCTCTATTTCACACTGACAGCTTTTCCTGAGACAGAGATGTGTGATTACAGCCCTCTCTGAGCACCTGCAGCACAAGGAACTCGGTGGTCTCTCCAACCTCATAAGGAAGGACATTGCAGAGCAAGGCAGTCCCTAAAGAGGCTCCAAAACAGCTGGAGGGAGACTTTGGAAAAAGGCCTGGAGTGACAGCACAAGGGGGAATGGCTTCCCACTGCCAGAGGGCAGGGATAGATGGGATCTTGGGAAGAAATGCTTCCCTGTGAGGGTGGTGAAGCCCTGGCACAGGGTGCCCAGAGAAGCTGTGTCCACCCCATCCCTGGATGTGTTCAAGGCCAGGTTGGACAGGGCTTGGAGCAACCTGGTCTAGGGTGTCCCTGCCCATGGCATGGAGTGGGACTGGATGGTCGTGATTGTCCCTTTTCACCCGAACCATCCTGGTGAGATGTGAGATGCTAATCTCAGAGAAAATTTGCTCAAAGCCCCAGAACATCAGTCCAGCTCTCACTGAGGATCCGCTTTGCATTCCTCCATTCTCGGAGCCTCCCCAGGAGCTCCGTGATCATCCATGTCAAGTACAAACACTGGAATTGCTAAGTGGAATCACAGTTCACAGTGATCCCTCCGGTCTCATCTAAAACTCTGTTCCTCTCCAAGCCTCATCCAAACTCCAAAAGAGACAGTTCAGACTGTCCTTTGAATGTCTCCTACAGGAGTATCAGGAGAAGAAAAACTATCATTAGTTATAGGAGCAGCCTGACTAATTTTTGGAAGGAATTCTATGACACAGCAAATGCCTGGACTAGCTTCAAGTCTTAAGTTCTGAGTTAGGAAGTCTTCTTTCTTCCAGAACAATTTTTAGTCACTCTTTCATAGCTGATGAAACAGCTCATGTGGGTAAGAATGGCCTCATCCTGGCAGTGTCTTGGCTGCAGGACAATTTCCAGCCCAGCAACACTGTAAACACGAAATTCCATTTTTTGTTTTGGATATGTGACCTTGCAGCTTCAGTAACACCATTTTACATGGGTTAGGAAGAAGGCTGGGGGAAGGAGCACACCCACCACAACACACGGCTGTGGCGGTGTTCGTGAACTCCCCATGTCCATGGCCGTGCAGGCACTGTGGGAACCTGGGCACCCTCTCCCCTGGGTGCTGACAGAAGTGGACAAGCTCAGCCAAGCCACCAGTGCTTTGCACTGCTTGAACAGATCCTACATAACCTCCCTCAACATCTGCCTTTGAAAGGGTCCCTTATTCCCTGGTTTTATTCCCTTTAGGCCCCAGACACACAGCAGCTCCCCTGCTCTGGCCCAGCGCAGGAGCAGTGAAGCTCTGGCTCACCGTGCTGCCCTCCACATGGCCCGTTTCTCTGCCTCCAGAGCCCGGCGTTCTGCTGGAGACAGCTCCTTCTCCTGCCCACTCAGCAGCTCTGGGCTCTGCATCCGCAGCCGCTCCTGGTGCCGCCGCTCGGCCTTAGCTGTCCGCACTGGAGCCCCGGGATCCGCCGTGCCCAGGAGCGATGGGCTCAGCCTGGGCAGAGAGAGAAGCAGTAAGAGGGAGGCTGGCTGGGGCCACCACAGCTCCCTTTCCTGGGAGTGGCAGCTCCAATCATCTGCTCAGTGCCACATCCACAGGCTGCTGTGGGGTGTGGGAGGACACAGAACACAGGCAAGTTTCTTGTAAGGAGTTTCTGGCTGGACGGGGCTTGGACTGACTGTCCTTGGAGCAACCCCTGAGCGGCAGGGGGTTGAAACCAGATCATCTTGAAGGTCTCTCCAACCCAACCCA
>VZTI01000360.1:62365-95775 GCA_013397865.1 Struthidea cinerea | reverse complement strand
CCCATCCTGGGATTCAAGGAAGTTGGGTTTGATCAGTTTCTTTTCCTCCACCAAATCCTTCCTTTGCAGCCCCTGGCTGCTAAAAAAGGAGGAACTATCCAGCCCTTGCCCCAGCTGCCCCACTCACCCCGACATGGAGTTGGTTCTCTGCTCAGACTTGATCCCCTCTTCCAGGGAATTCCTCTGTGAGCTGCTGTTCTCACTGTGCTCCAAGGGCCTGGAGAAAAAACCCCTGTGAGCTGCAGCACCACAGGCTGCACCCAGCGAAGGGTGGGACAGGTCTGCTCCCGGAAAGCAACAACAGGTTCAGGATGAAGTCACACCCCTCCATGGCTTTGCTCAGCAGCTCGTCCACCATTGCTGTGAGCATTCTCGCGGGGATCTCCTAAATGTCCACACTGATATCAGAACCCATTTCCTGCAGCAGGAGGTCAGCCAGCCACTATCACACACACACAGAGAAGCTTTTCTTCAGTTTTTCTAATAAAAATATTTGTTGGGCTTTCTTTTCCTCCTGATCTTATCCTTCAGTCCCAGGAACTTGGACCTCACACTTGGGTTTGTTAGATGTGGCACAAAGGGATTGCAAACAGAGGAGCCCAAGAAAGATTCACCTTGGAAACACTAGTCACCTGATCCTGATTTTATACCTCTATTAACAGATTAATTTGATCATTACAAGTTCTCCACGAAATGGGCCATGGAGCTGCTCTGAGGGCTGGAACCTGGCTGGGAGAGCTGGAGATGTTCAGTTTATAGTGATAATCATCCCTGATTTTTACTGCTCAAGTTTATTTTAATTAAATTTCAGTTTTTCTTCCAGCATGAGAAATATTTCAAGAAACACAACTTCAGTCTCTTCCACTGCCTCCCCTGCATTCAAGCGTAAATAATAAGCAACTGAAAGTCATCTGATGGATCCAGCCTTCCTGTTCTTCAGCATCCCGTGTTTCAGTATGAAAACAGGAGGGAAAAGTGGGGACTTCCCAGAGAACCAAGGAGCTGCATATGAATGCTTTCCTCCTTGGAGCTGCCTCAGCACAGAAGGGGCAAGGAAAGTCTCAGGGCATCATTATGTGAGAAGTTCCTCAACTGAGACCGGGCAGAAACAACAGAGAGAAATGAGATTCCACAAGCCAGGGTGTGTTCTGCCACTGTGACTGAAAAGTGTTTGTGGAGAGGAGAATGTCTGTCCCAAAGACTTCAAAGACACATAAGGACAGCTTCAGCTTCACTCCAGTGCATTCTTAATTTATCTGGAGCCTTTGAGAACCCTTTTCTCATTCCTCAGTTCTATGCCCAAGAATCAGAAAAAAACCATCAAGGTAACCTGGAGGCCAAGTCTAAAAAAACCCCAAACCTGTTTTAGCATCACTTTATCATTCAGCTTATCTTGAATCATCTCTCTCTAAAAATCAACCTCTCCACATATCCTTGGGCACAGCTGAAGGAGCTGTTCCCTGACAAGAGCAAGCTGGAAAACTTGGCCTTTTCTATGCTGAAGAAGAAATCTTGCCCAGCCCTCTTCCCTGAGAATTCCTGGGACACCTCTGATACGTGGGTGGTGCAGGGCTGCCTGTGCTCCTGTCTTACCGAGCTGCTGGAGCCTGGATGCTCCTTCCGTTCAGCCTCTCGACCTTGTACTCGACGCCCTCGATGATGATGCTGGACTGCACAGCCTCAGGCACCTGCCTCACCTCCTCATCCTCCTCGGCTTCCTCCTCCAGCAGAAGGGCTCGCTGCTGCTGCAGCTTGCGGGCTGCCAAGGGAGACAGGAGCCAGCTGACACCACAAAACATTCGCTGAAGCCCCAAGGATGGGACCTCTGGGCAGCTCCTTACACTGAACCCTCCAAGGATGGGACCTCTGGGCAGCTCCTTACACTGAACCCTCCAAGGATGGGACCTCTGGACAGCTCCTTACACTGAACCCCCCAAGGATGTGACCTCTGGACAGCTCCTTACACTGAACCCCCAAAGGATGGGACCTCTGGGCAGCTCCTTACACTGAACCCCCCAAGGATGTGACCTCTGGACAGCTCCTTACACTGAACCCCCAAAGGATGGGACCTCTGGGCAGCTCCTTATGCTCCTCATCCCTGCAAGTCTGGGCTAGGTTCAGTCCATTCCCTCTCCATGGACACCTTTGTTCCTCCACACTTCCACTAATGCTTCAGATGAAACAAACTGCATCGTTTCCTCAGTCCCTCCCTTAGCCACCAAACTTCCATTCCTGGACATTCTAGAGGCAGATTTCCAGCAGCTCCTCATGCCCAGTGTTCTCATTCTCAAACTGGAAACTGAGTACAGTCTCTTCTGCCCTTTTACCAGAGGGAACAGCCCTGGGAGTCTGCATCTCCCCACTGGCCTTCTGGAGGAACCAAGGCCTGGGGTGATGGGTCCCACACATGGCAGTGGCCCTGGGAACCATTACGCTGGTGAACACAAGTCACGAGAGGGTCAGGAACACAAGGAGACAGAGAGCAGGCAGCTCTCTGAGGCAGGTGTCCTGCAGGTTACCAGTCCCCAGGGGTGTTCCTCAGGGCTCAGGCCTGGGGCCAGTTCTGGGCAAGATTTTTATTAATACTTTTATCTGGCTGTGGGAGCTGAATGCAGCAGTAACACTTTGCTGATGATGCCGAACTGGGAGGTGCGGGTGACTCTCTCTAGGGCCATGAGGCCTTGCAGGAGGATCCAGACAGGCTGGAGCATTGGGTAACCATTAATGGCATGAAATTTAACCAGAGCAAATGCCAGGTTCCACAGCTGGAACAGCACAATACCAGGTCCAGGTATGATTTGGAGAGGAGTGGCTGGGGAGTTCAGTAAAAGCTTTTTTTTCCACTTCACATTGTTCCTCATGACCTCCTAAAACAACTCTCAAGCAGGAGGAAATTACATCAAAAATGAAAGCAGCAATTTACCTCCTACTGCAAACCTAAAGCAGCACAGTGAGCACTGAGAGTCTGAGAGCTCTGCTGCCAGTCCTGTGTGAGGGTGCAGCTGGCACACACTCACTGTCTGCAGTGGCTTCAAAAATGTTACTGAAGGGTTTACCAACTGCAGACATGGAGCCGCTGCAGAGAGTGCAGAGGAGGAATATGGGAATACTCCAAGGGCTGAAACCCCTCTGCTCTGGAGACAGGCTGTGAGAGCTGGAATTGTTCAGCCTGGAGAAGAGAAGGCTGCCGGGAGAACTTATTGCAGGCTTTCAGTACCTACAGGGGCACCAAGAGACCTGGAGAGGGGCTTGGAACAAGGACCTGGCGTGAGCACAAGGGGGAATGGCTTCCCACTGCCAGAGGGCAGGGTTAGATGGGATCTTGGGAAGAAATTCTTCCCTGTGAGGGTCCTGGCACAGGGTGCCCAGAGAAGCTGTGGCTGCCCCATCCCTGGAAGTGCCCAAAGCCAGGCTGGATGGGGCTTGGAGCAAGCTGGTCTAATGCAAGGTGGCCTTGCCCATGGCAGGAGGTAGGACTGAGTGAGCTTTGAAGTCCCTCCAACCCAAACCATTCTGTGATTTCACGATACAGGACACCCTGAAACTACAGCACTTCCACCAACTCAGAAAGTATCAGTGGAGCATCCACAGAATTCTTCAACATTCACTTACTTATAGGCCTTACAGTAACCACCCATGGGCTTCTGAAGTGCTGCATTTCCATGGGAAAGGAATCACTTAACAGGACAAATTTCTGTGCACATATTCCTATGTACCTTCCTCCTCTTTCATTTTCTTCAGGTCATCCTCCCCCACCAAGGACACACGCTTGGGAGGCTTGTCCAGGTGCTGCTGCTTCACCTCAATCTCAAAATACTTCTGCCTCTCACGGAACGACCTTTGCTCAGGGCTGTGCTGTCCCCCAAGGCTGTGTGTGGCCACCTGCAAGAGCCACACTGCTGCCCACAGGCCACCCAGCCACACCACTGCCCACAGGCCACCCAGCAACCCCAGGCTGCCCGCAGGCCACCCAGCCACACCCACTGCCCATGGGTCACCCAGCCACACCACTGCCCACGGGCCACCCAGCCATGGCACCCTCCACATGTCACCCCAATCCTTACCCTGCCACCTGCCCCACACTGTTCTCCCCAGCCCTCCCACACTGTGACCCCATCTCCCCATCCACAGCCCCCATGACTCCCACCTTCCTTCCAGCCCCAGCCCCAGCGCTCACCTCCGAGGCCATTTTGGTGTTTTCTGTGCTGCTCTGACCGCATAATTCCTAAGAACAGAGAGAAACAGGCATGTTCTAAAAAGAAAGTTTCCAGCCAGTCCCCAACCATCCTCCAGCCACGTGTCCCCAAGGCCAGACCAGATGACACAGGCTCCTGAAACTGTCCCAGAATTCGCACGCCCATAACAACGTTTAGCAATTGTCAGGAATGAGGATTTATGTTAAACTGAGGGTTAAGCAGAACAAGGTGTGACAACTTCTGAAAGGGCAGAAACTGAAAAACATGGGAAACGGGCACAAAACAGGAGCAGGGCTGAGCTAGAGCTGGAGGGGGTTCAGAGGAGCTGGCAGGAGCTCACTCACACTTTGCTTACATCAGACACAAAACCACCCAAAATTTACTTTGAAGAAGCAGAGATGCCATCAGAAAGAACGAAATGTGTATTAACTGGGATGCATAACAGAATACTGGATGAGTAGAAGTACAGGGGGAGGAAACTGATCCACAAAATCCATCTGTGAACCAGGAATCCATAGGAGTAAACTGAGAACTGCAAATGAGTTAAGGAAAAGAAGAAAGTTTTACAATTAGACAAACTGAAAGGACTCACAAAAAGAGAGCAAGGAGATGACCTTTGGCTTTATCCAAACACACTCCAAAAACTAATTCAGAATTCAGAACTCGAGTGGATCGGCCTGAGCAACCTCCTACAACTTTGGAGGCATTTGAACAATGCTCTCAGGCACACGGTGGGATTCCTGGGGGTGTCCTGAGCTGGACTTGATGATCCTTGTGGGTCCCTTCCAACTCAGGACGCTCCAGGATTCTATGGTTCTAACACCCAAGGCTGCCCTATTTTGCATGGGGGACTGAAGCAATGACCTCCAAGGCCTCACCTAGCCCGGACTGTTCCATGATTCAACTACACGGAGGGAAAAAGGAAGAGTTACAATGAAGATCAAAATCTATTCAAAAATATCTCAGCACAGGTTTAGCCTAGCCCTGTTGTCTGGAATTTCAGAGCTCCTTTGCATGAGAACAGCATGGTTGTACATCAGTACCCGAGTGTCTGGAGAGAATAACAATGCCATGAGATTCCATGAGCTTCCAGGACCTGATACAGACAGGACTCTGCCAGGATGACCATTTGCATCATGAACAGACTCCAACTTCCACAGGACCTCAAACATGTCCCTCCTCTACAGCAGCTTTTTTTGGAGGGAACAAATCATCACCTCCTTCCCTTCTCACCTCTGGCTGCTCACACCTGTGCTGATGTTACCCCCAGCAGCTCGAGTTACCTGTGTCCCGAGCAGTGGGTGGGACAGGGGCACGGCTGCAAAGGTCTTGTAGGCCTGCTTGACATTGATGGGGACCTCGTCGGGGGAGGGTGGCGACGGTGGCGATGGTTTTTGCTACAGGGACAGACAGGAAGTAAAGGTGAGCACAGGTGGGGTGGAAAAACCCACACGGGGGAAACACAGCCCAGCTCTTGGCCCGCAGAGCCTGACGAGTGAGATATGGAAAGGAATACGTTAGGGAACATGTAAGGAATGTGTAAGCCTTGAGAAGGCTGCTCCTGAGCCTTGGGCAGGAACACGAGGAGCAGAGCACTGCACACAGACTACACACAGCAGCACGAGGGTCACAGCCCCGTTCTATTGCCTGGATGGTGAAGGAATGGTACTTTTGGTGGCACAGGTCTTCACTGACCTGATAAGAATCTTGTGACAGATCCTTTGGCCAAAAGCACATTGCTGTCCCAGTCCTTGAGGATTTCCACCCAATTCAGCTAGCAAGTGCCTACCTGAATCAGGGTTTTTTGGGCTAGAACAGGACAGCTACACATTGACTCTGACTCTAGGGCTGAACAAGATTCCCTCTAGTGGAAGGTGTCCCTGTCTTTAAGGTCCCTCCCAACCCAAACCACCCTGTGATTCCACAATCTGATCCAAGGATCTGTGATCTGGAGGAGATCTGCCTTTGATCTCAAATTTTCCCTTTGCAGAATTAAACTTACCAAGAAACATCTGACAAGCCCTGAGGGGACCTTCCTACTGCTTGTCACTGTCTTTGCTGGTCCTTTCCTCACCCACCTTCCCCGTGACCCCTCCTGCCACATCTGGCGGGAAGCAGCACTGGGGTCACCTGCTCAAAGCATCACAGAAATGAAAGGGGTGGGGGGCAATGACACCACAACCTTCCTTCTGCTGGAAAGTAAATCCCCTTTAGCTGTTCACCCCTCCAACCCTCCAGCTGCACTAATCCAGTTCCAGGCCTTTCTGGTTTTTCTTAGTCCTGGACTAGGGCTAAATTACGCTGTTTGATGGTGCTCCTTCTGCATGAGCTGAAGGACAGCACAGTGCGATCAGAAGAGACTGTAAAATGTGAACCTTGTCCAATTCCATGGATCCTGTACAGCTGTTTGCCTGCAAACCAGGTCTCTGTTTTGGTATCACATTGTACAAGTTCCAATAGGGAGAGAAGGGCTGGATTCATGGAATCTCACCCAGGATGGTTCGTATGGGAAGGGACTTAAAGCCCATCCAGTCCCTCCCCCCTGTCATAGGCAGGGACACCTTCCACTGCTCCTTCCACTTTTATATTGGAGGAACACAGGTCTTCTGTCATGACAAAGACCAAAATACCTGAATTTTTCTCTCCCATCAACAAACAGCCCCAGGAATATGAACCTTTCAAAACCAATCATTTTGCAAACCATAAAACCCATTGGCAAGATGGTATCGGCCTTTGCTCCAAGGTGCCAGACATCAACAAAGGTTCTGTAAGATTTATGTCTCCACAGAATTCAACACCTCACAGATATGGCTCTAAACCTGTATCTGCTCTGGGGATTTTGGCCACAAAAGCTTCAGCAGTGCAGACTCCTGGGACAGGACCATGGAGCCATGGGGCAGCTGGGGAGGCCCAGAGAAATAAACAGGATGCACTGACCTGGCTCTGCCTGTGAGGAATGTGGGTTCCTTCTCAGGGAGCCCAGACTGGTGCATGGACACCATCAGCTTTAGCTCAGGCATGTGGTCATCAAAGCAGAGTCACCTCTGGGAGGGTGTCCTGCCCCCACAACACGTGGCACTACAGCCACCCAGGGCAGACACACGGCTTTCAGGGAGGAAACCCCAGGCCACTTACAGAGCTGTGGATCCTGAAGCATGGCTCGGGCTGCTGGAAGGGGTTGGGGCTGTCCCCCTCCTCCGCGCTGTGTGAGGCAGCACTTTGTCGCACGCGGGAGAGAGGCTGAATGACGCCAGGCTTGGTCTGCTCATGCCAATGCCCCAGGACAGGATGGGGAAAAGGCAGAGGAAGAGAAGGGGAGGGAGAAAGAGAGAAATGAGCAGTTAGGGCAGTGAGGTGTCTGCCATGCAGATGAATAAACAAATCCATGCAAATCCATGCACCCCTGCTTCTCTCCTCCGCTGTGCTGCCTGCTCCAGCTGCTGGTAGGGAGAGCTCTTGGAGCCAACACCAAAAAGACTCAGCCAAGGAAGGGTTACACAGGACCAGTGGATTACAGAGAAGGCCAGGACACAAGGAAGCACCTGACATACCAGCAGCAGCTACAAGGGTTTGCAGGGTATGGTAAGTGTGACAAAGCTCAGAAAATGTGAGCACCAGGGATGGAAGTAGGGAAACATCAGCCAGGAATGGGAATTGGCAGAAGCTGTGGATGGAAGTGAACTAGACCAAGTCAGAGCTCTGACTAGAAATGCAGTTATTGGAGCAGAGGCAAGAGTCTGAAACTTCTCCTAGATGTCACCACCACTGCTGGATGTTGTGTGAAAGTGAACAAAGCATCTTCAACTAGAGAAAGCGGCAGCAGCAACTGGGTAAGCCAGCAAAACCTGCAGGAGGTGAAGCTGTGAGGGAAAACAGGAGTAAAAGCTGCAAAAACAGTTGTGTTGGGTTTTCAGATGGACCATATTTAAGACCTGATGCATTTGTACAAACTTGAGGCACAGTGGAGGACTGGAGGAGACAGAAGCCAACAGGAGGAAGAGACAAAGCTCCATGTGCTGGGGGATGCACAGGGACACCACAGTCAGGTCTCACAGCAACTGTACTCACTGATTTACTGTCATCCTGCGAGGTAATGAAGTTAATGGAAGCCTGCAAACAGAAAAACAGGGGTAAATCTGGAGTCCACCCTGAAAGCCTTTAGTTTACCCCTGCCCCACTGCCCACCTTGTGTGGGGAGCTCCAGGTCCCACAGAACCCCTGCCCCCCCATACCTGCTTCTTCGGGTGAGGACAGGCCAGAGCCCACCTCCAAGAGCCTCTCCCAGCACCTCTGCTACATAAGGAGGCCCTTGCAGCTATCTGCACATCTCCAAACTCTGACCCCAACTCTAGAATAGTCCTGGCCCATGGGAACGGCCCCTGCTCCTGTTCCCTGGGCACATCTCCAGGTCCTGGCCCATGGTCACAGTCCCTGCTCCTGTCTCCTGCTCACATCCCCAGCTCCTGGTCCCTGGGCATATCCCCTGCTCCTGGCCCACAGCACATTCCCTGGGCCTATCCCCACCCTCTGCACTTGCCCCGGAGCCCGAGCAAAGCCATCCCACCGCAGCTCCTCCCCAAAGCGCTCGCAGGTGCCATCACAGCAGCGACTCATGGGGAGCAGCCCCTCGTGCCTCGGGTGCCACCAGGGTGCTGCTACCCCAGTGAGCCCCGGGGGAGCCCCAGGGGAGACCCAAGCCCCCAAGGGGTCATGGGGCCAGAGGAGGGGGCGCGGGCAGCGGGAGCAGCCGGAGCAGCAGTGCACACCGCACACCAACAGCACTTACAAAGCGCGTCTCCCTGCCGGCCAGGTGAGGAGGCCGGGGGGCTGCGGGCACCTGGAGAGGGGCATCGGCAGGGGAGAGAACGGGAGAGAAAACGGAGAGACTAGGTTTTCCGCAGGAGAGAAGCAGAGAGACTGCAGCAGCTGGAGCTGGTGGGGTCCCCACCACGGGGGAAGCCCCTCTGCCCTGCTTGGCACACACAGATCCACCACAAACGCCTCCTGCCTCCCCCCACCCCCTTGCAGAACTTGAGGCCAGGCATGACCATCACAATGCCCACTCAGGACAAAGGATTCCATTTCCCTCAAGGAATTCTCTGAAATAAGCCCATAAATTCTGGCTGGACTACAAGATGTTGAAACCAAAGAATCAACATGAAAAATAAATGGAGCCAGAGAATAAGAGACAAAATTCCTTGGAGCTTCTGCTCTAGAGCAACAACCTGAAGGTCAAGACTCCTAATCCCCAGACAAGGAGAGATCTGGGAGTGTTCAGCCTGGAGAAGAGAAGGCTGCAGGGAGACCTTAGAGCCCCTTCCAGTGCCTTAAAGGACTCCCAAGAGAGCTGGACAGGGACTTTGGACAAGGGCCTGGAGTGACAGCACAAGGGGGAATGGCTTCCCACTGACAGAGATGGGATTAGATGAGATTTTGGGAAGAAATTTTTTCCTTCAAGGGTGGCGAGGCCCTGGCACAGGTTGTCCAGAGAAGCTATGGCTGCCCCCTCCCTGGAAGTGTCCAAGGTCTGGTTGGACAGGGCTTGGAGTAATCTGGGATAGTGGAAGGTGTCCCTGCCCATGGCAGGGGGCTGGGATGAGACTGTCATCCCTTCCCAGCCAAACCATCCTGGGATTCTATGAAAACCGATCTCAAAGAAAATTGGCACTTGTGGTAAAAGGAAAGCTTAGAAATAACCCAGCTGCTGTCAGAAATGCAAATAGGGAAAGGCAGCTGGAACAAAATGCATTGAAATAGTTTAGCTATAACAGACAGTATCTTCTAATCTTGCTGTGTTCCCAATGAACACTCATGTCTTGGGGTGACTTTATGATGTGTATCCCCCTATCGCTGCTCTATGCCCAGAAATTGACTTTGTGCCGTTCTGTTCCGACCATTTAGAACTCAATTCTAAATGATCCAAGAACTGAGGGAGACAGGCTGAGAAGCAACAGAAGATGGACTGAAGTGCTGCTCTTACTGCTTCCTACATGGTCCTGACCCTTCTCCTAAGCCTGTGTTAGCAGTCACCTCACCCCAAGGTGATTCTGTTCACCTCAAGAGCTCCTGTCCAGCTCCGAGAACTGAAATGGTTCACTGAAGACCAGGGAAGTGCCAGAGCTGGTGGGGAGAGCAGCTGGAGAACAGCTGGACTACAAAATGAACGCAACAGACCCAAAATGAATAAGGACAGAGACCAAAGTACGAGTGGCAGTTCACTCCAGCCCCCAATAGAAAACCCAGTAGTAGACAATGACTGTAAAGGGAAAACTTAAAAATCTATTTAAGTTCATTTAACTTCAAAAGGCTCAGCTGAGCTGTGACACCTCCTGCCATGAGATGGACAGGGGGATCAAAGACTCAGATATTGAAAAGGAAAGTTCAGCGATCATATAAGAAATATGAATGTCCAGGGAGAAGAGGTAATGTTTATAAAGAAAAAATAATCAGGAGTTACAAGAAATAAAGACACTTCCCATTCCAGAGGAAAAGCCTCTGAGCAAGGAGCTGTAGCAAATCACTCCCCGAGGGCAGGGTCACCTAGCACTGGCTGCAGCAAGACCCTTCCACCTCCTGCCCAACAGTTCATGTGGGTCACCTCCAGTGTCACACACAGAACCAGGGATCCTCTGCAAGCCTGGGCAGCAGTGGGCAGCCCTGGTTTACAGACCCAAGATCACTTTCCAAATCCTGACACCTCCATTTCTTACTACACACCAGTTGCCAGAACTAAAGAATCTCTACACAAGGCACTGGTGAGACCATTCCCAAAAAACTCACAACTACATGTTGTAGCCCCTCCTCATCACCCTGCAATTAAGTTACCCCTCAGAGCTTATTTATGACCAGCTAATTACCATCCTGCCTCTCTGAGACATTTTGAAGGAGGGAGTTCTTCTCCTGCTCTCTGGTTGCCTGCTGTGATGGATCCCCTCCACCTTGAGGGCATCACTCAAGGATGGAAATTGCCCTCAGCTACCTCTGTCCTTTATCCCTGAAGTGCCTCCCTGCCTTTCCCGTGTCACCTGTCCTGGGGACAGTCTCACCTGTGGATTACTGGGAGAATAGGGGGTTTCACGCCTGGAATTTCCTGTCCCAGACTCGCCCACAGGAGCCTGAAAGAGAGAAGACAAAGCTCAAGACAAAGCTCGAGTGTTACTCTGCAGCAGGAGGGGGTCTGTACAGCCCAGGAGGTGTGGGACACCCTGGACATCCAGCCACGGCCCTTCCCCAGGGAGCAAGCTTAGCAGGGCCCAGCAGCAGCTGGCACATGCCAAAAAGCGCCAGAAACAGCAGGAGAATGACGTTAAACATTGGAACCAGGATCATATCCCAGTGCCCTTTGAGGCCAGCTGGATCAGGTTACAGCCTCTGCCTCACAGCTCGTCCCAGGAATCCTCTTCCCCGACTCCTCACAGCACTCACAGGCAAGGTCATGGTCCAGGCAAACCTCCTGCTGCACAGACACTGAGCAAAAAAAGCCATTCCTGGCTGGAGGGAGACAGGGCTCTCCTCGCTTCCAGAGGAACCTCGGGCACTGACGCTCAGCTGAGCCGGCCAACAGCCCAGCCCAAGAGCTGAGCAGAGAGCAGTGTCCCAGGAACCACCTGCACTCCGACTGCAGAACAGAAGAGCACGTTTCAGAAGTATTTCAAATGCCTTAAGGTAGAAGCAGGTCATTTGGGATTTAGGGAACTATTTAGGCAAACCTAGAGTTCCCAGTCACTAATACCACAGCCACACACATGCTCAGTTGATTCAAGTCAGTCATGGGCGACAGTATTTTGACAGACCAAGCCTAAAGTGACCTGAAGTTTATACTGGAGCACAGATTCCAGATACCTTGCTCTAAGCTCACCTGGCTACACACCTGTGAAACTTCTACCAAGGAACTGAAACACCTCCAAGATCACTATAGCTGAGGTGTGGGTTTATAGACTGGTTGGTTTATCCTCTGTGTATGGGGTTATTTATGTGGGGTTGTTTTGCTTTTCAGACCTCCCAAAAGGCTGCTGAAAAAGGAAGAAGAGGAGAGCAACATGGTGCTCATCCTGGAAGATGGTATCTTTGGGTCTAGTCCCTGCTCCACCACAGGTTCCCTGTGCAACAGCAGGAATGTCAAATACAAACAGATTTCCCAGAGCAGAAAGCAAAGTTCTCCCTTGATATTCCAAAGTCTTAATCTACTGAATAGTGTCACTTGGAGGAGCAGCTCCTGGGTTGCAGATCAACTGTGCTTTTCAGATGTCTAGGAAGGGCTGTGTTCAAGCCCAGGAACAGAAGTGTGGCACCAGCACTGATCTTCTACTAGTCCTGCCAGCTTCCTGCTGCCAGCTGAGCAGGCAGGGATGCCACTGCTCCCAGCCAGACCCCGAGGGACAGCAGGGAAGTCACAGATGCCATCCTGTCCCCTCAGTGGGGCTTAGCAGTGCACGTGCCACCATCACCAGGGTGCATTAGTGGCTGGAGGATGACACACTGACCGCTGGGGACCAATGGCCCCTGTACGCAGTGCTGGGGACACACGGGTTGGGGGAACCGGCCCACGGGCGCCGTGCTGCCCGGCACCGGGGTTTAGTAGGGTGCAGTGGCCCGACTGTGTGAGTGCATGCCACACGCTACACGCTGCTTGCCTTGGAGTACAGGCTGGTCTTCAGCACGCCCCCCCTGCCATAGCCCAGGGGGGGCCCCCCCAGGCCAGCCGTGCCTGTGGCCTTGCCCCTGCGGTTGGCCACCACAAAGGGGTTCTCACTGAAGGGGATGGGCTGCGAGTCGATCAAACACTCTGGCGTCTCTGGCAGCTGCTCCTGGGACAAGGGACACCCCATGGGGTCCTGCTTGTCTCCCCGGGGCTGTTCTGCCCCGCTCGTGTGCTGGTGGGGAGGCGTGGGGTGCCGGGGGGGCCCGGTCGCGCCTGCCGCTGGGTCTGGGGACACTTCCCGACTGTCCCATGCCGCGGGCAGGGACAGCAGCGCGCAGTCACCCTCCATGCTGGAGCTGGACTTAGCACACTGAATAGGCTGAGAGGAAAACAGAAGGATCAGAGAGAAATAAGGAGAACAGAGTAAAGAAGAGGAGGGAGAAAATACAGAGCAGCTGCTGAAGGACAGGGGAGAGAATTCCAGTGCTAATGCCCACACACCATCCCGACCCTCTCTCCTGCTCTACCACCAGTCTGTGACCCCCAATGTCACTTCCAGGAGAGGACCTTGCCGTGCACACATACCCCGGGGAACTGACAGACACAAGCACGCCCTGCACTCCTCCAACTCACACACATTTCTGCAGCTGCTCCCCAGCCAAACTCACTTCCAGCACCTGTACAAGCACACATTCCCTCCCACTCACCTCAGCGCACAGAATCATAGAATAGTTGGGGTTGGAAGGCATCTCTGGAGATCATCCAGTTCAACACCCACTTCACTGAGCCCCACCACCTACGGCCCAGCCTCTGCTGTCACCCCAATGCTGCCACACAGTCACACGACACCCACCCCCTGCACTTCCACCACACCTGCACAGGTGAACATGCTCTAACGGCCCCACTGTACCACAACACACCCGAAACACCAGAGCTCAGGGCAGCGGACAGAGCACGGACCCTTTGGGTGGCTCTTGCTGATGGCAGGACTGAGGCAGTCCCAGCTCTGCTGGGGCTCAATGCACGCAACCCAAATGAAGCCCTGACCCTTCCTCTTAATGCCATAGAAGAGAGTTTGTTACCCCAGCCAGAGCCTTCCTTAGGGGAGCAGTGACAGTCAGAGAGCAAAGACCAAAGCTTCCATCCAAGCGCCTCCAGGGAGCAGAAAGACCTCTCCCACTCAGAGCACATACTTCAGATCCTGTGTCATGGCAGTGGTCACCAAAATAGCTCTCAAGGGTGGGCTGGTGACTACAATGGCAGCTGGGAGGCTCAGGAATTTTGGAGGCCCTCCCTTAACCCCCAACTCAACCTCTGTGGTTGGCAGAGCCCTAGCTCATATCGTGTTTCCTCATCAGTGAAGCCTGTGCTACCCTGAGAAATTCTGCCGTTGTGGCTACATGATTTTTCAGTGTAAAAACCGTACTTCTAACCCCTTTTCCCCAGAGTGCCATAATGCCTGACAGTCAATGGGGAGCCTCAATCCCTGTTTTGTTCTTGGACCCGACTGGAACTGGGCTGGATCTGTGTCTTGCTGTGAGCTCCAGCTCCTGCTGCAGTGCGTCCCGGTGCAGGATTCCTTGCTCCCCAGCCTCACTGGGGCTATTCCTGTCAGACAAGCCACAATTTCTATTTTGGGAAAGCAAAAATTTGGGCAATGCAGTGAGCTTTCCCAGCTTGCAGACGGGACAGACATGTGCTACCCTGCATCCTCCCTGGCACTGAAAGAAATCCAATCTTAAATCCAATGAACAAGTGAAAAAAAAGAATCAATTGCAAGAAACGGAAGAGAAATAGATTCAGAACAGAAAGCACAGGTTGCTAATTAACTAACCATGGTGACCTGGTATTGAGATATGTCAAGTCTTCTCCATTTCTCATAGTCCAGAAAGCAAAACTGGACTTTGATCATTTTGCTGTGATCAGTCCCTCACGGGTCTGGCTTTCATTCCTGTTCAATGCAGAAGATAGAGACTGTAACAGCTCTTTGACTTCTGTAAGGGAAATGTCAGAGAGCCATAGAATCCCAGGATGGTTTGGGTGGGAAGGGACCTGAAAGCTCATCATGTTCCACCCCCTTGCCATGGGCAGGGACATGTTGCACTAGACCAGGCTGCTCCAAGTCCCATCCAACCTGGCCTTGGACACTTCCAGGAATGGGACAGCCAAAGCCTCTATCCAGACGCTGCAGTGCACTGGGTGCACGGCCAAAGAGCATCACCCAAACCAGCATTCCCATGCTGCTTCCAATGGGAGTTTTCACTTTGGCTTAGAACAGGCCTCTCATCAGCCTTTGTTAAATCCTGCTCACAAAGGGACCCAGATGTAGCAACACAGATCAATCCAAGATAGACAACCACCTGCTCCCTTCTTTGGGGGCCATTCTTGGAGAATCCTCATGACTAATTCCACCCACAGTTACACTGGTCAGTGGAGAGATCTACACCTCCTGTTCCACAGTGGACAGATGGACCTGCACCTCCTCCTGCTCCACAGCAAGAACAGTTCCCTACAGATCCTCGTGTCCCACGGTGAAGATAGGAACAGTTCCCTGCAGCTCCCTCACAGGGAACTATGCGGCAGTAAAAGACACCCAGTCATCGTTTAGAGGAGAATGTACGTGGTGAGAATTGGCCTGGAGACAGGAAGAAAGAGAAAACCACGATGGGAACAGGGCAAGAGCACCAGTCCTCTGGATAAGGTTGTCCAGAGATAAACAATCTGTCACTGACCCGCCTGCTCTTCCACTGGCCAGACTGACCCTGGCTGAGTCTTCCAGTGGTCACCTAACAGGCCAGGGCAGCTCCTGAAGGACCACCAGAACCTCCGTGTCCCCACGCCAGAACCTCCCCATCTCCACGATCCAGGCAGATGCACTTTTCAAACCAGAGCAAAGACAGGGCTGGTGACAGCTGCACAAACACAGGCACCCATAGACCCTTCCTTGCAATGGGACATTTATAGATGCCACCCATCACCGTGGCATTCCGGTGTGCTCGGCCCCACATTCCCGTGCCTGGCGTTCCCAGGCTGACACCCGGCTGCAAGGCACAAGCCCCACATGCTGCTCTGCTCTGGACCACACACGAGCTGTCCCGCACGGAGGCAGCTGCTGCCTGGGGCTGCCTCTCCCCCTCTTCCAGCTCCTGAGTTACACTGATAGATGCTAAAAATAAACCTTTTCCTGATCCTGCTTTTTTCTGTGAACAGCAAGAGGGAAAAACCAAAACCTGGGAAGTGTGGGAACAAAAGGAGGCAGAGCTGGAGCAAAAGCAGAGCTGTTACTGGAGTAAGGCCTGGAGTAACAGAGGAAACAGAACACGAGAGGAGACCTGTCTGCATGGAATGAGATGGAGACAGGAAAAGTGAAAGAGATGATCCTGAAACACCGGAATGGGAATGCAGAATGGGATGATGACAGCAAACAGAGATCTTGCCACAACAGGAGGAAAGGAAAAAGACTGAGGCTGTGTGAAGGAGCAGGCAGAAACCTGGTAGAATGGGGGTGATGCAGAAATGATAGAAGGAAGAAAAGATGGAGAGGTGAGATTTTAAACAACACAGGAGAGAGGTAAATTTGTAATCTGTGAAGTCTGTGAAGTCTGGAATTTCTCTTGGCCACTATATATGAGGGACTGCCAGGCAGGGCACAGGGCAGGAACGCCTATGGCAGGAGTCACAATACACAACAAGATACACGAGCCACAGGGCTCGGTCACAACACACAACCACAGCCACTTCACCTTCTGTGGGCCTGGGGGAATCTTGGCTTTAATAGAATCTCAGGGTAGTTTGGGTTGGAAGGGCCCCTGCAGACCAGCCAGTCCCACTCCCTGCCATGGGCAGGGACACTTCCACTAGACCTCCAGTGGTAGACACTTTCCCAAGACGGATGGCTCCAAGCACTGTCCAACCTGGCCTTACACTTTTCCTATTTTCAATACTTTCAGTTTCAGCAGCCTCATCCCTCCTCCTTCCTAAACACCATCCCACCATGGATTTACAACTGAGCTGTGCACACAACACTGTCATCACTGTGTCGGGAAGAATCTTTCTCTCCCTCCTTGGCAGCTTTCTGGAGCCTCTTCCTTCCACAACAAATCCCTGAATTCTCCCACTCACAGCCCCTTCTCTCCCACCAGGCTGTTTTTTCTGCCTTGTTCCCAACTCAGCTTTTTGCAACTTCTCTAACTTTGCCACTTCCCTTCCCAAAAGGCAAAGCCGCCTGGCTCTTGCTCTTCTCATTTTCTTATGCCCATCATTCTTTCGCAGCTACCTCCTGTTTCAGTGCCTGAGTCCCCCACAGTTCTGCTTCCCAGTTTTGCTTTGCAGAGGATGCTGTCACCTCCCACACCATGGCACAGGCAGAGGGCAGGTAATGGAACCACCATGGCCTTCTCTGTCAAGACCCCCACCTCCACAGTCCCTCACTGCCTCCCCTGCAGAGACCCCCACCTCCACAGTCCCCCATGGCCTCCCCCCGCAGGAGCCCTCAGCCCCCACTCACGCCGCGGTTGCCTCTCTGCAGGCCACTGCTGGGCAGTGCTGCCAGCGTCCGGTAGTCCAGGCGCAGGGGTTCACTGGGGACGTTCTGGAGAGGGGTAGAAAAACACAAACACCAGGAACAGGTCAGGCCCAAAGTCAACTAAATCAATGAGAAAGAGCAATAAAAAGGGAACCACCCCAGAAATACCAAGGCCTTATCTCCAAACTCATCAGAGTTCCCACTGCCTGGAAAAAGCTGGAATTGTTCGAAACACGACCATGTGAACTCATGGCAGGAGCCAGGCTTGAGAAACCCTGCAGAGAACGTGTCACTGTGGGCTCCTGGTCACCCACTACTGCTCAGATCCCTCCACTCTTCCTGCCCCCATGTCCACTTCCTTATGGAGGAGAGAACGTGCCATACCTACCCATTTGCTCCATCAGCATCCAGAACGGCTGGATCTGGACACATTTAAGAACGCAAGTCTGCAATTGCTCTACAGTTTCTTTTTCCAACTTTAACTCACACTCACTGTACAACTTCGTTCGATTTTGCTTCCCATGTGTTGTCTTTCTAAGCCTACATAGAAGCCAGGGTTTCTAATCCAGCCCCTGTTTTCCTCAACCCCTTACACACTTCTTCAGTTCTGAGCTCTTATCCCCAAAGCCACATCCTTTTAGGGGAGGGATTGGAAAACCCAAGCTTTGGGGAACAAATTCTTTTTGGGGACTTCTCCAGCCTTCCAGTCTAGCTGTAGCCCTTTTCTGGGACTCTCCAGCCCTTCCCCTGTGCTGCTCACCTCTGCTTCCTCCTCAAGCTGCTGCGTGGCTGCCTCCCGCTCCCTACGCATCCGCTCCTTCCACGGGACAGAACAGAGCCAGAGCAGAGAGACAAGAGAGAGGCAGAGAGGTCACACATGCTGGGCAGGAACTGCTGAGGGGACGAGGAGAGTGGGAGCAGAACCCCAGCACGAACACTGGGACTGGGGAAGGAGGAGCTGGAATTTGGCACTTGCACAGTTATCGCCAGCAGAATGGACAGGGACAGAACAAGATGATCTGGGTGCCACAGGTGAGAGGGGAGAGCAGCTGTCCCTCAAGATCCTCAGCAGGGACAATCCTGGGGAAAGTAAGGAGAGCTACAGTGCCCCCAAGCATAAGCTACACCAGCACCACGGGAGGGAAGGAGTTTGCTCATTGCTGGAAGAGACACCTTGATGGAGTACAGACAGGACAGGCTGGAAGGGAATGGAAAAACAAACCTACAGAGCACAGGCCTCACTGGCTTATAGCATCACATACAGAATGATGCAAATACAAAGGGACAGAATGGTCTTGGCACAAGGTCAGCTCAGCACCAGCTGTCAGCCTGCAGTCACTCAGCACTGCAGGGACATTAGAGAGTGATCAGTGACTAATCCCCCCAAAAGCCCCAGCCATGGGCTTGCTCCGAGGCTGCAAGAGGAAGGGAACAGTGTGGGACTTGTCCTAAGAACTGATTTCTGTGCACTGATATTTCTATGACTTGTCACCCGGCACCTCTGGGCAGAGCCAGGCCTGGGGACAGCACAGCAGCATCCTTCCTTTCTCTTGTCATGGAACCCTCCCAGCTGCTCTTCCCAAGCAGGAATCAGATGGTCCAGAAGTCCTGACACTGGGAGGATGGGAGGTGGAAGGCAGCTGAGAGGGAGTCAACTGAAAATTCTGCTGAGCACCTGGGCCCTGTTCTTAAACAGATTCCATGCATTACAGATTCCCACTGTCCCACAGCACCCCTTGACCTCCAAGCAAGAACATGCAGCATGAGAAGACACTAATGCTCTGGAGGATCACAACTCCCAAAAGGATATTCAGGAATCTTTAAGTTAAAGTTTATTCTGAATCTAGTAATGCTTGTTTTGGCCAAGAGTTCTCTGTAGGGTGAAGGTTCCAGGTGACACTAATCTGGTGCATGACTCTTCCCTGAGGTCATATTCTGAGGAGTGGCAGGAGCACCAGTCAGCCCAGATGGAGCTGTGGCACACTCCAAACTCATCTCTGACAATATCTGGGGAGGACCTAGGTTAAGACTAGAAAAATAACTACAGCCACAGAGCCAGGAGAGAGCACCAGGAATCAGTCCACAGAGACTCGGAGTTACTGACACTTCTACTAGAAACTGATTTATCAGAGAACTGAAGGCAAGAGGTGTCAGCAGTGAATGGGTTTGAAAACTTCTACCATGAGTAGAGCAAAGGTATAATTCCTCCCAGTTATTCAGTTCACAGCTTGCTGTGGGCTGGAGACACATTTGGTCTCTATTGCTCTTGTGCAAGAATGAACATGAAACATTGAAGAGTAAGAAAAACAGTCCAAAAATGGTGACAGAAATTACCAGGGATCTGGCACCGAGACAGGAACTTCCTTCAGCATTCCAATGGCCACCACAGAGTGCTGGCTCCATCACTGGGATAAATTTAATCATCAAAACCAGTTTTGGAGACATAATCCCAGATTCAAGGTTTAAAAGGCCCAGCAGAAAAACATGTCTTTGCTCATGGGCCTCAGGACCCCAGGAGGTCCAAGGAGCCTGGAGCATCCATTGCTGCCTCCTCCTGGCACACCAAGGGAAGAGGCACCAAAATACATCACCATTTTTTAAAATGAGATATGGCCAAGGCTACTTCACCAGTCTTAAAGGTTTTTCTGGGTTTTTTTTGACCCAAGTATTTTTAACTAATCTCAGTATAAATTTCGGCAAAGTTTTTCTCTACCTGAGCCTGGACAAATGCCACCTGCTCAGCCTGAGCAGCACAGTTCGGGGCCACATTTGGTATATTCACAGGTGTTAGGAATGCTGATACTGACCCATAGTACCTGAAGTCTCCTGGAATGTACTTAAATCCATATATCCATATTCAAATCCATAAACTGCCAACATTAAACCTGGCAAGAATACCCTTTGCTCAAACAGGAACACAATGAAATCAGGTTTGCTGAAACCACGTCAAACCACTCTGAGTTCCTTCCCAGGCAAGGAATGAGGCATTTCATAGGAAAAACCTAAATCTGATCTGAATTGCCTCTGCTCTGGGCTGAACCAAGAGAACTGCTGAGGTCCCTCCTACCCAAATTATTCAGAATGGTTTGGGTGGGAAAAGACCTTTCAGGGTCATCTAGTCCAACCTCTGCAATGAGGGACGTCTCCAACTGGATCAGGTTGAAGATCATTCTGTAAGGTCATTCGACTTCCACCCAGAATTGCCAACCTCACCCTTTGTGGGGCAGCAAATGTGAACAAGCTCAGAAATTGCAACTGCAGAGAGAACCCAGAGAAACTTCAGGTGTATCTGAACCGGAAACCTGACAAAACACCTGAAATATGGACACGATCATCTGCCAGGGGAGCAGATTCCCCACTGACAACACTGAAGAATTCAGTTTTCCCTCTTCTTCCAACAACTCTGACTGGATAAATTACCATTTTAAGAGGGATGACTGGAAACCCTAAGTCCTCAAGAGGCTTGAGTCTGCTGATCTATTTCTGTGAAATTCTACTTCCATGAAACTCTCTTTCTGTGCAAGGCTGAACCAGTGGGCAGAGACACAAAACTCTCCAGCAAAGCAGAGAAATGACCATGTGAACTGAGGAGCACAAAGCTGTGACTGATTAACAGCATCACTTCTCCACTCAGGGCAGCTCGGAGCTGTGTGTTCTCATCTTTGCTCACAAAAGCTCTGTCAGTCACAGGGTGCTGGACAGAGAAAACTGATTAAATTGGGGACTTCCAAGCTCACCGGCCATTTTTCTTGAAGCTGCAGCTTGCCCAGGAGGTACAGCAGGTAACAAGGGTGGCCTTTGTGAGTATCACAGGAGCATCACCAGAGAGGTGCACAGGGAGGTACAGCAAAGCCAAAGAGCAGCCGGGACAACAGAGCAGTGCACTACAGAGAGGGAATGCCCAGAGCTCTGCCCCATGGCACTGACAACGGGGCAGAGATCCAGCACTCCCATGGCACTGACAACAGGGCAGAGCTCCCCATGGCACTACAGTGGAGCAGAGATAACCTGTGACACCTTCCTTGGGACTCACAGGCTCGGCAGAGCCACTGCCACAACAGATTCTGCTACACAAATAATCTCTCACCACTTTCTCCATTTCTTCTCTCTCCCACTGAGTGGCTTCTCTCACCATTTCCATCTCCTAGGAGAGAGCAGAGTTAGAGCCACCTCACCCAGTGCTCTCTCCACACCTGCAGCATCTAGAACCTCACG
This sequence comes from Struthidea cinerea, assembly GCA_013397865.1. Classification (NCBI taxonomy): domain Eukaryota; kingdom Metazoa; phylum Chordata; class Aves; order Passeriformes; family Corcoracidae; genus Struthidea; species Struthidea cinerea. The sequence continues at coordinate 74,198 of VZTI01000360.1, read as the reverse complement.
AAGGTGTCACAAGCCCATCCTAAGCGTGATCCTGATCCAAGTGCTAGGTCCTGCTGATCCCATGCCATGTCCACTGCCTGTTACACTACAGGCTGCATGCACCAAGGGAGACACTAGAGATTTCCAGAAACTGCTTCCACTCTGTAACATGCTCCCAGTTCAGCCACAGCACACACCTTCTGCAGGATCTCCAGCTCCTCGGGGCTCAGATCCCGGTCGATGGAGGAGATGCTCTCCAGGCTGTTCTTGCGCCCAATGCCAGCAGCAAAAGGGTTTGCAATGATTCCTGGGGACATCTGCAAAGCAAGAGGCAAATCACACCTGGTGGAAGCCCACAGAGGGCCATTCCAAAAATTCCCTATTCCAAGCTCCTAGATGCAGAGTACCAAGACAATCCCAAGCAAGTCAGAACCAGAACTCTTTCAACAACTTGAAACCTTATTCCATAGAATCCCAGACTGGTTTGGGTTGGAAGAGACCTTAAGAGCATCCAGCTCTATCCCTGCTATTTCAGCTGACAATTGTACGAGGAACCTGAGGTCTGAGTAAGCTGAATTTCAACTGATCCAGGTGCAGAAGCGGATAAGGTGAGCAGGGATTGGGTTCGTGTTCTACTGGAGAATACAAAAGCTGACTAGCTAAGCCTTGGAAACAGAAATCAGAGAGGGCACAGGATTGCTCCAGGGAAGTTTTATCCTGTGGGGAAAGACGAACACCAATAAAGAGCCAGACCATTTATTGTAAATGTAACACTGGCCAAGAAAAAAAATGGGCATAAATTGCCTAGTGAAAATGAACTTGAAAACTTATTTTTTTTCAGTGCAGTGCTATTGTGGGACAGTTCTGGAGCCAGCACGAGAAAGACAGTCCTGAGGGACCACTGCTTTTCTGGACTGGAGACCCCCTCCAGTTCATATCATAAGTCAGACTTTGAAATCCGGGACCTCAAAAAACCAAAAAAGTCTACAGAAAAAGGTTGGGAAAATCTAGCATTCTGTGAAGAAAGAGGTGGGATCCATGTGGTGGGATTCTGGTCACTCCAAGGGCACCTGCCCCCCAGTCCTCACCTCGATGGCAGCCGCAGCCTTGGGGTCAAAGCCATCGCACACCAACACGAGGAGCGCGTCGCCCACGCCGCGGAGGATCTGCACGGCTTCCGTGTGCGTCATTCCCAGCAGGCTCTGGTGATTCACCTCCAGGATCCGCATCCCCACCTTCAGGCGGCCATCCCTGGCTGCAGCCCCAGAGGAGCTCACCTGGAACATACTGGGGAGTCACTGGAGCAGGTCAGAGGCAATGGGAGAGCACAGGGCCATGGAGGGGAAGGAGCGGACGGACAGCACACACAGGGAACAGGGACAACAGCCTGCAGCTGCAAGTCAGGGGAGGCATCTGGAAGTACTATGGAGAGGGTAGAAAAGGAGGAACCTGTACAGGCTGGTGGAGGGAACAGGTGTGGAAGAATCTTTTATGTGAGATAAAAGAACATGAATTTGAAATGTGTTGTCCCAAGGAAAGAAGTAGGTGAGAAGGAAAAGCTCTCACATCATGATGCATCCCACAGAAAGAGAAATCATTTTGTGGTGGGAGAGAGACACAATGGAACTGCAAATGAAGACAAACTCGGGAGGAAGGAGGCAGCGATCAGACATGTAAAGAAGAAGAACAGGAAAAGCACCACTTTATCTCTTGGTTACCAGAAATGCACAGTGAAAATCAGAGGCAGGAAAACCCCTCCAGATAGGACAGGTAAGAGAGGTTGAGGGGAGTAACACAGCTCAAGGGAGAGCAGGGAAGTTCGGAGTTTTGGTTCTCTGCAGGCTAAAACAACCAGTATTTGGAAAAACAGGGAAGGGAGATAGGGTAAACTAACTCTACACCATGGCTAAACTGTGAACCTTCCAACCCCCAAATGCTTTAAGGCTGCAGGATAGAAAACCAGACCCAATTACTAAAAATAAATGTCAGTTAGAATAATCCCAGATTTTCTTTTCCTGCTGTTACAAATGTCCCAGGTGAACGTGCAACTGCCACTCCGAAAGAGGGACTTCATTCTTTTAACTTTAGAACTCAGATAAAACAGTTACAGCCACATAATGACAAATGCTGAGTGTTCCCTTGCCTTAACAGCAACCAACGATCAATTATCAGAGCTCACTGGCAATTATGGAGTGTCTTCAGCCATGAGGATAACTCACACCAGTTTCTACCCCAAAAAAACAGCGAAAGAGGGAACCAGTGACACTAAGGTGAACACCCAGAGACCTCTTTGTCAGCAGCAAGACCAAAATGACACCACTTTTTGCTGTGCTCTGCTGCCAGCAAAGAAGAAGCAATAAAAACTTTTTGGGAAGGGTTGGGCGGAGCATAAACTGATAAGCATAAGTTGAACAAGAAAACATGTTATTTCTGGGGGAAAAGTGATGTGAAAAGCATGTGTGACACAGGCAGTCACTTAAAAAAGGAACAAAGCTACACATGGAGTGCATGACACACGAGAAAAGGTTACAAATTCCTGACGCTTTCCGTGGAAGGAGGAAAGGGCTTGCATGTCTAAGTGGGCAGGAAGCCACAGGCACACGGGGACCAAAAGGAATGTGGGTAAAAGGAAAGATGTGTGAGTTTGCATTATAGAAAAAAACACAAGAGAAGAAACACAAAGCAAAATAAAGGCAAACAGGAAATAAAAGAAGAAATTGTGTAGCTGTTGTAGAGGAGGAAATATGAAAGGACAAGGACTTGTCTCCTTTGCTGGAGGGACAATCTCCAGAACTGATGCACCAGTCAAAGCTGAGAGTGGATTCCAACAGCTCCCCCAGGGATCACCCTTCTCCCTGGCAGTGCTTGCACAGCACCAACCTGCAGAGTTACTGCTCTGGTACCTTGGAGATGAAGATGCCTTCATCAGTGGGATCAAATGGATTGCCAGCATGGCCCTTTGCTCCACCCCGGATGCTGATGCCCAGCTTCTCTCCTGGAGCCTTTTCAATGCATATTTCCTGGAAACACAGAAAAGTCTCCTTGTTTCTAGGCCAAGTTCAGCTGAGGGAACTCTCCTCTGAGCGACCACAATTCTAAATGCCCTGAAAAGGGCCTGAATTAGCCCCATCCCTCATCTGGCAGTTTATTCCTGTTGGTGAGGACCTGCCCTTTTCTGTTCCCTGCTCACATCTGGTATCTCGTCATTCTCTGATGACAGAGTCACCATGGCCACAGCACGAGATCCTCACCACTCCCCAGCTGGAGATGCACTTACAAGAGACTGGGTTCTGCCAAAGGAGAAGGAAATTCCAGCCAGGAGTCTGGCTGTATCCTAGTCCCAGACCTCCAGCCCGGTAAGAAACTGCCTCCAGAAACAACCCTGTGTGATTCCCCCCTAGCCCTCTCACTTGGAACCCACCTGCATCCCAGGTGGAGGTGGGTCTCTCCGGACCACCATGGTGAGCTCCTGAGCGTTGGAGAGCAGTGCGTTCACGGCTTCCTGGTGGGTGGCATGGCGCAGGTCGATGCTGTTCACCTCCAGAATCCTGTCCCCGACGCGGAGCCCGCTGCGTGACGCCAGCCCCCGGGGAATGACCTGCAGAGAACCATTAACACAGCTAGAGAAGGGAAGCCCATCTCTCCTTGGAGATGTGATTGTGTCCCCAGGCATCCTTCAACACCCTGCAGGCCTGCTCTGACTCCTTTCTCTGCAGACAAAGTTCCCTAGGAGGTGATGTATCTGGGAACACTGGTGAAGAATGAAGTGGGATGTGCTCTGAGGTGCATTTCTGTATGTTATTCTCATATTCCCAATTTACTCTGAACCAATCCTGTGCCAGTTTTGCCATTATTTTGCCCATGACTGTAACCAGGACTGACAGCACCAGTACTGCTCCTGTCTTTACCCAGTGCTCTGCAGGGGCTCCTGAGAGCTACAGAGGGACTAAACCTATAACCAAACCTGTGTTCCTGGTGAAACAAAGGAGTCAGCAAGGAAAGGGTGAAACCTGTGAGCACATGGGCAAGCAGGGATGCTGGGAGAGAGTTAGTTAGGCTTTGAGAAGAGCAAATCCTGCCTCATTGACCTGCTGATGCACTCCAAGAGAAACCATGGGCACATGAAGGAAGAGATCTGGCAGGCATCACTCCTAGAATTCCCAACAGCCCTTAACAAGGTCTGAAGCTAGCCACAGGTGTCAGAGGAGTCAGATTTGGCATCTCCAAGTGACAAGAGAAGTCAGGAAGTAGAAAGGGCTCAGCAGGGATGTCCTCTCCAGCATCCCTATTCCAATGAGCGTGGATGTGCAGGACTGTGAGAGAATGGGCTGCAGCCAGTGGCCAGCCTGTGTGCTGTCCCTAAATGGCAAATGACGTCACCACTGGAATGGGAACATGGGATCAAAGGACACCGGCCTGAGTGCAGCAGAGCAGCTCTGGGTGTCCCAGTAGTCACACACTCATCCCACCAGCCCTTTCCCAGTAATGACTGGCTTTCTGCAATGCCAGCATCTCCCCAGGACTAATTAAAGCCAACATGAACTCAGCAATTTCAAAAGCTAACTGGGATCCCTCCAAAGGGTTCAGCATGGATTATATAGGTTTTTTACATGCCCACAGATGGCTCCAGCAGCAGCACATCCAGTACAACCCTTCACACATCTCTCTCCTATCCCTTTATTTCACAAATCCATCCTGTATGTCTGGACTCATCAAAATCCTTCACCCTAATCCCAATAATCCAACATCTCAGGAACACTCAGAGCAGCTCTCGTGGGACTCTACCTTGGAGATGAAGACCCCCGGCTCATGAATCCCAAAGGGATGACTGGAATGGTCACTACCTCCGACGATGCTGAGGCCCAGGGGACCACCTGCTTTCACCAGGTGAATTTCCTTAAGGGAACAAGAAGCAGTGTCAAAGGGAATGAAGGATATCACATACAGACCACAAACACTGACAAACATAGAGTCAGGGGTGTTTTGCATGGGTAAGCACAAGGTGAACAGTCATGGGACAAAGGCATTCCCCACGTGGGACTCTGCAACCTGGAGAAGAGCTAGAATGGGGCTCCAAGGGAGCTGGAGAGGGATTTTGGACAAGGGCCTGGAGTGACAACACAAGGGGGAACAGGTTCCCCCTGAGAGTGGGCAGGGTTAGATGGGATCTTGGGAAGAAATCCTTCCCTGTGAGGGTGGGGAGGCCCTGGCACAGGTTGCCCAGAGAAGCTGTGGGTACTTCTTCCCTTTTTCAAGGCAGGTTTGACAGGGCTTGGAGCAAGCTGGGATAGTGGAAGGTGTCCCCACACATGGCAGGTTGTGGATCTGGATGGGCTTTCAGGTCCCTTCCAACCCAAGCCTTTCTACAATGACTTCTCCAGGCCCCAATAACCCAGCAGGCCGGTCCCCATCCCAACACCAATCTTTCAAATGAAACCCAGCCAGGATTGCACTGTCCCCCATCCCAAAGCCAAGCTCACCTCGATAGGGTACTGATCCTCCAGCCCTTTGGAGAGGTGGTTCCTCTGCAGCGCCGGCGTCTCCTCGGGCGGGCTGTCCCCGGGGCCGGGGGGCGGCGGGGGGGAGTGCATGCGCACGCGGGGCGCGCCGGGCGAGTCTCCCTCGCCGGGCTGCTCCGCGCCCTCTCTCTCTACCAGCAGCACGATGGTGGGGGAGGCCGCGGTAAGCAGCGCTACGGCCTGATCATGCCTGGCTTCTGTCATGTCTACCCCATTGATCTAGAACAACCCGCAAACTCAGCGTCAGACCATCACCCCGGCGCTTCCCGGCATTCCAGCGCTCAGCCAGGCCCCTGAGGAACCCTATCCTGCTGGCACGTGGCCCCCGCTCAAAGGCCTGTGCCCCAAAGCACCTTGGAACTCTCCCAGCTCCCTCCGACCTGGCAAAGGGACACAGGCACCTGCTCATTCCCACCTGATGCCAATCCCCTTCCTAGACAGCTTTCCCGCTCCTTTCCCACGTTCCCTGCACACCTGGTGCCCTGCAGCACCACTGACATGGTGCTCAAGGGGACCACGCAGGCCAGGTGTGATGTTCCACCTCCTGCAGCCAAATGTCTCAACATGGGAGAAGCAAAAACAGTGATTGCCAGAGCAGTGCCACAACACAAGCATGTGCTGAAGCACCTGCTGCCTTGTCACTGAGCCACCTGCCCTTATTAGTCACCCAGAGCCCAGACACAGACACTGAAGGCACAATTTGATGGGTGACCTGTCACTGGTCACTGTGCCACTGGCTGCCCATGCTGGGCAAGGTCACGGTAGCCTGGGGAAGATGCCAGCTCTAAGGCATTAAAAGTGACCCCAGGTACAGAGAGACTTGAAAGAACAGAGAGCCTTTCCTACAAAATTAAGATTTAAAACAGTCTCTCTAGAAACTCAAAGGACTGGAAAGGACATGACTGTTCTCCATGGATGTACAAGGGGGCAGAAACCTGAGGAGAGCCAAGCTGAGAGAACACAGCCAAAACAACAAAACGACAGGAAAAAGTTGAAGCTGAAAATTAAAAGGTTTCTAGTCATTAGGTTCTGGAAAAGCTTTCCAAAATGAACAATGAGGACATGAAAACAGCAGCTGTCAAGATGGGGTTTGATCAGCTCATGAAATAACAACATGACTGTAACAGTCCCAGCAACGGGGCTTTGTAGCCCAACTACCCGCTGCCTGATTCCCAGAAATATTATTGTTACTCCCCAGCTCCTTCACAGAGAGCAGTTTCTGGACTAAGCTGACACACACCGTCTGACAGGACTGTGTCCAGACTCCCTGTGACGCTCCCAGCACTCACCCCAACTGCCCCGTTCCACCTATAGCTGCAGGTACTGCTCTTCTTAGGACAGGAAAGGAGACGCACAAGTGGCCCTGTACTGTCCTGGGAACTCTACAGTGTCACCTCTGCTGAGAGGACTGTCCCCAAAGAGACACCTCTGGCACGACCCACAAGGATGTCAAGGCAGCAGCTGGCATGTGCCCGTGGGAAGAGGAAGGATGAAAGGGACCTGGGAAATGGCTGCTGAGCACAGGACACTGGGCATCAAGCAGGAAAGGTAATAAATTAACCACACAGGTGCACAGCCCTTAACGGAATGCAGGTAACAGACAAACAGCTCAGACACTCCGGGATGGATCCTTAACGCAATCACCAAAAGCAATCACCCAAAGGAATCACTCACATTAGAGAAGTGCGACCAAGCTTGGCAACCGATTCGCAGAAGAAATGGAGATTATAAGGGGGTGTCTCAGCACATCTCTTGTAGGAAAGGGCCAAGTGGCTGCAGGAAGCTTGAAGGAGGTGTTGTGGGAATATGTAGCACTTATTATGGGATGTTTAACAGACCAGAAAGAGGACTGGAGGTGAGGAACAAGCACAGGGAAATAGAGAGGGTGGAGAACACGAGGCTGCTGGTCAGTACTGGTCTGGCCAAGCCCTGGGCCTGAGTCCATATCTGCTCTGCCTTCTCCCCACATTCTGTATGTTCTGTGCCAGTTCACTCTGTCCTGGGTACATGTGCGAGAGCTACTGGTAAAATTCAAGCTGGACTAGCCAGCAAGTAGGAATCCAAAACGTGGGAAGACTCAAGAGGTGGCCCAGAAGCTGGATGAAAGGCTCGGGGTCTAACCAAAAAGCCTCGAAGACCTTGATGCTTGGGGCAGAGGCTGGAGACCTGCAGACATGAGCATTTACTCAAATGAGTGAGGGAGTGGTGTGCGCATTCCACCAGCAAACTGAACCCCGATGAGCCGGAGGGCAAGACCCGGGAGCAGCTGGCTGTTGCTCCTGCCCTGTGAGGATACATGTGCTCAGGTACCTGTAAAGGTACTGCCCCCTTCCTGCCCCTGTCATCTGGGACCAGCTGTGTCTGCAATGTGTTCCACGTTTGGAGTTTGCCCTTTTCCCTGCTGATGGCTGCACCTGGGAGCAGGGAAAGCAGCAGCCACATGTCCAGGGGACTGGGAAGAGAGGATTTCTTGGGTTCTCTGATGGTTAACAAAGGCAACATGCAGGAGAGATTTGGCTCTTTGGTTCTATCACCACATCAAGGGCAAACATACTCATTGAGTGGGAGCAAGATGATCTTTAAGGCCCCTTCCAACCTAAGCCTTGCTCTGACTCTACGACACTACGATGACACCACACAGACAAACCTACCACAGCATGACCCACTCTCATCGCTCGCATCCCCTCTGCTATTTTCCTGTCCCTGACAGGATGAGAGTGGTCAGACAGGGTCAGACCAGAAGGGCACAGCGGTGCCTCCCTGGAGCAGGGACCAGGGCACAGGACTCCTGGAGTCAGAGGTGTATCACATGTAACAGCCCTTGGTGCATTTTACCCAGTAATTCTTCACTACCCGGCAATCCTGGTGGCTCCCCAGCTTTGGGGCAGCTAATTTTCCATGGCCTTTATCTAGCTAGAGAGCAAGGCCAGCCATGCAGCATGGCTCTCCATGGGGAAGGGACAGTGTCTGTCCTTTCCCAGTTCCACATGTTTCTCTGTGTGCCAGGGAGTTATATTATCCTGGCAAATCTCTAAGGGGTCACACTGCCTCATTAGGACTTCACGTGTCACCTACCACTATCCTAAAACTCCCCAGAATCAGTTTTCTTCCCAGTCCCATCCCAAAAAAATCAGCTGCCCTTAGCAACTGCTCCCAATCCTGCACCCTCCTTGCTAGATTCCCATCACACAACTCCAACTCTCCAGCACTCCCCCCAGCAGGTCCCTGTCCAGTGTCTTCCCCCACCAAAATGACTCCCAACAAACACAGGAATACAGGGAAGCTGGGGAGTGAGCGACAGTCACTGGGGAGTGTTGAGGGGTGTTAACTCAGAGGGGACACCTAGGCTGGGCTCTTAAATCCATGTGCTCAAAGCTCCCTTAAGAAAGTCAAAGGAGCAATCCCAGTTCTTCTCCTGAGGAGAAGTCCAGGAGGATTTAGAGCACAGGGGAAGAGCAGGAAGCTGTGCTGTATTTCTTTTCTTAAGAAAACAGGAATTCTTTGGAAAAGTGAGAGCTGAGCAGGACCAGGAGACCATGGCTTTGGAAACGGGTCCTGCCTGAGGGACCCATGAGCCCTGTACCCAGCAAGGGTCCTCCCCTTCCCCATGCAGGTGCAGGCTACCTGCACCCACATCCCAGAAATCATGGCATCTTTGAAGCTTTCCAATAAAACTGGGCAATTGCTGCTTCAAAAGAGTGTGGTAAGCAGGCTTGGAAGTTATGGGAATAGCCCTGGTGAGTGTTCTCCTGAAAGGTAACATGTTCCTGCATTCATCAGAGGTGAGCACAGGATCTGAGCTTCAGCTGGTGCTCGGCACCAAACCTGCAGGGCCACACACACCTCAGCACAGGTAACTAAGGGATGTCAGGACTAATGACAGCAATGCCTCAGCCACGTCAAAATCTGGCAGAGGCCCGAACGCTGTAAGCCCTGAGCTCATGCATCCTGTAAGGAATCCACTGCAAGCTATTACTAGGGAATTAGATCTGCTTTTCCTATGAAGCTGCCCATGGATATAAATAGAGCTGCTGAAGCAGGGTGGAGACAGGTTTGACTTTTGAATCTGTTCTGAGATTTTTGTGTCCTTTTTGCCACAGGTTGAGCAAACCAACCCCAAACAATGGGCCTCAGGTCTGCCTCTGTACATGAGCAAATCCAAAATAATTTAGTCTATCTGGCATTAATCAGGGTCAGGGCTTGATTTTGGGGAGTGGGAAACACTAGAAGAGAGGAAGAGATGCTATACCAGTTCAAGCTTCCTGCCAAGACACTAGTGTCAGACCTGGGCCTGAGCTCCACTGAAATGTTGTGCCTGAGCAAATACAACACAGCCCCAGCCCAGGGATAGAGCAGACAGAAGCCAGCACTGACGAGGCTGTATCAGTGTTTACTCACGCCAGCACTGTGGTAACACGTGCTCTTACCACAGCTGCTGGGCCAGAAACCCACCACCAGCACCAGAGGCAGCATGCGAGCACAGGAAGAGGGTCGAGAGGCTCAGGACAGGCTCCCCGCAGGAGGGGACCGAGGACCAGTAGGCAGAGACATGAGGTTAGAGCAGTGAGAGCCACATGGACAGGACGGGAGACTGGGGCCAGAGTTCCAAGTGAAGCACTGAGGTACCCCTGACCTGCTCCACAGCACCCTTGGGCAGCTCCTTCTGCTCCAGCCCACACTGACCCTGCTACCCCACTGTGCCCCAAAGGGCTCCCCCTCCCCCCGTGGCAGAGCCCCCAGGCTGCCACCCAGGCTCCAGAGGGACACCAGGCTGGGGCAGTGCTGCCATGTCCCCTCTCTCCATTTCTGGGAAAAGCACTCATAAAGCATTTGGGGAAAGGGGAGCTGTAACTGCACCCACCACCAGACAGGGTACAACCACCCAAATTAAATGCTCTCCCAGAAGGCTCAGGAACGGAGAAAAGGACCCCCAAAATCCAGCTCCAGTAACAGAGAAGCAGCCCCTGCACAAGGAAGGGCATGGAGCCAAGTCAGCCCCTTCCCTGCACACACACTCACCGAGATGACCCGGTCTCCGACGTGCAGGATCCCATCCCGGTGGGCTGCACCACCCTCTGCGATCCGGGAGATGAAGATCCCCTGGAGCACAGTCAGGAAGGTCAGAGCAGTCTGGGCTTTTCCTCACCTGAGCCTGGCTCTCCAGACCCGTTTCCAGGCACCAGGCAGGTCTTGGTCCTCTACCCTCCACAGACCCTTCCCCTGCCCTGATGCTTCCCTTTTGTTCCCCACTCCACACAAACCCTCTGCTCACAGAGCCCCTGGCAGCAGCGCCTTCCCGTGGCCCAGAGCCTGGAATCCGTGCCAAGAGGGCAGTAGTAAGATTAGATGTCACTGGCAGGGATTTGGGAGCCCCAGCCCCCTGCCTTCTATAAAAAAGAGGGAGAGGGATTTTGGACAAGGGCCTGGAGTGACAGCACAAGGGGGAATGGCTTCCCACTGACAGAAGGCAGGGTTAGAGGGGATCTTGGGAAGAAATTCTTCCCTGTGAGGGTGGTGTGGCCCTGGCACAGGTTGCCCAGAGAAGCTGTGGCTGCCCCATCCCCTGAAAGTGTTCAAGGCCAGGTTGGACTGGGCTTGGAGCAACCTGGGATAGTGGAAGGTGTCCCTGGTCATGACAAGAGGATGGAATAGGTGAGGTTTAAGGTCCCTTCAAACCCAAACCATACTGGAATTCCATGATTCCCTGACTTAAGAGCACCTGGCTCTCAGAGACCACCCAGACCACCAACCCAGGGCCAGGCTGCACTGCTGCACACCCAGGGATGAAGAAGATTCGGGGATCCCAGGGGATCAGGACTGACCGTGTCCCCAGCCCGGTAAGGAGTGGAGCCCTTGCCACCAGCAATGCTGAAGCCGAGGCCCTTCTCGTTGCGCATGAGGCAGGTGGAGAATCTTTCGGTGGCAGGTGCTCCCTCGGGATGCTCGGGGAAGCGCAGTCCCCCACGCCGCTCCCGGGGGCTGTAATCGTCCTCAGGGCGCAGTGGAGTGACGGTGATGGCATTCTCTGGCTCCACCATCCACTCCCGCAGCACTGTCATGGAGACAGAGCTTCCTGACCCCCGCAGCGCTTCCACGGCCACGTGGTGCTCAGCACAGTGCAGGGACACGCCGTTCACCTAGACACAGATCAGAGACAGCCCTCCCTCACACACAGCCCTCACCTCAACAGAGCAGAGACAGCCCTCCCTCACAGCCCTCCCTCACACACAGCCCTCACCTCAACAGACAGAGCAGAGACAGCCCCTCACACACAGCCCTCACCTCGACAGAGCAGAGACAGCCCCTCACACACAGCCCTCACCTCAGCAGAGAGC
>VZTI01000360.1:15175-62270 GCA_013397865.1 Struthidea cinerea | reverse complement strand
CAGCCCCTCACACACAGCCCTCCCTCACACACAGCCCTCACCTCAGCACAGAGCAGAGACAGCCCCTCACACACAGCCCTCACCTCAGCAGAGAGCCCTCCACTCACACACAGCCCTCACCTCAACCACCACTGCCCGAGGGAAGTGGCTCAGCTCTGCCACACCTGGGCTTTGTTCCCACAGGTGTGTCCAGACCTCTGGGAAGTTTTCTTGCATTCCCACAGCACCTGCTACCTGTTCCAGGCCAGGGTAACCCAGGAAAGGCCCTTCAAGAGGAATTCTTTCCCCACAGGGAGTTCTAAATTCCCTACACCTGTATCATCTCTACAGGCAACATCCCAGACAGATAACCTGTTCTTCCCTACCCAGAACCATCTCCACCAACAAAAGTCAGCAAAATTCAACACAGCTAAGGCCTACACAAGTCCTTGTTCATCTTCCAGAAGGAACATTCACCTCCTCACACCCTGGAACACCCAGAGCTGTCAGTGTGACAGTCCTTCAGTGTGGGGAATGTCCCAGAGCAGATCATCTTGAGTGTGACATGTAAGGGAGAACCAGGGGATCAGGCCCAGACAGCCTGGAGTTGTGACAGGCAGGTCCTGCTTGAGGAACCTGATCTCCCTCTGTTACAGGATAACACACTCAGTGGCTGAGGGAAAGGCTGTGGATGTATCTGCCTGTACTTCAACAAAGCCTTTGACACCATTTACCACAACATTCTCCTGAGAAACCGGCTGCTCATGAGCCAAAATGTGTCCAGGTGGGCAAGAGGCCAATGGGAATTGGCTTGTACCAGCCATGGTGGGGCCACAGGCCCTGGACAGTGACCTCCTGTGCTGGGCACTGCTGAGGCACTTCCAATCCTGGGGGGATGTTTGGGGTTCCCAGGAGCAAGACACAGAGGGGCTGGAGCATGTCTAGAGAAGGGAATGGAGCTGAGAAAGAGTCTGGAGCACCAGGAGGGGCTGAGGGAGCTGGGGTGGGGGTTAACCTGGAGAAAAAGAGGCTCAGGGGGACCTTAGAGCCCCTTCCAATGCTTAAAACTAAATGCTAAAGAGGCAGAAAGGGACTTTGGACAAGGGCCTGGAGTGACAGCACAAGGGGGAATGGCTTTCCACTGACAGAGGGAGATCTGGGCTAGATGGGATATTGGGAAGAAATCCTTCCCTGTGAGGGTGGGGAGGCCCTGGCACAGGTTGCCCAGAGAAGCTGTGGCTGCCCCATCCCTGAAAGTGTTCAAGGCCTGGTTTGATGGGGCTTGGAGCAACCAGGTCTAGTGGAAGGTGTCCTTGCCTATGGCAGGGGGTGAAATGAGGTGAGTTTAAGGTCCCTTCCCACACAAACAACTCCCATGGCTGGCTCCTTGGGTAAGAACTTATTTTACAGGGTTCACTTTTGCCCTGCCCAGGTATGCAGAGCTCAGCCTGCTGGGGATGTATTTCTTCCCATCTGGGTCACACAACTCTTCAGAGCTGGGCTAGAGTAAATGCAGGAGCTTATAAAGCAATAAAAGATTCACGGTAACATTAATTAAACAACTGTCTCTGAGCCAAAGGAATTTTGTTTAGCTCTTACACATCTCCTAGTGCTTAATTTGGTCTAAAACACGTGTGATGCAAATCCATCCCCAATCATCTTATCCCTCCACTCCAAGTTATCAGAAGCATTTGCTTTGTCACAGGAATCGAGTCCTTACCTCTAGAAGCTTGTCACCAACACGGACCCCTGCGCGAGCTGCAGGACCCTCTTCAGACACACGGGAAATGAAGATGCCCTAGAAACAAAACCATCTGTTACATGTAGAGCCCATTCCTTACCCCTTTGGAGTACAGAGACCCCTCAGCCTCCCCAGATCCAAGGAGAGGGGTCAGTCACTGGCCAGTCCTGAACCCAGAACGAGGGAACATGGCAACCACATCATCCCACTCAGGAGCTGGGAAAAGGGAACAGAAACATCATTGCAGGGCTACCCTGAGGTGACAAGGGGGACAGAAACCCCACTGCAAGGGTTTCTGTATGCCCCCAGGTGATACACAAGACCAGGGAATGACATGTTAACCCTCTTCTAGTGGAAATGGAACATGACACAACTGATGCCACCAGGTGTGGATCAACCCCACACCCTTTGCCCCAGGACACAGCTGGGAAGGAGCCTGCTGCTCCCATGGCTGCTCCAGGTCAGACCATCCCAGTTCAGGGGCAGATGTCTGCTCGACCCCGACAACCTCTTGCTTTGGGGGGATTCATGGCTGCTCCCACCTGTCCCCGAAAGCCCAGACAGCTCACTCGTAAGGACACCCAACCTCCAGCCACAGAGAACCAGTCCCCGAAAGCAGGTGCCTCAGCAGTGACACAGCCCAGGTCTTACCTCATCATCCCCCTTATAGGGGGTGGAGCCCTTGCCCCCCGCGATGCTGATGCCCAGCCCCCCCGTCTGCCGCACGATGGTCAGTGTCAGCTGGAAGCAGAAGGGACAGTGGTTATGGGTCAGTGCACCCAAGCCAAGAGGGACGACTCTTTTAACAAAAAATAGTAACTCCAAGTCATCTGCTGCCACACTGGGGGAACCATGGCACCTGTGGGTGAGCCGTGGCACCCGTGGATGAGCTGTGGTCCTCACACCTCAGAGGCACCACCACCACAATGCATGAAACACACAAATCCCTCCCCACAGCTGAGTCCTGACCCAACAGTCAGCTTGCTCACGATGGACACATCAGAAGGGGATTCCAGCACAAAGCAAACTGGGCAGCCACAAACTGGGGCTGGATCACGGAACAGGGACAGCGTTCACACCACAGCCCGGCTCCACCATGGGGTTCCCCTTGAGTGTGATTCCATCAGCCACTGGGGGATTCCAGGTCACCCCAGCGTACTGTGCAGTGACAAGGATGGCACCTTGTCCAGAATAGTCTGGACTTGGCTTTGTTGTATCGATGGAAATCAACACACAACTCCAAAAACCCCATCTGGTCTGTCCAGATCCTCTGCTTCCCTCTGCCCTAGATGCTCAGGATCACAGCTAAGCAATCCACAAGTCTCCTCTCCTTCCTACCTCCCACCTCTACATACCCAATTATGCCCACTGCCAATAGTTGATCAAACTTGACCTGAAGCTGTTTCTTTCCAGGACACCAGCATGAACCATTCACAATGCCACAGTCACGAGAAGGAAGACAGGGAGGATGTGGTAGGATATAGGGAAAGGAACAGGATAGATAGGACTCTCTCAGGGCCAAGGACCAAGGAGCTGGTGAGGTAAGTGACAGAAATGAGCAGAGACTGCTGTAGAGAACCAAATTTGCTGTCCTCCATGTCACCTCTTTGGAAATAAAGCCCAGGATGGAGAGAGGCTGCTGCAGAGATGTCAAGTGTCAGTGTCAGCTCTACGTGGCCACAGCATGGGCAGCAAAGAAAGCAGGAGATGGCCTTCCAATCCTCCTTCACTTCTACAATGACAGAACCAACATCTTGTGGAGTTCCATATTCTGCTAAGTTTAAAACAAAAACCAAACCAAAAAACCACCGCAGGAAACGTGAAACAAACTGAGGTGCTCTGCCAGGTCCTTTGACGCCCAGTTAACAGCACAGCAGAATGCTCTGGGATCTTCCCTGAGCATCCCTGATTCTAGACCTACCAGGAGTTCACTATCTCTGGTGCAATAGCCAGAAACTGAGTAAAATTCCAAGTTTTGGAATACCCAAGTAAGACAGAAATGGGGTAGTGAAAAGACAGCACCACATCTGAGACAGCCCAACTCAAACCAGCTCCAGACAAACGCTTCTTGCATGACCAAGTCTATTAGGAACTAATTACAAACCCCAGGTTTTTCCATTCAGAGTCACTGGACTCTAGAAATGCTCTAAAGACTCACATCTGTATTGTTCAAGGAGTGTTCGGACAATGCTCTCAGGCACGTGGTAGGATTTTTGGGGTTGTGTGCAGGGCCAGAAGCTGGACTTGATGATCCTGGTGATGAGGAAATTGTGTAATTCTATATTCAACACAAAAACTTCTAAGGATGATAGAGAACCAGGTCTTCAGGCAAGGATTACAGACTAGTCTAATAGCAGGATCCCAGTATTTACGAGGAAGACAGATGATGGTTCTGCTCAGTGCCTGAATCCATTGGACAGGATCATGATTTTGGACAATGACTGAGGACTGTCTGATGTCACTGGTCACAGAAAGTCACTTCCAGCTGCATGGGAAGCTGATGATGTAAACTAACAGAAAGATATACCACAAACCCCCTGGATTTTACACATTCAGCAAACCAGTCTAAAACCATGGGGAAACCTGCCAGAAAAGCCAACTGGCCTGAGGGGGAAGAATCTTCTGTCCATCAATGTACACTGAAAAGCAAAACACCACAGAGAAAACAGACCTGATTAAAAATACCGAGACAACTGCAGCAAAGGGGCTTGAATTACACATAAATATATGTAGGTTGGAAAGAAGATTTCAAACTCCAAAGCAAATCAGTTCTCCCAGAAAAACCAGTGTGGTGAGGAACTGAATTGGTGGATGTTTGTTCCAAGTCTATGCAAAGAGTAAGTGATGTGAATATGAATCTTAAGAAGAAGGACCTGGATCCAGCAGCCTCTAATGGCCCTTCATGTTGCAGCTCAGGCTGTTTCTTTCGCTAAACCCTTAAGTTACTTGTTCCCCAAAGCTCCTCTTTCCTAAGCCTGCTTCTGGGCTGCCTGGACTGCCACGATGTTGGACTGCCACTGAAACCACAGCACAGAGCTGCCCCCAGCAGGGACAGCTCAGCTCCCTCCTTGCCCTTGCTCCTGCTATGGACTTTACTGGGTATTTTATTCTTTGCGTATTTTTCCCCCAAAGTCAGGGATCCACCCACAGCCCATCTCAGATGATCCGATCTCTGCAGCTTCCCACCAAAACTCGCTGCTTCTTGCTCTGCATAAAGAACAAGCCTTCATGGAGAGCACACCACACTCCCAGTTCCTCAACAAGGGTCCAGCCCTCCACGGAAAAGTGCTGCAGTGTGAGGAGAAAAGTGGGGAAATTGAAAAAGCTGCCACATCGGCTTTGAGCTGCCATCCTTCCCCCTGGGCTCCCACTGGAAACCCATTCACTATCAATGGCACCAAACATGACCCAGGGAAGCAGTTCCACCTCTTCCCCTCAGTCCTGCCTGTGACACTGCCTGTGCCTCTTTGGGGACATACTAAACATGAACCAGGGCCACCCCAACCCACTATTCATATGGCTTTTAGTAGAACTGTCTTTTAGCACGGAATCATGGAATGGTTTGGGTGGGAAGGGACCTTAAAGCTCATCCACCCACCCTTCTGTAAACAGAGTCACTTGCTCCTGCGAGAATTCCCAGCTTTCAAGGAGTAACTGCACACTCTGGAAGTGCTGCACACCTGTACAGATTCACTTTCAAGTAGCAGCCAGGGACATCTGGGTCTTGCCCACCAGATTTGAGGCAGTCTGAATTTGCTGCTGTGCCATGCAACTGATCGTTGAAGATCCCTGTAGCCTGTCAGGGGCATGGCAGACACTGAGGCAGTGACCAACCACCGCATCCACAGGACTCAAGGGACAAAGCTCAGGGCTGTTGTACTTGAGAGTTGCTGAAAGACCAAGTTCTTCCTCCAAACACACCCATGGGCGTAGGGTTCAAGGGCTTCACATCCAGAAGACAGAGAGTTTCTGCCAGAATGGGCATCAATTTATAAATGGTTGTACACATGGATGCTCACAGCTGGGGTCAGTTTGGGGCCTCTCATGACAAGAAAGACATTGAGGGGCATCAGCAAGTCCAGATACAGGAACAGAGCTGGGGCAAGGTCCAGAGCACCAGGAGCAGCTGAGGCAGCTTGGCGGGGCTCAACCTGGAGAAAAGGAGGCTCGGGGGGACCATCTCAGTCTCAACAACTCCCTGACAGGAAGGTAGAACAAGGTGGGGAGTCAGGCTTTGCTCCCAGGTAACAAGGGACCAGACAATGGCAAACAGTCTCAAGTTGTGCCAGGAGAGGTTTAGGTGGGATACTGGGAAAATTCCTTCCTGCAAATGGTTGTCCAGCCCTGGCATAGATTGCTCAGGACAAGGGTGGAGTCCTCATATCTGGAAGTGCTCAAAAAACACATGGATATGGCACCTGAGGACATGGTTTAGTGGTGAACATGGTGTTGGTGCTGGGTTGATGGCTGGACTTGATGATCTTCAAGGTCTTTCCCAACCTTACTGATTCTTACTGACTCTCAGTGTCCAATCCTCGCATTTACATGTCCCAAAACATTTATTTGAGACTGTCATATTGACACAGGAAACGCACACTGCAATAAGTAATTTGGATTTATGTTGGGACAGACATGTGACGATGGACAGGTGTCACATGAAGGTGAGGGATCCTTCCAATTCAGGAGGGGGTGATAGAGCCTTTTTATCTGTTCATGCCATTAATAACATAATAGGAGATGATTATTCCATGTTTGTAATCACAAAGGAATTAGGGATATTCAGTGGAACTCAATAGGATACCAAATGAAATATCAGTGGCAGGCTTAAAAAATGCTTTTTAATATAAACCTCAAGTAAGTGACATAATTTATTGCCACTAGATTCTGTGGAACTGAAACGTATAAAAGGAATGGGAGAGGATCAGACAAAATCGTGGATGGCAGCTCCATGGAGCCTTGTACATGGGCATGAACAGCCCAGAAATATTGATCCACAGACTGCCAGAAGCTGAGCAACCATCAGTGAAAGGACCTCTTTGTCCTGCTGAGGTCTGGGCCCCTCACCTCCTGTCACTTCGCTCTGACACCACGTTCAGTCATTGTAATATAATACAACATAACATAACATGTCAGTTCGTACCTGTCACAATTATAGCCTCAAGGTTTAGGTTGGACATCAGGAAGAATTTCTTCCCAGAAAGGGTTATCAGGCATTGGCAGGGGCTGCTCAGGGAGGTGGTAGAGTCACCATCCCTGGAGGTGTTCAATGAATGACTGGACATGGCACTCAGTGCTCTGGTCCGGTGACAAGGTATGGATCAGTCAGAGGTTGAACTCGACGGTCTTGGAGGTCTTTTCTAACCTAAATAGTTCTGGGATTCTGTTCACCTTGGGTGCACACAGCTGGGACATGGAAGAGCAGGAGCTGGAGGCACTGAGTCACCAAGAAAGATGAGAAGAGCTAAATCTGTCTGGCTTTGGTCAGTGACAGCTCATGGGGACAAGGAGACAGGCTGAAAATACCAATGAGCAAAGAGGAGATGGGAGATTGCTGTGTGACTGCTGAGAGCCAAATTAACCCCAGACAGTGGAAAAGGAAGACGAAGGAAAAGCGGCCCTGGCAGGAGAGCAGCAGCTGCACATGGGCTGGAGGTTTCCTGGCTCTGATATTATTCCTTCCTCTGTTCCAATGGGTTTAGCTCTCAAAGGAAAGGGTACTGGGAGGGCAGAGATGGCGGGCACAGTGCGGAGGAGTTTGAGCACTTCACTAACTTCTCACTGAACACCTCCACAAAACCAATACAATGTAGAGAGCCCTGAATGAGACCTCTGACAGCAGCACTGGGGACAGATGGGACAGGGGACCAGCCATGCTCAGGGTGCTGCTCTGCTCCTGCACATCCCTCCCCCAGGAGACTCAAAGACAGTGACCACATTTCCCAAAGGGAGAAAGAAGCAAGGATGCCTTTTTAAAACATGAAATATGGTCACATTTGAAGCATAAATAAAACCCGAGGTTCCTACAGACACATGAATATTCATATATCATATGAGACTCCCATCTGATAGCTGGCCAGCCCATAGAGATTTATGGCTCTAGAGATTCACATCAAGATTAAGCGTATTGCTGTGTGTCTATATAAAGATATGATTTCATCTTGGTACATGAAAAAAATGTTTGCAGTGAAAACAATCCTTCACCGGGACAAGCTCCACAGGAAGGTGCTGAGTCACATCCCTGGATGCGATGGGCTGAGGTGCCGATAACCTCACCAAGGCTCCTTCCCCGCAAAACCTTGGGCCTTTCAAGGCCCCTTCAGCCTGGGCTGGTTTATGATTCCAGGATTAGTTATTTAATTCATGAACTTCAGAAACTGGAGTTAGGAAGCTGGTACTTCCTCCTTGTCACCACTGGGAACCAGCTTTGTCGCGGGCACAGAAAGAGAAAAAGAAGGGAATCCTGCAAGGATCCGGGCTGGCCAAACTATGGAATGTAGCAGGACAGGGTCTCTCTGGAAATGAAAACACTCAAATGCTTAAAGAGAAGCAAAACAAGCATTGTCCAAAGCCACCAATCCTCAAACCATTTCAGAACAGGAAACAGGACAAAAACCTACACCTGGATTCAGCTGGAACAGGTAACAGTAGAACACATTCTACTTCATCTCTTCAGCAGCAGAGAATTTTTATTCCTGTTCTTACTGACCCTTCTTGTGTGGTGAAATCCTTGGAGCAGTCATTCTTTGTGCAGCATTCCACTACAAAATTCCACTGGCGACTCTTCTCAGCCCAGCAATTTCAGACTATTCTGAAGGTCCGTTTTGCCCATCATTTAATATACAATAACAAGACTGCAAAGACTGCGGAGTTTACAACTCTCCTAAAATCTACTTCAACGCTGTGCTGCCAAGGGCAGCCCTTGCAGGAGGAGAGCATTTATCCAAGGAACAGCAGAATACACGGAAAATGCACTAAACCTGGCATCACCTGCTTTAAAAGATACAAGCAGAGACATCTCTAAGTGCACCTTGTTTGGAGGCCAACCTTCCCCAAGTCCTGAAGGATGCAGGAAGAAAAGCTAAAGGTATAATGAAAGTATGAACAAAGGTGGCTAAAGAGAATTCCCATCCAGGAACAGGAACTGCCATATTTGAAATGGAAAAACAAGTATGGAATTTAGTGAACTATGGTCTGAATAAACTCCCTCATGTTGTCTACAGGCACCCAACCTGAGTTCAGATAAATCAGGTGAAAGAAAAGGCAACCAAAAAGGCAGGGAATAAATGGAAATCCCTCTTACCAGAGAACACCACAGGAATTGGGTTTCTCTAATCCAGGAAAAGGAAGGCTGGAAGAAGTCAGACAGACTTTGGTCTTCATAGAATTACACCAAAGGCAAGCAGGCAACAGGTCAGCCAGCAGGGAAGAGATTGGATACGATAAAATACAATGAAAACAACGAACTAATAAATGACAGATTAAAAGTAAGTTTTCTAATCACTCCAGAACCAGAAACCTGGAGAAGTTTTGGGGTTCTCCCTGGAGAACCTCCCTCTCTGTGTCTGCACACACTGCATAACAGGATGAAACAATCTGTATTTAATAAACAGTTTGACTGACTTATTAACCAGAGCATAGCATTGGGTTGCCCATCGTGGTAGGAGACTTGACCTTAGCACTTCTTCCAAATCATCCGTTATCTTCCTGGCAAACTCAGCTTTGCTGTTCCTGAGTTGAGCACAGCCCTTTTTCAGCTAAATTGTATCTTCCAGAAATGCCAATCTATCCCAGTCTGGCCTCATTCCAGTGCCCACATGCATGCTGGGGATTGTTTCCCACTACAAAGTCTTGGAACTTTCTGGGAGTTCCTGTTCTCCTCCACTGACACAGTCAGAACACGCTGCGGCGAACAGGGACCAGTTTTAAGGCAGGTAAATGCTTCGGCCCCTGTAATTTCTACGGGGGTTAACGTAATGCCTGAATTTTGTACATAACCCTGGTACCAAGCAGCAAAGCCCCATGTCTGTTACACACAGGGCATCTGCCTAATGCAGAAGCAAGAACTGGATTCGCTGTAGCACTGTGTTTAAACATGTAATTTTCTCTCCATCAATTGCTTCTCTGCTGCTTTCTGCTCTCTTTGTGAAAGCTAACGAGATGATTGCGTGACAGAGTGGAACCAAAATGATCCTGCCCTACTCTTGGAGCAGGGAGAGAAAACTGCAGATAGTCCTGCATTTGTGTGAGAAATCATTCCACACTCTGCTCCTTAGTCCCAAGAGAACTCTGAATCAGATAAAACTTGCAACCGAGGCAGGGATCAATGATGGTGAACAAGCAGCAACCACACAAACAGTCTTCAATCTGCGACACTTTGTGGGTGACTTGTGTCCAAATCGTGCCTTAACGGGTCTGAATGTGAAGCTGTACATTTACAGTAAGAGATCACAATCCCACCTCGAGATCACAATCACACCTCCAAACTGGAGGGTCCAGGCCTAGGAAAGGTGGCAGAACACTGGTTCCAGTTGCCCAGAAAAGCTGTGGCTGCCCCAGCCCTGGAAGTGTTTAAGGCCAGGTCAGACAGGGCAGGGAGCAACCTGGGATAGTGGAAGGTGCCCCTGCCAAGGGGGGTAGCACTGGGTGACACTTAAAAGGTCCCTTCTAACCCAAACCATTCTATGATTCTATAAAGAACACTGAGGGCCCTTCAACCCGGTAGGAAAAGGTCATAAAAACGTTTTGATGGCAACAAATTAAAAGCTAGACAAATTAAAACAGAAAATATGGCACATTTTTCTTTGCTCAGTAGGAACTTAGATAATCTTAAAAATTAAATAATTGTTGTATCTTTTTTTAACATCAAAAGGACTCCACTCTGTCATAGTCCAGTTAAGCCAGGTGAGCAAACAGAGGTGATGTGACCTCTCCAGCACTACACAAGAGGTTTATTAAATTTTTCTGGGTTTAAAATTCATGGGTCACGTTGTGGGAAAATTGAATTTGCTACATAAGCTGACAATGACCTGATGAGGCACACACCCCATAAATGAAAAACCAGAGCAAGGGGAAGAGCTCCACATGTGCAGCAGCAATGAGCAGCCCCACACGGAGGGCCAGGATGGCTCCCAGCACACCCCAGTGCTCGCCAGTACATGTGCTGGCCTTTCCACAGCTGAATCTCTGAGCAGGGGATGCTCCAGGAGGCACAGATGGCTCCCAGCACATCCCGATGTTCCCCATGATGTATGCCAGTCTTTCCTTTGAGCACGGGATGCTCCAGGACCAGGCTGTGCTGTCACATCTGCCGCTGGCAAATACTAACTGGTGCCAGGCTTGAGGCTGGCATTCCAACACAAATGGTGACATTCCTGAGCAGTTTCCACAGGATGAGACTTCTTCAAGGAGAAGACTCCACTCACTCCTGACTGCAGAGCAATGGGATGTGACACCTGAGCAGCAGCAGCAAGGAAGTTAACATCCAGGATCTCTGGACACCTTCGCTCCTCCCCAGGGAGCAGAATGGCAGTGCCTTCTGTCCAGGCAGCCTTGGGCAGAGCAAGAGACAAAACCCTGTCCATGTCCCCCGGCAGCAAAAGCTTTGGCAGTGCAGAACCCTCTGTAGCTCCTGGACCTGCAGGGGCTCTGCAGGACATGGTTTAAGGCAGGGAACACCCAAGGATGTGGATGGCACCAGCCATTGCTACAGCAAAGCAGCATCGGGCACTGAAACACAACTTGGGACCCTCCTTCCACTGCTCCTGCAACCTGCCCAGAAGCTTTCCAGGCTATTCCATCAGAACTATCTCAAAACAGTTCAGGTCTAACCTCGTGCCACCAAACAGGTGCTCAATAAGCTGCTTTTCTCCTCTCAAAGCCTCTCTACATCCCAGTACAGCCACTTCTGCAAGGCAGATGGGGATGGAGACAAAACACTGGGAACGGAGTCAGCCCTGGAATCCAGATATCCACCATCAGGTATCACACACTTTAACAAAGTTACTCGTTCGCTGAAGCAGAGCCCCGTTGGCACCAACAGCAACAGGAGCTCTGGGTGTACCAATGTTGGGTGCTGGCAGAGGTTGGGCATGGCTCTCCAGTTCTGCTCCAACAAGCTCAGTCTCCAGCTCACGATTATGGTTCAGGATTAAGGAACACACAATCAGGAATCAGTAGTCCCTTTTCTCTCAGGGCTGTATTAAATCATATAAGGAATGTGATAGCAGTACAGTGAACTTAAAACTGTGCTGCTCAAGGGCACCAGGCTCTCTGCTCCGCAACACTCTTGGCTCAGTTCCATCAGCCCACTGATTCTTCTCAAGGAATCATCCCTGGAAACAGCAGGCTCTGCCATTTGGAAGTGTTCAAGGACAGGATGGTCAGGGCTTGGAGCAACCTGGTCTAGTTGAAGGTTCCTTGCTGAGCACTCCCCAGAGCTGTAGGACAATCAAGTATTTCAAACTAACCTCCCAAAGCTGGTCTGCTCTTGGGTGACTTCAGCTACCACCACCAGTCTGGGGGATCTCTACCATGCTGGTCCTTGGGAGCTGCACAACCATGTTCTTCCTCACAGCACGGAACAGATCCATGCAAAGGAGGCTGTGCTGAGGGGACACCAGAGCCAACGTGGGGGTCTCCAGCCAGCCACACCCAGGAATCACAGAATCATTTAGGTTGGAAAAGACCTCCAAAGATCATCAAGTCCCACCTGTGACAAATCCCCAACCAACTCTGTTAACCAGACCAATGCAATGAGTGCCATGTTCAGGCATTTCTTGAACACCTCCAGGAATGGTGAACACTTCCAGGGAAGGAGTTCTAGGTCCTTCCATCAGATGTAGGTGCAGCAAGGGCAAGAGTAAAGGAAGAGGCGGGCAGACTGTATCCCAGTACAAGACTGAGGTTTCTGGGGCACAGCACCCCAAGGAAAACTCTGCAAATGGAACAGGACGTCCAACGGCTGGAGAGGTCTGGGAACAGTGACTTCCCAAAGGAAAGGGAAGAGTAATCGTGAAGCACCAGGCTAACCTGTTTTACCCGTAGTGACAGAAGATTACATAAAAGAGAAATTCAAGAAATACTAATGTGGTTTTCAGGGACCTAGAGATGGAGAAAGATAGAGAAATCTTCAGGACCCACTAACAGGGGACCACACCTGAGCCAGCTCGTGTTCTGCCTGGTGGAAAGGATTTGTCACCTCCCTCCTGGAAAGCCTTACTCCAAAACCAAGAAAAGTCTCCATTTTATACCTGAGGGAATAGCAGAGCCAAGTGCTCAGAGACGCCCAGGCCAACACTGCCAGGTGGCACACGGGTCTGGTGGCCCTGTACTGTCTGTCCGACAGGAGAAATCTCCATGCGAGCTGTCGACATGGATGCAGTTTCTGCCTCTCGCCAGTGGCAGGAGCACTCTGCTTACAGCAGCTCCCTGGAAACCTGCCTGCAGAAAGGTACTGACCCCATAGATCAGGCGCTGACCAGGCACTGAAAACCTGGAGACAAATGCAGGAAGCTGATCACAGACAGAGGATGAGCCAGACAGTCAGCCACAGGACTTTAACCCTTAGCACAGACACCGTCCCCATGCCAGGAGCTTTGTGGTTCCTTTGATGCCACCTGCCCCCTTCTGACACCTCAAGGTGCTACACGTTAATCCTTGAAGGGATCTGAGCGAGGCTTCAGGAGATGCACAAATCATTGGCTCCAGTGCACTTTCCTCAGGCAGTGGCACAGTGTCCTGAGCGAGATCCTCCTCCTTTTACCAAAGGGTCAGTACACAGCACTCAGCTGATTCTTGAGGCCTCTGCTCCTCCAGGGTTACCCACACGTCCAGAAATATCCATTTATTTAATTCCACTTCTCCATCAACACAGCAAATAGGAACCAAACTTCCCACCTCAGCCCCTTTGGTTTTTACATCCTTTCCATCTCACTCCTGCTCTGCAGCAGCCACTCTCACCTCAAGGATGGGAAAGGAGAAAAAGGGTAAAGCAAGGAGGAAACAATCATCGTGTTTGTGACCAGCCAGGTCCAGAAGCCACTTGACCCAGAGAGATCAGAGTTCCCCCTACAACAATGGGTGAGGCTGGGAAGCAAATCAAGCAGGCTGGATGATTTTTGGCAGAGAGAGAACAGTAGGAGTGGTACAGACCTCTTCCTCCTCAATGCGAGCAGGTTCAATCAGCAGATTATTGGCTTGATCAAACGACACCCCCTGTTAGGACAGGAACCAGCAAAGAGGCATGCGGATTAGTGGAGCATCAACCAAACCCGCCACCACGACCACCACCACCACCCAACACACGCACGCCACGCCGGAGCTGATCCAGTTCCCGGAGTCACTCCTGACCACCACAGCTCCAGAGCTGAACCCTCTCATGGAGTCACTCCTGACCACCACAGCTCCGGAGCTGAGCTCACTCACACCACAGCTCCAGAGCTGACCCCTCAGCACTAGAGCAGCCTCCACTCCTGCTCACCACCGCCAGGGCTGCTCATGGGCTCCCAGAGTGCCCAGTGCCAGCACACTCCTGCCAAGGGGCACCCCCAAGGCCAGGTTTTGTTCATGCTGGCACCCTGAGGCCATGATCCCTGAGCTGACCTCACCCCCTCCATACCAGGTCACTCCAGGAAGAAGGAAAGGTTAAACACAGGAGAAAGCACCAAGGAGCCTGTGGTGCCACAAGTTGCTGCACAGGAATGAGCAGTCCCAAACACAACTGCACCAATCCCTTTCTCCGGTAAAAAAGTACATCCTGACAGGCACCTGGGATCCTGCTCCCAAGCGCAGGAAACCTCAGGATTTCTTCTGAAAACCAACTGCCCTTGCAACAAAACCCTCTGGTTTTAGGATTCAGCCACCTGCACAGCCTGTCCTGCCTCCTCCTTCAATGCACTTCTTGCACAAGCCTCCCTGCACAGGGACACTGCTCCCTACATCCCCACTCCCGGAATGCAGCTCAGGAGGCAGCTGATAAATGTCTTCATGGAGCAGGCATCCAACCCAGCCCTACAGAAAGGAGAACTGAGTCGCGGGCAGAAGGTTTAGCTGACAAGCAGAGTAATTTCTGACAGGTACCCCACCCCTGAGCAGACATCACAGGCTCTGCCAGTGGGTCAGTGCCTCCTCAGCTCTGAGTCCCCAGCTAAAATAACCTTTTCGGGTGAGGGCATTCCCAGGTATGGTAGGTCTTGGATGAAGGGGACTTGGGACAGCTTCAAACATTCCTTCTGAGGAACTTCACCAGCAGTGGGAAAACTGCATGCCTCATCCCTGGGGAGCACAGAATGAGCCACAGAACACAGGATGAGCTGCATCGGCTCAAGCAGAGCAAGGCAAGCATCCACTGAGGGAAAGGCTCCACAGCCAAGTGAGGGAAAGGACTTTCCCTGGACAACCTGAGCTCCAACAGGGATGGGAATAATCCCAGCACCCTGGAGCATGTGCAGTTACAGCAGAAGCAGGTTTTACTCCAGCACCTTCCACATCTGGAGACCCACATCTCACTGGTGAGATTTGTTGATGTCAGACTATGATGGAGACTCAGCCACATCCTGACCTCTGCCCACCAAATACAATTAAAAATCCTCAAACCAGCTTGTCTGAGAATTGGGCTGTTCTCAAGAAGAGTCCCTCATCCATGTATTCCTATTCCATTGCAAGGAACTTCCTCAAGCAGGAACCTCTGTGTGTCCCTAACAAAACGTGGTGGTTCAGCTGAAGAAAGCCAAGGATCCCCTATCTCTTAAGCCCCAGTATAACCAGTAAGGCCAAAACTTCAGAGCACAAGCTCCCCAAAATCTCAATGCACCCTCCATCAGGCTGTGTCTGGGTGGAAGCACAGGGACAGGCACACTCCTGGCTGCACTTACATGCTCCAGGAAGCACTGTGCCAACAAGTGTCAGTGGCCCAAATGCCAAAGACTGAACCCACCCAGGGATAAAAGCTCATCCTCCTGTGAACCAGCAGCAACAACCAGCAAGTGAGGAGGAGGCTGGAAGGAGCAGCAGAACCCAGCAGTGATGAGACAGAGAACTGTTCCTGCAGCGCAGGGAACAGCACATGGAACGGGGATGGTGTAAGGACCTGGATACAGTGAAGGTGTCAGACACAGCAACATGGCACAGCTCTTTGGCAACCCTATGAGCCCCCACGGACCTTCAGCTCTCCCACCCTCAGCACATCCCAAAGCGCAGGAGCCTCTTGCCAGTGGTTTCATCAGTACCACGTCAACCTGGCTGCTCGATCACAGGAGCAGAGGGCAGGTCTGCATCCTTCTGACCTTCCCCTGCCCCACAAGACCTTACCTTCACGGATGGCTGAGCAGACAAAGCTCCATTCTTTCTGTCATCCTCATCCCATGCTTCCTCCTCATCCTCAGCCTCTGTGTTATTATTGCAGCCTCCCAACTCCTCTTCCTCTTTGGGGACCGCATCGCTGTTCAGCCCCTGCAGAAG
Source organism: Struthidea cinerea (assembly GCA_013397865.1). Lineage (NCBI taxonomy): Eukaryota > Metazoa > Chordata > Aves > Passeriformes > Corcoracidae > Struthidea > Struthidea cinerea. The sequence continues at coordinate 46,093 of VZTI01000360.1, read as the reverse complement.
TGCCACCACTGCCTCCGGCTTGGGTAGCTTAGTGATCTTGAAGTGTTTCTTATAATGGGGTGTGTCCTTGCGAATAAGCCTCTGCTTCTCCACTGGGAACGGTCGCTCTTCATCCTCATCCTCGTCCTCACTCCGTATCAGCGTGTCCTCAGCAAAGTGTACAGTTGGCTGTGATAGCAAAGCCGCAGACATGTCACGAGCCTCATGGAACAGAGGAACCTGCTATCCCTGTGACCCCTCTCTCAGCACAGGCAGAGCCAGTGTCACTGCTTGTGTGCTCAGGAAAATGCAGGAATGTACTACCATTTCCCCATCCTTGCCTTTTTCCATAACCACACCTTCCCCCAGACATGCTTCTGTCAGCTCCAGGGATGGAGGGCATTCAAACCTGTCACTGTCACTCCAATTTTCCCACAGCCTGACTGGCTCCCACTCTGTCCACCCCAGTCTCCCACATGTGCATCTCCCACAAACTGCCTCAGTCTCTGCTTGCACTGCCTTCCACAGCCTGGATCTGCCTCCAGCGATGCCCAAATCCCACATCCATTTACCTGTACATCCATTTCCCACTTCCTCTGAAACTTCCAAGTCCTTCCACTTTTTCTCATGACCCTGGCTGCAGTTCCCAGAAGCCTACCTCATTGTATTCCACTTCCACATCTTCCTCCTCCTGGTCAGCAGCTTCCTTGCGCTCCTCTTCCGCTCTGGGCTTCAGCTCCTTCTCCAGCTCCCGCACGTCGGGCACCTGCCCGTTGGGCCAGCCCCGATCCCTCTCCTCCGCCCTGCAGTCCGCAGAGGCAGTACTGGTAGACAGGTGGGAGTCCTCGCTGCGATTTGATGTGGCACTCAGCCTCTTCTCCTGAGGAAATGGTTGTGATGGTCAGGATGGAGCCCACAGCAGCAGATGGAGCCACGCAGTGTGACTGGTGTGAGGGGTGAACGGCCCAGCACCAACAGAACCAGCTTTTCCTCAGGCTGCCCACAGCTTCCCCTCCTGAGCTTCCTCCATGTGACCTGGGTCCTCCCTGTTCCACCTCCTGCGCAGGCAGTTATTCTCAGCCTCCCATCAGGGCAGCAAGGTGCCTCCTCCAAGTGCTCTATTCCCATCATTCTTTACTGGGAATATCAGAGCCTTCTCTTCCTCTCCCTGTGCTATGACAAAACTGGTACTGACACACACAATTCCCCTTACACTGTTCCCTGTCTCCTGGTTCCATCTCCCGCTCTGTTTCACAGGCCCCCCATGACACCTCGAGGCAGATTCCCAACCTTCCCAGACAATCCATTCTCAGTCCCTCCCAATCTTTCCCAAAAGTGAGTCCTTTCTACCTCCCCATTTCCCACATATGCTACATGTTCCTAGTGGAAAATGTCTGTGCCCCTGGCATGGAGGTGGAACTCAATGGTCTGTAAGATTCCTTCCAACCCAAACCATTCCATGATCCCATGTTCTCTATGGTTATCCATTCCCCAGCGCCCAGCACTCACTTCCGAGTTGGGAGAGTTCGGGTTGACATCAGCCTTTGCAGCGTTCACCTCATTGCGCCGAACTTCAATCACCTTCTTCATCACCTTCAGCTCGCTGGGGTGAGGGGTGGCTCGGCGCTGCAGGCCCTGACAAAGTGAAACCCTCAGGAAGGGGATTCCAGCCCTGGCAGCACATGCCAGGCCTTGGGAATGAACCTCTGCAGGTAACTAACACCTTTATCAGAGAGCCAGAGCCCCAAGGGGATGTGACCAACACATCCTGCTGCAGGATCTGCTCCAGGTCTTACACAGCCTGCAGCTGGGAGGGGGAAAGAACAGAGGCAGGGAACACCGAGAGCTCTCTCTGGACATCATCCTGCTCTCCAGCTGATAGAAGGTTTGGGAAGAACGATAGGAAGTTTAAAATGGTGTTTCAGGCTTAGTAAATGAAAAACTGTCGACACAGAAACTCCTCCAGAACAGATTTGGGATATCTTCCTAATTCCTCTGGAGTTACTTAACAGGTCTGCCAAGCCCAAGTGCACCAGAATAGGTGCTGCTTAGTGAGTTCCATCCCAGGTAAAGAGGCAGGAAAACCAGCATTCTAAAACTAATAACGATGTTAAAAACAATTCAAAAAACCCCCGAACCTCCCAATGCCAGCAGCACACACACACTGCCAGAACAGCTGCAAACATCATTCATTAGAAGGATTCAGATCTCAAGGATGGCTTTCCATAAAATAAAAAGGAAAAAAATCCTGCAAGAGACTGAAACCCTCAGAGCACTTGCTGAAAACTTCTATCCTGTGCTTTGCATCTGCACTGAAAGCACAACAATCTCTTGCAGGTTTTGAGGCTGCCTACAGTGTTTACTACTTACTTTACCAACAGGACGCTGCACAGCATGGGCTGCCCTGGTTTCATGCTTGGAGGGATGGGGATGGCCTGGGTTTGGCTGGGCAGCCTTTCCCCACAAGGGGGGCGAGCTAAAACCCTATCCTGACAGTGCTCTGTTGGGATCTCTGGACATTTTGAGTGCTCCCTGGGCACATCAGTGCTCCACTCCCATAGAAGAACCTCAAGATATGACTGCACCACGGCTCCCAGGGAATTCATTCCTTTCACTCCCGCTTGGCTCCTCAGAGCACCAAACAGCCTTCAGACTGTGGAAATCCTGCACACGCCTACAGCAGTGTCACAGGGTGAAACAGGGACACCACAGTGGCTCCCCATCTTCAGAAAGCTTAGCTTGTCCCTGCGCTTCCACAGGGAGCCAACAAGCCTCCAGAAATTTCTTACTCGTCTCTCAGCACCAGACTCCTCGTCATCATCTCCTTTAGGTTCATCCAGGAACTGGATCACACTGACTCTGTTTAAGTTGGTGTCTGTCCAGCTCTCATCCACACTGTTCTGCAGGAGATTCTCTGGGAAGGAAGAGAACACAGTGGGAGCTCCTTTTGGGAAGAGCAGGGTTGTAGAAGCAGGGTTGGATGGAAGCCAGTTCTCATTCCATTAGGGCACTTCTGTTGTATGTGCCCATGGCATCAGAGGCCTAGAGGACAAAGGCTGTGGCCTCAGCACCCTGTCACCTTCTGTATGTCTCCCACCAGACCTACAGCAGCCTCTACAGAAGTGTCTGATGCTGCAGCTCTAGCACTCCTTACCCAAGAAGTATGGAAAAAGGCAGAATTAAGGCAGGAATACCATGCTGACAGGACAGTGAAAATTAACTGCTTGGTCAGTAGATCCAAGCAGAACACTCAAAGATAAGGCTGCAGCTTCCTTATCACCTGGCAGAAAGCAATTCCTCAGTTTTAACAATCACTGCCTGGGAAAGCTGTCCCAGCCATACAAGAGCCTGGATCTGCTGCAGGAATCACAGTAAGGGACAGTCCAACCCAGCAGAGAAGGTTCAAGGCCTCAGCCCCCTCCTGAGCACAAGGCTCTGCAGCCAGTGCTTGTGATGCAGACTCTTACCCAGGCTGGGAGAGGGCTGCTGGGGGAGCAGGTAGCAAGTGAGAACCTTTTCTCCTGTCTTTTCATCATCCTCAGTCTGGAATTTCAGCATGGGCTGGGACTGGTTTTCTGCTAGCCACAGGGCTTTCAGATTAAGATTTGTCAAAGCAAAGGGCAAATTCTGCAACCTGCAAAAGAGAAGAACAAACTGCTTGTTAAACTTACCTGGTCAGGAAGGAGCTTCACCTCAGCTCCAGACCGACCCACCTGAACGGAGAGGGACAGAGTCAAGCTGCTGTGGATCCCTCAGTCCTGAACCACTGGAACAGCTGATTTGTCCATGGCTGGGGACTGGGCTCCAGTAACCCATCCTCACCAGCCTCTAGCAGAGGACAACTCCCTCCAACAGTGTGGAGGGGTTTAGAAACAGGAAAAACGATGCTCTCACAGACCAGTGTATAGAATGTTCCCCACAGAACCTCTGGTCAGTTTCCAACTGCTGACCAAATTCCAAAAATACCAACCCCAGCAAACAGAACTATAGGACCTTTCAGAACAGCCCCCAGGCACCTTCACACCACGAACAAGGCTTTGGCACCGATCACCTGAGGACTAATGACACAAACCCACAAAATCTGCAGGAAGGAAAGGAAGCCAATGACCAGGGATTCCCCCTGATCTCCATTTCACACATGACAAAATGCCCTCACACTTCTGCCTTACCTCTACCCTGTGTTTAGGTGACACAGAGAAGGGGTTCATGGGCAAAGCTCAAGCCCTCAGCAACCAGCCCAGGCTCTTCCACACTGTGGATCCTGGGATCCACACAGATCCAGCACCTCCCTCACAGCAGCCTCCCAGTCTGTGCGCCTTCTTGCTGCTCACCTGTTCCCAGCCACATCCAGGACATGGAGCTCAGTGGTGTTGGCCAGCTCGGGGGGCAGCAGAGCCAGGCGGTTGTCCCGCAAGGACAGGACATTGAGGTTGGCACAGCCTCCAATCTCTGCTGGCAGCGCCGTCAGCCGGTTACGGTCCACGTTCAGGTTCGTCAGCTTGGCCAGCTTGCCCAGGGACTTGGGCAAGGCCTGGGAAGGAGCCGAGTCAGTGGTTGCAAGAGGAAAGAGTGGCACAGGTAAAAAGCACAAAGCCCTCAGTCTGGGGAACAAGCTGCCTTCTGTCCCCACGGACACACTGGGGATAACGTTCTTTGGGACACCTTTGGGACAGGTTTTCCCTTGGGCTCACAGACTGAGCCATGCCAACTCTTCCCCTCAACACAGCACAGCACACTCCAACCACCACTGGTCAAGACTTTCCTTCTGCCCATTCCCAATCCTTATGTTTTACCAATCAAATCACAGGCAGTTTGGAGCAGGGCCGTTTCCAATCACACTATCCCAAACCCCTCACCAGTGCAGCCTGGAATGTGATCTTGCACCTGTCAGCCAGGATCGTCTTTGGGATGGGCAATCCCAGCATCCCTGCTACCCCAGAGAATGTTCTAGTGAAAAAAACCAAGGAGAGAAAGCAGCTTCCAAACGTCTGTGAACTTGGTGAAACTCTGGAAGCAGCTGGAGTGCTCTCAGGAATTCAGCTTGGAGGGCAGAAGATGGGAAGGGATCCCTGGCAGCTGGCTGAGCATGGGAGAGGCAGGTGGCTGCTGAGTACTCACTGTCAGCATGTTCTCAGTCAGGATGAGCTCAGACAGATTTTCACAGTCCCCAATTGATTCTGTCACGTCCGTCAGCCGGTTCTGGTCCACCTTGAGGATGGAGAGCTGCTTCAGCTGACCTGGCCAGGGTGACAAGTTAGGTGTGAGCTGTGCCAGAGAAAAGGATGCTATTCTACACTCACCTGGCTTATGGCTCCCATCAAGGATCCCGTAACCCAACCACATAGGCTCTCCTGTTCCTCCCACCAGGCCTGTTCACAGGCCTCACACACGCCTGATGCAGATGAAGCACCTGAACTCTGCCGCAGAGTTCTGCTCACCTGTATCACCCACTGCTTCTGCTCTCCACGACTGTGCCTACGTCCATTAATCCCCAGTTCCCTGCCACAGACACTCTTTCCTGAAGCTCCTCCAGCAGCACTGCCAAGGAAGTGACATCCTGCAGTACTTCCCATCCCACAACACTCACCGATCCCATCCGGAATGCATTCCAGCAGGTTCTGTGACAGCAGCAAGTCCGTCAGTGCCACCAGCCCACTGACCTCGTTGGGCAACTGCTCCAGCTTGTTCTCAGACACATCCAGACAGACCAGGCGGCGGAGGTTGCCCAGCTCCTGCATCAGAGAGGAGACCTCATGGCTCGAGGGAACAGCTGGGGCAGGGGCAAAGGGGTGAATGTGTGCCCAAGAGACACTCACCGGAGGCAGGGCTGAGAGCTGGTTCCGGTCCAGCCAGAGCTCACGCAGGTTTGGGAGCGCACCCAGAGTGTCCGGCTGTAGGAGACAGGACAGTGATGGCATCAGACCCTTCCACAGGGAGAAGCTGCTTGAGGATGCTGCAGATGCACCACTCTGCAAAGCCAGGCACTGTTCTGCCTCTTGCACCTCCCAGGACCACCCACGGATCATTACAAGATAGCAGCACGCGTGTCTGGGAATGCCTGGGATGGCCACTGGCTGCAGGAGGTCCAATGGGACACACAGAAGGCAACAGTAGGACTGTGACAGCAGGCAGGGCAAGAACTAAACCTGTAGCACAATTCTGATGGAGAGCAGCTGAGGGAGTTGGGGCAAAACAGGGCTCAGGGGGGACCTTCTGACTTTCTGCAACTCCCTGACAGGAAGATGGCGCCAGGTGGGGGTCAGGCTCTGCTCTCAGGGAATAAGGGACAGGACAAAGGCAAATGGCCTCCAGTTGTGCCAGGGGAGGTTTAGGTTGGATATTGGGAAAATTCCCAGAAAGGACTGTCCAGCCCTGCCACAGCTGCCCTGGGCAGGAGTGGAGTTCCCACCCCTGGGGTGACTTAACAGCTGTGTGGATGTGGCACTTGGGAACATGGGCTAGTGGTGGCCTTGGCAATGCTGGGGGAGCGGTTGGACTCAATGGTCTCAGATGGTTTTTCCAACCTAAACGACTCCATGATTCTAGGGGGTTGGAAATTCTGGCCTTACAGAAGAAATGCATCTTCCTCCTCTGAGACATGAAAATAAACATTTGGGTACCGCTGGCCAACTCAACATGACCCAGTGGCACCATCAGCCGTGACAGACACATGTTCACATCCCACAACTCCCCCAGGCAATCAGCATTTGGAGTTTGCTCCACTGGAGCACGGCTCAAGTGTCACACACCTGTCCTCACAGGTGAGTTCAGCCTGTGCACAGCTAAGCTGCACAAACCCTTTTGCCTCCCAATTTTGATGGTTTTCTGCCAAAACCCATTCCAGAACACAATGAGTAAGATCCAGCAATAGCTTAATCCACAGGTGTAAAGTTACAGAATATCACTGGATGTCCCCAAATGCCCAGACAACCTGAATTCTGAGACTGTGCCCTTGCTCTCCACATGCTGAGCCCTCCATGGAAAGTCCCCACACTGGGCTACCCTCACTGCCGTGGACAACACGGAATGGCCCAGCATCCTGTGGGGCAGAAATCATATCAGAAAGGAGAAAGGCAGGAAGCTGGATGAGAAGAAAAACAGCTGGGGGCAGTGCAGGACAGAGAAGGGAAGCACCAGAGTCTTGCTGAAAAGGAAAGATCCTTGGCAGCCAGACAGGAAGAATTACCATCCCAGAGCCTGGAAAGGACAGAGCAGGTGGTGTGAGAGGCCAGCAGGAAACAAGACACAAGGGCTGACACATGAAGAGAAAATTCATCTGGGAATGATGACTGAGCCATGCTGGGCAGATCAGAATCTCCCCAAATAACCTGAGGGTCTACTTCTTTGCATTTTAGGCGAAAACGCATTTGCTTGCACTGAGGTGCAGGATCTGCTCCTACCAACCACCCAAACTCCCTCCCCACCAGCCCTCACCTACCAGTACTTCCAGGTCATTGCCACCGAGATCCAACTGCTCTAACTTGACAAGGAAGGAGAGTGAACTGCAAGGCACAGGGGACAGAGAGATAAAACAAGACATAAAGAGCAGAAGGTTAGCATCTGGGACACACATCGCACAAACCACATGATCTCTAGTAACTCCTAAAGCAGGTGTGGCAATCCTGACCTTTCTCACGGTCCCTCTGAGCCCAACAGTTTATAGAGCTGGTCCCTTCCCCAAGCCAGACCATTCGCCCCAGGGAATTGGGTTCAGAGGCACCAGCAGTCCCAGCACAGCCAGTTCCACTGGTACCAGTTTGCCTTCTCCCGCTCCCACCACAACGTACTCTGATCAAAACCGTAACAGATGACCAGCCACACCTTTGCATCACTGCCTGTTTTGCAGCAAGGACAGGGTCCTGGGCACGGACTGACAGGCAACAGGAGGTACTCAGCAGAGGACAAGACATGTCTGGGGGGCAAGGGGAGCACAGCTGCAGGGACAGGGAGGAATGACAAATTCAACAGCCTCAGTTTCCCCAGACGGGATGCTCATGCTATTGCAGAGGAAGGGAAGACAACAGGGGCCTGATGTCTCAGGTGAGGTGACAGCATACAGACAGAAGCTCACTATGAAGACACTGCACAGGACCCACAGCCTGTCCCACCAGTGGCCCACGGACATCCCCCAAGCACCCCATACACCACACCTGGCGATGGACAAGGCCTGCAGTCCCACAAACCCAGGGGTGGGTTCTCATGACATGGTCCAGGTGCTCATTTGTCCTCACACCTGAGTCTGACCCATCAGCTCCAGCTCCGCCTCCCCAGAGGACTGCTGCCCCTCACTGTGTGCCAGGGTAGCTGCCAGCCCTGCCCACTCCCCCAGCAGGGAACAGCTTTATTCTCTGCTTAAGGAACTGTCCCAATACAGAAATCCCCGTATTTCTCTGGAAACAGGTCCACCTCTCAATGCCACCCAAACCGAGGCCGTTGGGGGCTGCAATAAAAGGGAGCTGTCTTGTCTGGGCCAGGCTGTAAAAACATTTGGGTTACGCAGAAAAATTAATTTCCTACTGCATGCAGCAGTGGATTTTGAGATAAACTCCAGCAAAGGTTTATCAACAGTTTCATCCAAAGGATCCTGCTGCACAACACTCCTTCACCAGGAATGTACATCAACTCTGACTCCTCTGAAGGTGATGTAGCCTTGACTGTTGCTTTGCACCTTCACAGCTTGAATTCCCAAAATAGGAACAAGTGAGCTGTGGAATCCACACTGATGACGTCTGGCAAAAGGTCTCAATATAGATCACCCTCCACTATTCCATAAGAATACATGAGAGCTGCCCTTCCCAAGTCTCTGGCTGTGTCCCATCCGCATGGGAGAGATGAGGGGTGATCACCAGCTGAACTGTTTCAAAACTCAGTCCATATCTGAAGACTGACCAATGAAATGGAATTTTGGCAAACAAAGGTCACTGCAAGCTGACCTTTCAAGAAGCTCAACAACAAAAAGATACCGAAAGGACACCAATGCATTATGCTGTCCCAAATTCTCAGCGTTGAAGCCCACCTACTCACTGGGCTCAGGAACCTTGGAAACAGAGCACCAGACATTTCTTGCTTTGGCAAGGTCACCTGGTCTCATTTAGAGCTGTTCTTATGCACAAAGTGCAGCCAGAGTAAGCACCAGAGCCTTAGGCAGAGAACTCGACAGCATCACTGAAATGGTTCTGGCCATCGACTGCCATCTTATATCTGACTGACAGATCCAATCAGAATTGCCTTGGCCTTCAAGATCCATCTTCTACTTTTGGAAATCATCCCAAAATAGAATTTGGGGAACTGGGGAAAGATGAAAATAAGCTGAATTTGCATTACAGAATGAGTGTCAAGCCTGGATTAACCCTCCAGTGAAAAACACCAAAACTTCATAGCACACTACAAGCATCCTGCTGGATGGCCCCTGGATGTACCAAAGGGCAAATGGGAGCATTGGGCATGAGAGATCTCCACAAAAACCAAAGGGGTGTGGTCACAGACTGAATTCTCAAGACTCCAGAGACTTGCTGGTTCTGAGATGGTGAAAAGCCATTGGGACTATCTTCACTGCAGTTTGAAAGCCCAGTCTTGGATGCAGCTACTGCACCTCTGCTGACATGGTGTAACCCAGCAGTGGTCCCTGCCTGTATGAACACCCACTCACAGGGACAGAAGAGCAGCCCAACACCAGGACCCAAACTCCTCCTGCTTGCCAGTTCTCAGCCTGGAATAAGTGTTCAAGGCCAGGCTGGATGAGGCTTGGAGCAACCTGGTCTAGTGGAAGGTGTCCCTGCCCATGGCAATGGGCTGGAACATGATGAGCTTTAAGGTCCCTCCCAACCCAGACCATCCTGGGATTCTATGATGAGGAGCTTTAACTCTCATATTGTCCTCTGCGGTGATATTCCACATGGGACCATCTCAACAGCCCCCTCCTATCACCTTTCTGTGACAGGGTCACTGCTGTGCAGAAAAGATCTGCTGACTGCCAGATCGTGTGATTCTGATCTGTGCTTCTACAGGGTGTAACCATGGGGGGAGAAAGTGCCAGCAGACGAGCTGAGTTCCTGCCAGGAACAGTAAGAGAGTTCTGAGGACAGGTGACAACAGCTGCATGTGTCACACCTTCACTGAGGAGTTCATGTGGACCCAAAACAACTGCTGTTCAAAAAGGAGTTGGGCAGAATCCCTTCCAGTGATGTTCAAGGAAAGCTGGGGGAACCATCAGTGGGATGGATAAGCAGGCAGGAAACAAAATGACAGAGCTGATGTAGGGTAGAAAATTCAACAGACCCTGATGGGCCAAAGTAAAGACCAAAGTACCAACTGGACAGTTCTCCACGTCCATCCACCCGAGAGCGTTACCTCCACCAATCACGATCCCTGCCAGGAACTCATTCCTGTCCCTAACTCCAAAAACGTGTCACAACACTTACCTCTTCTCCCTTGCTCGCTTATGTTTTGTCTGCTGCAGGGAAGGCAGTTAAGCCATCCAGAACAACCAGGAGGGATATCCAACAAAACAGATGTCAGAAGCAAAATGTACCCTTCAGCTGTACCCTGTTGCTCTTCAAATCCTGAACCTCACTGTGCACAGAGCTCCTCCTACACCCCCATCCACACAGGTTTCTCTTTCTTTCCAAAAGAATCCATTGTCTGCTCCACCTCTTCAGGAAAAATGGTTTTCACTATTTCCAGCAGCTTTTTTGGGGAACCCTGCATATTCCAAATCAATCCTTACACAGAGGCTGAGTACAGGCTCTGAACAACCTTTGCTGCTCTCCAGCCCTGCACCATCCTCTCCCTCCTCACCCCAATTTATGGAAATCCAGCAAGATGCAGCCTATTTATGCCCAGCCTGAGCCCTCCCAAGACAGGTGATGGTGCCTGCACTAGTCCCTGAGGAAGCAGCAAGAATGATCAGGCAGGAGACTCCTACAGTCCCCAGACACTCACGTGGGGAGAGTCTTTAGCAGGTTCTCACGTAGCTCCAAAGTCACCAGGTTTGCCAAACTGCAAGAGAAAAGGGAGCAAGAAAGCCAGGTTCACTGGACAGGGCTTCAGGGATACAAGGAGCTGCTCATCTCCCTTCCCTTGGAACCACCCCTCATGTCCTGTGCAATGCATGAATGCGCACACGTGGATGGAGATGGGGGAACAAAAACAACACGGCTGTAAATGGCTTTGGTGGAGGTGAATGCTTGCTGCAGTCACAAGGAACAACACCATGCCCACACTCAGGACAAGGAACACGCTGTCACAACAGGACTGTCTGCCCTAAAAAGTAAAATCCCTCACACGTGGAAAGCCAAACCCCATGGGAGAGGCACTGCACCCCATGGGGCCATTTGCCAGCAGCATAAATCATTCCAACGTCATCAGGCAGCCCACACCTGCTTGGAAAGGGGCAAATGGGCACTCAGAACATAGGGAAAGACAGGATTTGAGAAGACTGGTTCAATCCTTGCTGCGCCATGAACCACAGCAGGAGAAGTAGCTGGGACCAGGACAGGAACCTTTGTAGGAAGGTCTTTTAACAAACCAAGAGGTGCTCACACAGCACTGTCAGCACCAGGGCAAAGCTGCACCTGGCTTGTCCCGCCAGGTCCTGCCACTGTCCCCATCCCACCAGCAAGGTGTCCCCACCCCAGCCCCCTCCCTGCTGCCAGAACAGGGCCATACTCACTTCCCAATGTCAGTGGGGAGGCTCTGCAGGGACACATCGTTCAAGGCCAAGTGGCCCAGGCTTCGGAGCTGGGTGAAGCCCTCAGGAAGCCTGTGAGAACATGAACAAAACTCCATTAATCCTGCGTACAAAGCACAGAATCCCCCAAAACACTTAAATCCCACCAAAAACAGTCTTATCCCAATTAGCATCAACATATGGAAAGGAGAACAGGAACCATCACGAACCCTGGCTGCTGATCCAGGACAAGTTCCGTTTCCAAGAGCACAAAACTCCCTTGCACCAGACATTACCCGTCCAGGTTTGCAAACTCAGCTCTGCAGTACCTGAGCACAAATCCCAGACTAAATCATGCCATGGGATCACTTACGCTTAGAAGAAGGGAGGGCTCCCAAGCATTCCAAGTGCCCAACAAAGGATACCTCTGCAGATGACACTGCAGCATTCCCCAGGACCAAGCACCATCACAACAGACCCAAGGTATGACAGAATAGGAAAAAACCCTGAAAGAGGAAATTCCTTTGCTTCCACAGGCAGCTCATAGAGCCCCCTTGCCACTCCCCACCAACTCATCTGAACCCTGAGCCAGAAAAAGACTCTGACAAATAACACCCAGTGCAGAAGTGCTGGTCACTCCTGGGGTACAGGGATTGCCACCGACAGGGAAGCTTGTCCCACTCCAGCAGTGCCCAAGACCAGGAGAGGGAGCAGAGCTAAATATGCCTAAAACCTGGACAGCACCTGCCCTGAGCACAAGGGGAAGTGGACACCTGGGGCCAGACTGGCACCTGCAGGGACCCCGGCAGCAAGACAACAGTGCCTGAAAACATGGTTCACCAAGGCAGGGGAGCCACACTGAACTCCAACATCATGTATTAAAAGCTCCAGAGACAGAGTACTGAAAGACAAGTCAGAGATTCCTACTTGGGCAGAGCTCGGGGCACTGAGGTAAGGGGTAAACAACGAAACACAGGGTTCAAAGGATGGTTGTCCTCAGTTCTGAATAAGAGAGAGGTGGAAAAGGGGCTGAGAGGAGGCAAAAAGGGCTGAGAGGGGGGCCCAAAAGGGGCTCTGGGGGGCAGAGGATGGCATGCAGGCTTTTTCTTCCCTGCAGCACAAGCTCACATCCCTTCTGGTTTGTGACCAGTGCAAAAGGAGCAACAAACTCATTGCAAGAGGACAGAAGTCCTCACTGTTGACACCACTACAACTAAATGCTCATCATCCCCAGCCACAGGCTCCGAGGATGGAGCACACACCAGCTCCTCCCAATGCCAAGCGTTCCACCTGCCAGGAGAGCAGACAACTGCAGCTTTGGAAGAGGCAGGGCGATCCCAGGCCTTGGCTTCACAGGGAGACAATTACAAGATGAAGGTCAGAGAAAGCCAGGGAGAATGTACAACTTCAGTTCTCCTTCTCAGCTGGACTAACGGGTTGCATATGCCTTCCTACCTGGAGAGAGGATTCCCACTGAAGTCTGCAATTTCCAGGGATTTGCAGAATTTGATGCTTTCAGGAATTTCTGGAATGTCTGGAAAAAATAGGCAAAAGAAGAAAAGAGGCTTGAGAAAATGGAACAGTAGGTAGTGGTGACAGCTTGAGACATGGTAAGACAACCCCACTGTCACAGCTCAGGACCTCTGAGGGATCGCTCCACAGGGTGAGGACAGGCACTGCTTCTCCCGAGCACAAGGGCACAGGGAGTACTGCAGGGCCTGGGCACCTGCTCCTGCCCAGCTCCGGCCTTACCATTGCGGGAGATGTCCAGCTCCACCAGCTGCATGAAGTTGGCCACCTCGGGGGGAAGCCTCTGGATCTCATTGTCACTCAGGCCCAGCTTGCGCAGGTTCAGAAGCCTGAAGAAAGGCTGTGACAGAAGCGACATAACTGGGTCAGCAGCAGTTCTGGGGGAAACCCATCTCCTCATCTCAGGATAAGCCTGAGCGTCCACCCCTGAGACACCTGCCTGCTCCCACCACCCCCACCCCAGCCAGGCCCTCACGGGGCAGTCACTGTAGGAATCAGAATCCCCATGAAGGGACGAGGGTGAAAGAAAAAAGGCATAAATGAGTTTAGCTGGATCATTCATTTAATATGTTACCCCACTGCTATCCTCCCTCCTGTGTAGGATACAAAACTAAACATTCCTTGTTTCCTACAGCAACAGTTCACCTCAGGCTCTGAGCTCCAGCGCCATGGGGAAGTTACTCTAAAGCAGCTTGCAGCAGACATTTGAGTTTGTGAGTCAGCTCCAGAAGAGCCAACAAAGGAGAAACACAAGGAGACTCCCAGTCCAAAGTGCTGCCCTGCTTTGCACACATCTGCTGTACAGGATGCTTGGCCAGGACATCAGTGGCAGGTCCCCACACCATCAGGGACAGCGTTTGTGCCCCTTGTGTCGAGTGGAAAAGGTGCAGGTGAGCTGCCAGCACAGCCCCAAGTACCCAACACAGAACCAGAGAAGGCACGAAAATTCTTTTCTAGGAACACCACAGCCATAGGAATGGTGACTGGAAGGGCCCTCACAACACTCAGCTTTTTCACACATCCCTTGGGGCTCCCAGAAGTCCACCAGCTGCAAATGGCAAATTCCAGGATCTATCAATCACTCCTCCAAGACAACACCAGCCCCAGCGAGTTTACTAAACACAACGTACTGTAATTATCAACTGACCAAATACTGCAGCTGATTCTAACCACTGCCAGAGGTCAGATCCTGGACAGGATGGGAACCAGGGCTGGGGCGTTTGCTGCATTTCCTGGATTGTTTCGGAGTACTGGGAATAACAAACAACAATGCGGGGCCACTGCAGAAAATGTTCAGAAGTGACCGAGAACAAACTCAGGTCTGTGCAGTGACATGCAGAGGCCATTTCTAAGTTACATCACCCTGTGCATGCAAGGCAGAGGCAGGGAGAGGGTCACAGCAGCACAGGAGAGGCAATCCTGGGATCATTCATAGGTCGCAAAACACAGCCGAAGTCGGGGCTACTCGTGCAGCACACACTGAGAGGGATCAAACCAGAGTGAGCTCTGAACCTCCCTCCTCAGGTGCCTTTCCAGGTGTCCACCTGCACAAGAGCTGCTGGGACAGACCTCCCCAGGAACACCTGCAGGGCACCTTCAGGTGTGGGGCACCTTCAGGACCCCCACAACACTGCCGAAAACGAGAGCACAGAGCAGGCAAGTGAGGGGAGTGAATGAAAAGGTGGAGCAAACATAACCTTGAGAAGGTGCACAGAGCACACGTGAGCTGCTCCCTGCTCCCGCAGTGACAACCATGAGGTCTGGTGGTGTAACTGGAGGAGTTTCTGCACAGATCCAAACCTCTGCAGTTTCCAAGTCCCAGTCAGGACACACTGCTGGGAACAAGTGTGTGTCTGAGGGGCACCACACCACAGCACAGCCCCTGCTGCCCTGGGGCTGTCTGGCTCCCACAGCACTCTGCACAGGGGAAGTTAGCAGGGATGAACAGCACTGATAGGAAATTCACACTCCTGATGTCCTAAAGGACCATAATAATTGTATAATGAGTAAATAAATTTTAAAAATAACTCCTCTCACCACTGACCATCACTGGCTCTGTTTAACTCTGTTTATCTAATGCAGACCAGGTCGGTGAAAACAAAGTGGGTGAAAGTCTAAATAACAACAAAGGTTCAGGGAAGCAGGAGTTTAGAGACTTGATTTGCTATTGTTTCCTAGAGCCTTCCCCTAATTTTAGAATGCAAGGAAATTCCACACAAGACATCGTGCTGACCTGCCAGAGTCTGCACATTGGAAAATAACCACAGGGACTGAACATCCACAGTCCAGGCTGCAGCACATCTGCCTAAGGGTTCAGGTAGCCTCCGAATACATATTCACACTTGTAAAAAACATTTGGAGTAAATGGGAATAAACCCAGGCTGTATGTGGCGCAGCAGCCCCCAGCTTCTTTTTTCTTAAAAAGAAAATCAAAAGGTTTCTAAACCCCCTACCACTGCCAGAGCTGGGCGCAGCCCACGTGCAGAACTGCAGGAGGACACAACTGCTATGTCCCACTTGGCAGAATCAGTTACACTCGACCTGAATAAAATATTTACATGTGACAAAAAATAAAACCAGCCAACAGCCATCATTTGTAACCAGAAAAAACAAATGTGAGAATTACAGTGTTTTCATGCTCGAATTCAGGTTTTACATTCACCAAAAAAAGATGGCAAGAGGATGTGACCAAGAGCTGCAAACGCTGTCTCTGAAACGAACTTCCGTGTCATTTCCAGCTCAGTATTCTGTGAGCTGAGGACTTCAGCTGAGCCCAACAGCCCAAAGCAAAGGCTGTACAGGAGATTCACTTGTGATGCTTGAAAATGAGAACAAATTAATTTAAAAATTGTTACTAGAACTAAGAGGGAAACCTTGAGTAGACGTCTCTGGAGACTGGCAATTATCCCTCTTGCTAATCAAAGTTCACCCCAATTCCCAGAGCTGACAAAGCAAACCCCTAGATTAAGCACCACACTGAACATCTCCAGTAAAGAGAAACTTCCCCAACATCAGCGTTTTCTGATTTATAAAATAAAATACCACCAAATCTGCCTGACCTCGATCCTTCAGTGTCCAAACTGGACTCAGAGTAGATTAAAAATAGAAGTTTGAAGAAGAAAAAAAGGTAAGCCCAATCTCTCCCTGTTTCCTGGCAGCCCAGAAGCTCAAAGCCTACATGGACCAGCACAGAAATATTCCAGCACACAGGAATCCAGAATCAGCATAGGAAGATTCCAGCACATGGGAATACAGCAGCTCTGAGTGTGATGGAAGTTATCACGAACAAAAAAAAGTTCAAGATTAGGGGGTACCGATGTAATAGTAGCTGAGTATAACTCGGGGTAAAAGCCTTTGCAAATCAGGGTGCGTTACAAAGATATTCACTGTTGAAGCATGGGAGTATTCACAGGGTAGATAAGGCAGAAAACAGCTACAAAACTGTCCTACAATTAAAATTCAGGGACATAAACTCTAACAATACCGAGAGCAGAGCAACCACAGTGCAACCAACTGGAAATACATTAAATAGTCATTAATTAGGGACAGGTATAAAGAGTTTGTAAAAAGCCATATGCCAAAAGATAAGAAATGCTCCACAAAATGACAACATTACAAAAAAAGGCAGAAAACAGTGAAATCCAGGCTCTGCAGCAGGTTTTCAGATGTAACATCCTCCCTCAGCAGCCCATTGAGAACCAAATGCAGGCAAATACATTCAAGGGTTTTTGCTAAGTTCTGAAACAAAATTCAGTTACTTCAATCTTTAAAAAATATGAAAAAAGGCAACCTAGACCCATGGATTTTTCAGTTAAAAGGGACTGAAATATAATCTGATATAATATCCTTCCAATCCTTTGTGTATCACCTTCATCACAGATCCCTGAAATTATTCATGTTGGAAGGTACTTGGGAGATCGCCAGTCCAACCTCCTGCTCAAGACAGGATCAGGATGAGGCCAGAGCAGGTTGCTCAGGCCTTTATCTGGTCAAACCTTCAACCATGGGAGATGGCCCAAAACTCCTCTGGGCCCCTGGGTCCACCAAATAACTATTCTCACAGGGGAGCCACGTGGCTCCAGTGGTTCACAGGCTTCTGCAGAAACAAATAAAACCCCTCAAACATCCCCTGTTTCCGCTGCCAGTCAAATACTGAGTGTGGCCAGTATCACCCATGGGAGGGAACCAGCAGAATTTGGGGAGCCCATCATGAGCCAAACCCTGCCCAGTGACATCCCACAATCACTACAGGTCCACAAGTCACACTGCTTCTGTCTACAAACATGTATCTTCCTTTCTGCATACTGTCCTCGTCACAGAGTGGCTTTTTTTTTCCTTTAACTGGAGAATGGAGACATCTGATACTGGGTTTTCAGTGCTGAACTCTGTTTTGACTGGAAGTTATGTGATGGCAGTTTTGGGATGCCAAACCATAGAAAGGTTTGGGTAGAAAGGGACCTTCAAGACCACCCAGTCCCACTCCCTGCCATGGGTAGGGACACCTTCCACTAGACCTGGCTGCTCCAAGCCCTGTCCAACCCGGCCTGGAACGCTCCCAGGGATGAGGAACATTGACAGCTTCTCTGGGCAACCAGTGCCAGGGCCTCCCCACCCTCACAGGGAAGGATTCCTTCGCAATATCCCATCTAATCCTGCCCTCTGGCAGTGGGAAGACATTCCCCCTTGTCCTGTCCCTCCAAGCCTCTGTCCAAAGTCCCTCTCCAGCTTTCCTGGAGCCCCTGTAGGTACTGAAAGCCCGCAATGAGGTCTCCCCAGAGCCTTCTCTTCTCCCGGCTGAAGAATCCCAAGCCACTCAGCCTTTCATCACTGGAGAGGTGCTCCAGCCCTCTAATCATCTCTGTGGCCTCCTCTGGACTTGTTCCAACTGGCTGATCTATGCAGGAGTGAGAAAGGATGAAAGTCCCGTGCAATTATTAGTGAGCCTCTTGATTCAGAGGCTGCATTTGGTGTCAGTTTATGAAAGAAAAATACCCAGTGGTCACAGCAGGATCACACGGGACAGCCAAAACTGTCCCCAAAATGTCCCCTTCCAAGCGAGACCCTGGAGCAGCCAAGCAGAGCCACCCCGGCCATACCGCGCTCACCCGCAGTGGTGAGGTCAGCCCTGCCCGAGAACAGTCCCACACGGCACACTGTGGCTGGATTTGAGGTTACCCAGAGACACAGTAACAGGCTCAGCCGGTTTATGGAAACAAGACACACCGGTAGCAGCAAACACAGGCTCCACTGGCAGATTCACCTTTGGCTCCTGCCAAGGAACTGGAACACCTGGGCAGTGGGGCAGCCCAGAGCCTCAGGCACTGATTGCTGATCCTGGACACGATTCTCCCTGATAACACAAGGATGCCCAACACCCACTGGCAGAGCTTCTCAGACAGCAAGAGGCACAAACATGAAAGTCCCTGACCCTGGGGAGCTCAGAAATCACAAGGTGTGCCTGTACTTCAGCCAGGTCAGGGCACAGCTCCAGGGCCACAGGAAAGCAGAGCGATCCCAGAAGGAAGGAGATGCCCAACTGACTCAGGAATGAGCTTCTGCCCCCATAACCCCAGCGTGTCCTGATGGGTCACCAGCAGCGTGAATGGGTGGCACTGGAGGAGGCATTGGCCAACATCAGTAGAAAGAGATGACCCACTTCTGAGCAGGGACAACAGGACCCCTGCACCCCTTTCTCACTCACTGCATGGGGAAACAACCGTCCTGCTCCAAACCTGGCTGCACCAGCCAGCTCCTGCCCTGCCCGAGAGAACCACACCTGCCCTCACAGAGCCTGCAGCAGCACCAGGCAGGCATCCCAGGTCCTGCAGACACCAGCACAGAGCTGCCAGGCATGCCCAGAAAGCAGGGGATGTTCCGGAGAGCTGACAGCTTCAAAGGCGCAGGAGGATGAAGGACACACACTGCCAAGTACAGCAGCTCACTTCAAAAGGCAATCTGTACCACAGAGGTGGGTCCAGCAGATCCATGGAGGGTTGAGATTGGAAGGGACCTGTTAGGACCAGGTAATCCAAGCTCTGCTCAGAGAAAGGTCAGCTATAGCACGTCACCCAGGGCAGTATGTGCACACACAGCAATGTCACGTGACATACATACACAGCAGTCACACATATGCATGTACACAGCAGAGTCACATGTGACACGTATATACACAGCAGAATCTCAAAGGGCCTTCTAAGCCCATCCTCTGTCTTTAAGGAACCACCTGAAGCTAGTTCCGTCCCCTCTCTGCTATGACCAAGCCTTCAAGTTGTGTTTCTCCGGCCAATGTGACAGATCTGCGTTCATGTTAAGCTCCCAGCAATAGTGCTGAGGCTGTAGCAGAGCCCCAGGACAAGAACAAAGGCTTCACAACTCCAGGGTTGCTGGAGCTCTTAGGTGATCTAAGAGAACCACAGTGTCCAGTGATGCTAGGAATTCAGACACCACCCCCATGTCTCCCTCCTGCTGCAGCGTGATGCTTGGCAGAGCCTTGGTCCGCCCCTGCTCACTTATTCAGTCAGACCAAGAGGTGGAAAATGAAAAAAAAGGGGAAGGACAATGGATAAAAGGCTCAGGACAAATCCTCTGAGCCACCACTCAGTTATGCTGTTTCCCAGAAATGGCAAAATCCCAAGGGCAAGCCTGGAAAGCCAACCATTCCCCAGCCAGGATTAGGGACAGAGAGGCAGCCTGGCTCAGGGTCACCACAGCCACCCCCAGGCTGGTACAGTGGTCTGGTGGAGCTGGTCCTGCTGCTCAGGCAGGAGGGGGGAATGGGCTGCAGTCCTGGAACAACCCAGGCAGACTGATGGTGCGTGGCAGGGTCAGGGACACAGATCCACCAGACCCACCGAGCTTCCCACACAGACTGCTGTGTCTGCGACCTGCAGCAACCACGGAGCCCTGTGCCCATCCAGTGTGCCCACGATGGCAACACAAGCCCCTGTGTGCTACAGCTCCTGTCCCACCTGCAGGAGATGCATCTTCACTGCCAAGGAAAGACTGAAAGCGTTTGCGTGCTGAGCCTGGGACCTGGAAAACACCAACAGTGTCTGGAGGCAGACAGATCCCTCCCTCCCAGGTCAGCATCATGACTCTTTTCCAAACCTTTGTTTTCCTGAGGCTATAAAAAAAGGGTTTCTGGCCTACCCAAGCTTCCAGCTCTCCCCTTTACCTGGTGCCTAATCTCATAATGCCAGGGGAAGGGAACAAGGACATGGGGGTCTCTGTTCCCCAGCATCACCTTGTGCTCTCCCTAGAGGGCCAGCCCCCATGTTCCCATCTGTACCTGGAGGAGAGCCATCTCCATGTGTCTAGAGGGAGGGAGGAGGACAGACAGACACCTGGGCTCCTCTACCAGTTTCCGCGGAGAGGGAGCCACGTTGTCCTCAGCACAGAGAGCTCGTGGAGCTGCCTTGGCCTCAGGACCCCTCCTGCCAACAGCAGGCAGGAAGGGGGTGGCTGCCCAATGCCACCACAGGCTCTGGAGACATTCTTCCCCTCAGCCAGGCAGGCTTTAGGCAGGTTTCAGTGCAACACTTCAGAATCTCTCCAGGTGAGAAACAGCAAGTGCTATTGGAGGGGAGCAGGACACGTGTCAGGGGAAGAGGAGTCGGGTACCAGCTTAACCACAGAATCACAACCACCTCACGCTCAGGCCAACGGCTCTGAAACCAGGCAGTGACAATTTCTACAGCTGGAGATCAGGAACGGGGTCTACATCACAAACACGATCTTGACTCTGGAATAGGACAGAGACTTCCTGCTTCTGCAGCCAAAACTACCACGGCGTTCCCAGCTTTGTTGCCCAAACAGCAGCGTTCGAACACCTCCTCTTCCTCAAAAACAATGTGTGACAACCCAGGCTGCCCCAACACACTAGCCCTGAGCCAGCAGTGCTGGTAGCGAGTGATTTTCTCTATGGACCAAGCACCCCAGCAGTGCCTGCTGTGTGACAACTCCTCCAACATGAGCTAAGGGGCTCCAGGGCAGAGGTTTTGCCAACCCTTCCAATCGTGGAAGTGCCCATGCTAAAGTCCTCCTCAGCCTCCTCACCTCTCATTTCTCTTCAGAGAATTTCAAGTCCAACTGTCCGGCCCTGCTGGAACAGTCCCTGCCTCCAGCAGGACAGCACATGTTTAATTAAAGGCAGGATCAGACTGCGCAGCAGGAAAATAATTACAATTCTCCTTGTGATTCACAAGCAAGAGGGCCTGGTTCCCATGCCACCATGGGCTGGGCTCCTAGCTGAGTTCTGTGTTTGTCTCCAGGCAGGATGAATGCATGGGACCCTGCACTGCAGGCTGGAGGTGTCTGTCCATCCATCTGTCGGCAGTCCAACACAGCAGCTCCTCAAATGCTGACAGCAAAACCAGCTCATGTATTTGAGCCTTGTGTTTCATTCCCATTTTCCTGGTTAAACAGGGGCTTGACATCTTAAGACCTGCCCCTGGAGGAAGCAGAGACTGCTGCATGCTCCACAGCCGGGCACTGGGACACGCGAGCACACGTGTCTGCCTCGCCTGTCTCAGGCCTACAGGCAGGTGAAGTGTGAAGGGACCTGGGGTCCCTCCTCTCACTGAGGAGATCTGATGTGTGCTGAGAGATCTGTGACACCTGTGCCAGTGGCATTGTCTCTGGGGAAAGCCAGCCTGGGATAGAATCAGGAGGAGCTGGAAGCAGCAACTGCAAAGGAAAACATCCAGGAGCTGATCAGCTCTAAGGTTAAACTCAGCACTTCCAAGTCACTGTGCTCAAAGCCAGCATGGCACAGGTGACGCCACAGAACCAGAAAGACCTGTATCCCACGGCTGGGCAGCACGGGCAGGACGCCAGCTCCAGAGGCTGCACAGCTCCCTCAGCAGAGCAGGACTCGGTCCACTTCCAGCAGAGCCCAATGCCTCTAGGCAGCACCAGGGCAGCAAACCCAAGAGACACCTTTCCTGACAGAGAAACCAGGAAGGCAATGGCTATTCCCAGAATAGCTTAATTCAAGAATAATCACCAAAATCTGATGAGGATAACCGAGTTAACACGAGCAGAGGTCAAACAAGCAATCACTGCTGAGAGGTGGGAACATCAGTTTGGAGTTCCAGCAGAGCAGCCGCTATCGAGCCCCAGGGAGGGCACCACAACCACCATCCAGGTGCCAGTTACCGGGGACTTGGTCTGACCCACCTCAGCAGGTGTGGGACAACACCTCAGGCAGTGGATACAGATCACCTGCCCTCCCAGCACCGGGTCTTCCCAGCTGTCTCCCACTCCAGAAGTCTTTCCTTCTCCACTCCTCACAGTATTTGCCAGATCCTGAACTAGCTCCAGGCTAGTGAACTTCTCTGGCCACAAGCACATGGTCACCAACACCTGAAAGGTGGCAATTCAGACAAGAGACACCGCAGACATGCCAGCCACACTCAGGTCTGCAGTCAGACCCACAGCAGAGGGCAGGGGAGAGGGGACACTCCTTGCCTGCCCACACGAGGCAAGGCATGGAGGGGCCCAGTGAGGCGGGGCAGGGGCGCTGAGGGCAGCGAACAGGACTGGCCCCACACGCTCCCACACACACTGGAGCCAGGAGGAGACCAGTGGCCAGCAGACTGCTCCTGCCAGCCGGACACAGCCCTCCCCACGCAGACCGGCGGATTTCCGACTATTTAACCCGGTATCAGGCTCTGAGGAATGCACTGCAAATATATAAAAGTACTTAAGTGTTGGGAATACATTCCACCACAGACAAAGCAAGCTGTCTCTGAGCCAAAGGCTCAGCAGCTGCTGCTTCTCAGGCACTGAAGCAGGACTGAGGAATGCTGTCCCCTTCAGAGGGGCCAGGGCAGCAACTGCCCCCCGGCACACAGCCAGGACACAACCAGAAGCAAGGAGGAATCTCTGGTCCAGGTGAAACGACAAACCAGCCCAGTCCCCCAGAAAGGCAATCCCGAGCCAGAATTAAATCAAGACACCACAATTAGCATCCCATTGCTGCAAAGGCGTGGGAAGCGATCGATGCTCTCAGACTGATCTTCAACATGAGGCAGCAGTAGACTATGGCTGTGTGAAGAGAGGGACCCCGACCACAATTACAGCCTCCACCTTGGTCCGTGCGGTGGGATGGGGAAGTCAGAAGGACCAGAACTCCCTGCAGCAGGCACAGGGCATTCAGGGGCATATTCCATTGAAATACTGGAACATATGAAATAATCATGGCATTTAGTGCTATGGTTTAGCTGACAAAATGGTGTTCAGTCAAAGGTAGGACTCGATCTTGAAGGTCTTTTCCAACCTCAATGATTCTGTGATTCTACTGCAAAAGCATTAATCTGGAGAGACCTGTGGAGATATTTCATGGGAGAGCATCCTGGGTACGGGTGAAGCAGCCAAATCCAGCATACCACAAGTACTACCCAAGGACCTCTGCCCCTTTCTGATTTGCCCTACAGTTTAGGTCTTCCTACCCAGGCCCCTCCCTGGCACACCAGCACCTCAGGAATCACCTTCTCCCATTCAGCCAAGGTACACCATCTACTTCTAAACCATCTTCTCAGCAAAGGGTCAACTTGCAATTACAAAAAGTAATTGACTGATCTGTAATGCCACAGCTATTAGCAAAGGGAAAAATGCCAAAAGTTGTATTATACAATAACCTGTTGCAATTGTTTCCAATCGGATTGTGTTTTCCTGAGGCAGAAATTGTAAGTTTATCCAACAGATACATCTCCAGCACAGGGAGGCACCATAAAACAACCAAAAAAACCCAACAAACCAGGTCTAACCCTGAAACCAGGAATCCGAGTCCAGGCAATGAGACCAAGCCCAGTAACTGGTGCAAAGTGGGGGACTCAATGGCAGACTGTACCTTTGGGGTGCAGAAAAGCACATCAGGGGGACTGGAGAAGTCTTGAAGAAGAGTTAAGTGTCCCTGAGTGGAAGGACACAGACCCAAGTATCTCCTCTGAGCAGGAAGAGGACAAGGAAGAAGGTGCTGGAGCAGCTCCCAGGGGAACAGCTCAGACACAGATCAGTAAATGCCCTGAACCAGGAATGGAACAAGGAGTCAGAGCCCACAGAGACGCTGTGATGCCACATCCCCCTGCTCAGCACACAGCACCCTTTCCATCCACCACACTCCCACCACTGCCTCAGCCAAGTTCCTGCCAGGGAGACGGCAAAACAGGGTTCCAAAATGCAGGAAACACACAGAACAGGTCAGAGGAGACCTGAAGAGGTTAACCCAGCCCGGCCTCTACCTCCTACCATCAATGAACTAATCCTTCCTGGCAGATACCCAGCAGCAGCCAAAGGGAACCGGAGACAGCTGGGAGGTGCAGGCAGGGCCTCTGCAATGTCACATTCAGGCTTCAGAGACAGCATCAGGAGCACCAGCAAGGCTTAGGGAACTGACACAGGGAACCATCACCAAGCAACAACAAAGGGGCCAAGGGGGCAAACCAAGCTGGCAGTGATGCACCCACAGACAAGGCAGGTGTTAAATCACCCAACAGAGAGGTTTATAACAACCCGGGAAAGACTGAGCAGGTGCTTCCACAGCTGACCTCCCCACAGGTACCACAACAGTGCCAAGGAAGGTCTGGTGAGAGGCAGAGCCATTCCAACCATGGCCACCTGAATTTTCATGAACTTTTTACTCCACTAAAGCTCTCTGCTGCCCAGCTGCCTCTGTACCTCGCTATTCCATGCACCTGAATCTCCTCCAAGACCCAAGCTGCTGGGGAGACCCAGGCTGGGCAGCACACCCACGCCTGTCCCACACAGAGCTGAACACACCTCAGAGCTCAGGGGAATGAATATTAACAGTCACTTCCCATTCACAGACCTCAAGCGTAAAATCCATCTGTGTGCCTCTTTCCTGTTTCCCTGTTTGTGTATCCAAGAATTGTATGTCCAGGAGTTTTATCAGCTCTTTTCTTCGTGACTGAGCCTTTATTCGGCTGCTGCCACCCCACAGATCCCACACCTCCGCTGTCACCATGGGAGGATGCAGGGGAGATGGCCTACACTTATTCTAACTTTTGGGCAGCAGCAATCCAGAATACATGGCTTTTGGAGAGACAAACACATCCAGCTGTCCCATTAACCCACAGGGCTCCTGAGCTCCTGCAAAGCATGGAGAGCCATGCCAGCTCTGCACACCGGTCTCACAACCAGCAAGTGAAACCAGTTTGTTGGCTGGTTTTGTTAAACAAATGCAGCTGTAGCTTTGACACAGCCTGGGATGGAAAGAAGCACATCCAGAGCAAGAGGAGGTGCCCACCACACATCAAGCCTCGGCAGGCTCCAAGGCTGGCTCCGTACAGTGAGCCACAGTGGATTCCCAGCTCCCTGACTTTCTCAGGAAAGGGCTATTAGTACAGAGAGATTAGAAGGAGAAGCTTTACTCTTCCATGGAAGTAAATAAAACCCAAGATCCTCCTTACAGCCCTCAGATGCCAGGAAATTAAAAGCTGCTCTTAATTAGCTTTGTGAGGCCCCATTTTGCTTTGGGAAAGTGGCAACCACGGCATTGAGCTTCACCCTGGTGCAGTGGGATCCTGGCTCCAGACATGGGACATGGATGCTCTCGCCCCAGGCCACAGCAGCCAAACAGGAGGAACTACTGAAACCCAGCCAGTTTCAAAGGGCCTTGCCATGATGCAAACAGCAACAAGCCCAAACAGGGAAGGACCTGCCCTGGACAGAAATGGGCTCCTCTTCTCAGTGTCCGCCTCCCACAATTTCCAGTGCAAGTGGCTATCAGCTCACTGGGCAACGGGAAGAGTGTTTTCTGCATGGGGCTCAGTTTGTCATGAGAGCTGTAGCGAGGAAAAAGCAAAGCAGAGGAACTGCAGCCCCTACATTAGAAATGCCTGGGGCTTCCCTCTTCAGCACCACTGCTAAAACTCTTGGGACCACAGCCAGCCCTTGGGTTTCCTCTCTGTGCTGCCCACAGCCTCAGACACCTCCAGCCCCAGTACTCCCCCAGCAGGTGTCCAGTGGCCTGTCCCTGTGCACACCCATGCTGACACACGAGAGCTCTGAGGTCTCCTCCCTCTGCACAGACTTGTTCAGGATTTCAGTTCCTACTCAGCTCCACCCTCTTGTCCTCCTACACCAGGTCCTACCAGCTCTGCTCCACCCAGGTCTCCTCCAACCTCCCTTTTGCCTCCCCATACTCCAAACCGAAGCACTCCTCCAAAAGCACACCAAGAGTCTCTGGATCCTTCTGGGCTGTGACCGGCTCTGTCGTCTGCCACCTCCAAGTGCTCCAAATTCCATACTGTGTTCATTCCTTCCTGGTGAGACCTGTGCTTCTCAAGTGCTCACAGAGTGGCCTGGATGACTTGGGTGTTACGCAGCTCCGACACAGTGATTTAGCCAGCTGCATTTCCAAAACCTACACCCCCAATGCAGGACCTGCTCTCCACCCTGCTCCTGCAGATACCCTGCAGCTACCACTCTCTGCAAGATAGGTAGAGCAGAAGTCAGCACAGAGCAAGTCATTTCCACCCCTGGAATTCAGACACCCTCGTGGAAAACACAGGCAACTTATCAAAGGGAATTTATCATTTTTCATTAAATCATGTGGTATCACCCTGGCAGCAAATCCCTGCAATGGGGCAGCAGATGCTCCCACACAGATTTAATCAATCCCTTCAAACAGCCCAAGTAGAGCCACCCTAAGGGGAAATTTAGGCTCAAACCAGGCAAGTTTCCACAAGGGACAGGTGACAAAGAAGCAAGAGCACATAGAAGTGTACCCAGCACTGCAGGATGGAGAGAAACACAGGTTCACGTCTGCAACTGGAAAGAGAGAAGCGAGGAAAGCACAGTAGTGTCGCTTGGCAATCCCAGGAGATGGGCAGAGCATCCCATCGGATCTGGAGCAGAGCAGCAGCACAAAGGGCACTCTGGAAATTCTGCAGAGGAAAACGGTGCCACAGAAAGAGCAAGACATCCCATGTTTCTGGAACGGGTGGAATAAGGACACATAAAAGCCCATCCGAAAAACCCAGCTCGTGCTGGGTAAAGAACCCCTCAGAAGGGGAACCATTTAAACTCAGGTATTTTCAGGAGAGTTGTTTGATCTTTCCAAAAGCCACCCCTCCAATCCTTTCACCCCAAAAATCACCTCCACAGGGAAGTCTTCCCTAAAAACCCTGCCTGAGCCCTCAAACACAAACTTGCTGCCCAAGGCTGTGCGTGCTCTCTCATTCCCACTTTTCTGACAGATCTTCGCAGGCGTATCTCTGTGTCCTTTAGACTTTCTCCCATGGAATGGGCATGTGCAGCCCTGTTCTGTGAAACAAGCACACTGCCCTTTCTCCACCTTCCCTCGTGGAAAGCACAAACCCTCCTCCCAGGGTCTCTTTCCCACAAAAGCCTTGTTACCATGAAGGGCTCCTCACCTGGAAAACTTCCCCCTGATCCAGCCAAAGACCTTGCCCACCACCATCCCTCAGGGGCAGTGTGGGCCTAAACCCAGTGTTCCCACCTTCCCTCTTCCTGGTGGAAGGCCAGTTTATTTTCAATTTTCATCACCATATCCACCTCATACTAGACAGATTCCTACTTCTGCCTTAGGTATCTGTCCCTACCAAGAGCAATATCCTTCCTGCAGTGACCTGTGTGTCTGGGACCAAACGTACCTTGGCACTGCTCAGGGAAGCACTGTGAACACAAACCCTCAAGACACACATTGGGTCGAACCTAAGGCGGATCAAACCTGCTTCCTTGTTCCACCAACTGCAGACCTCCTCCTCCTCGTCACGCACCTCTGGACCAAGCCACAGGGAACCTGGAGGAGCTGCAAAGGGGAAATACAGTGGGGTGCAAGTCTGCTTTCTCGGCTCAAGGTGTCTCCAAGGCTCAGCACCTCTGGCATCCCCAAACTCCCTGGCTGTTCTCAGGAGCAGCAGCACTCAGGGCTGCTCTGCTTGTCTCCCTTCTTGTCCACAGCTGCAGGCACTTGATGTTCACCTGTCTTGTTAGGGCATTTAGCTTTGGCTGGGGATGGGCTGACACCTGGCATGGCCAGAGAAAGCCCTCGGCAGCTCCAGACAGGGGCTGAGAAGGAAGAGTATGAGTACAGCAAGTCCAAAGCCAAACTCCCTCCAAGTCTCTCCCAGGACACGCAGCGCAAACACACGCTGGTGTCTGCAGAGCCTCATTTTTGGTTGTTTTCTCATTCGTGAACTGCTCCACTTCTCTCCTGAGCTCACGTTAACTCAAAGCACTGTTACGTCACATGTCAAGTGGTTCTGCAGCTCAGTTAAACTGCATTTTGCATGAAAAATGATTTAATTTGCTCTGAGCTGAGCCCTTTTTGGTTTCACTCAATGCTCTCCTGCAAGCAGCAGCAGCAGCAGTCAGTTGCTCCCTGTCCACTCTCTCTGGGCCATCATTTACACTCTAGGCCTCTGCCATCAGATGGGGAATGGCTCTACCAGACTTTCATCTGGCTTTCCCAGACAGATGGAGACATCCTGAGAGCGTTCACTTCCCTTGTGCAAAAGCTGTTACATATTGGGTCTGGTCACACCATTTGCTGCTCCCCATTCTCTGTCCCTCTCCTGATTTACTTCATCTCCTGAGAGCAGGGGATCAAGATCTCACTGTTCTGTTCAATTTGTCCTTCTAATAATTCTTTGCCAGAAGACTCCAAAAGGGGAACTCAAACACCAGAGAGGAGCCTGTGAGCCCAGGACAGGTCATGGCAAGAACTCTGATGCTCCAAGCTGAACAGATGCCACAGCTAAGTGAAACAGAAGCTCTTTGGAAGGTACAAAGGGCACACATGCAGCACCCGCGATCGCAGGAAGGACTGTATCCACACCATCACAGGCTCAGTAAAATGTCAGTATAAAATTTGCATTTATAATCCAAAAGATGCTCTTCCAATCTCACAAACTCCAGTTTGTCCCAGTTCCAAGGGGTTCTGTGTAGCACAAGGCCGGGCTGTGACTGTTCAGCAGGATACACGAAGCTGAGAGCACAGGGACCAGCAGGTTCTCCACTGGTGTCGGAATCACTCTCCTCTGCAGACGGGACTGACATCCATTCCCACGTCCCAGCCCGCCCATAACACACATTTCCCAGTAGTTTGGGAAATCTCCCCACTTAAAGTACAACAAGATGCTGAGCTACGTGACAGAAGAGCAGAGAGTATCACACTGGTGTCTCCAGACCTAAACAACCTCACAACTAAATCCCACAAGCAGCCCAGCTCACCAGGATTCAGGAAGAGACAAGCAGGAAAGACAAACAGAACCCAAAAATACCAGAGCAAGAACTGCTGCTTCCAGACAAGAGAATCTGCTCAGGTGGGGATGCGCCAACTGTATGTTTTAACAAAACTGAACCAAACTACTTTGGTCTGAATCAAAACCAAGTTTCTGGTTTGTAAGAGGTTTTTTTTTCTGCATTTGATGACAAATTCTATAACATGTCAGCAATCCATAAATCAATAAAAAACTTGAAAGCTAATGACCTACTTCTCAATTTTTTTAATAAACGGGCAACTCAGCCTATATTCTCTGAAGACCATCTCTCCAAACACACTGCAGTCAAACACCTTCTCTCTCTGGCACAGGCAGAACTTAAATAACTTTTAAAAAATCGTACAATTTCCACAGGGGATACACAATAAAACTTCCTCTGGAACATCCCACAGTCCAGTACTGTTTTAAGGCCTTTTCCTTCCCAAGAGGCAGGTTCAAATTCCCATCTGCAGCATCCCTGTACCAGATTACCAGGCAGAATGGGAACATCACGGCTTGGGTTCCTGCTGGATGGTACTTCAGGACCCAAACACGAAAGCTCATCCTGTCCCAACGCCCTGCCCTGCAAAAGCAAACCCTTGGGAGTCAGGAGATGCTGGGCCAAGCTGGCAGTGGAGCAGATCTCCAGTCCTCTGCTTCTGCGGAGATGACGGTGGCGCGGAACAGCACATGGAGGGCTTCTCCCGGTGTTCCCTGTGTGGAGAGCTCTGCGGCTCAACAGAATGGCAACAGAAGCTGCAAGTGCAGGCTGGAGCCCCAGATCACGGAATGATTCGGGATGGAAGGGATCTTAAAGACCATCCAGTCCCACCCCCACTTCCATAGGCAAGGACACCTTCCACTATCTCAAGCTGCTCCAAGCCCCATCCAACCAGGCCTTGGACACTTCCAGGGATGGGGCAGCCACAGCTTCTCTGGGCAACCCGTGCCAGGGCCACGCCACCCTTCAGGAAAGAATTTTTTCCCAATAACCCCTTTAACTCTGCTCTCTGGCAGTGGGAAGCCATTCCCCCTTGTCCCGTCCCTCCAGGCCCTTGTCCAAAGTCCCTCTCCATCTCTCCTGAAGCCCCTTTAGGCAATGGAAAGGGCTCTAAGGTCTCCCCAGAGCTTCTCTTCTCGAGGCCAAACACCCACCCCCAGCTCGTCTTCATGGCAGAGATGCTCCAGCCCTTGGAGCATCTCTGTAGCCCTATGATCATAACTGTAAAGCAGCTCCATCGCTTTTAATTAACTTACTCGACACTTTTTGCAGTTTACTGATTAAACCAGAGTTTTTAAATTCATGCTGTGCTTTGCTTGGCAGTGACTCTGACTGTCACAGGACTGATGACTCGGATAAAGCCATCTCCCCCGCGGGCAGGGGACCCCTTTATCCCGCTAATCGAGCAGCCGAGATGCCCCTCACAGCGGAGGGGCTCCTCCTCAGCCGGGGGCTGCCTCCACCCGCCGCGGGTCTCTGCCCGTGGTGGT
>VZTI01000358.1:577807-601695 GCA_013397865.1 Struthidea cinerea | reverse complement strand
AAGGGCAAGGAAAGGGCAAGGAAAGGGCAAGGAAAGGGCAAGGAAAGGGCAAGGAAAGGGCAAGGAAAGGGCAAGGAAAGGGCAAGGAAAGGGCAAGGAAAGGGCAAGGAAAGGGGGGGAATAAAATGAGGGAGAAGGGGAAAAGAGGGAAGGAAAGGGGGGAAGAAAGGGGGAAAATAGGAGGGGAAAAAGACAGGAAAAGGGGAAAAGGGGGAAAGAAGGGGAAAGTGAGGAAAGCAGAAAGGGGAAAAAAGGGGGGTGAAGAGGGAATGGAGAAGGGGGAAATGGAGGGAAAGAAGGAAGGGGAAAAGGGGGGAAAGCAGGGGAAGGAGGAGGGGAAAAGGGAGGGAAAATGAGGGGAAAGGAGGAAAAAAGATGGGAAAATGAGGGGAAAGGAGGAAAAAAAGATGGTAAAAAGGGTGAAAAAGGGAAAACAAGAAAAGAGAAGGAAAAAAAAGGGTGCAAATTTCCGTGAGTTCAGGAGGTCAGAGAAAGAAGTTGTTCCTGGTAAAAAAGAGGGAGGAAGCTTCCTTTGGAGCGGGAGAGATCCAGCCCTTGGGAAAGCTGCTCCCACATTATTTAGGAATGAGATTTTCATACAGACAGCAGCGAATTTAAAAAAAAAAAAAAAATTAAAAAATCTTCATTCCAGCTCAGTGAATCCTTTTAATTCCTATTTCTCAGCAGCCAGGGAAGGGCCTGGAGCAGCTCCCTGCCTCCGGAGCCGGGAATTCCTTACCTGTCCTCCTTGATCCGGGCCAGGAGCGGCTCCAGCCAGCCCAGGGTGCACTCGCAGTGGGCATCCAGGAATGTGATCACCTGGCCCTTGGAAGCTGCTGCCCCGCGGAGCCGCGCCCGGATCAGCCCCGACCTCTGCTCCATCCGCAGGATTTTTACGGACACTTCCAGCTTTTTCACGTAATTCTCCAAGGAGGCTTTCAAAAACTCTGCCGAGTTTAGGGGGAAAACAGAGGGAAAATGGGATTTTTAGGGAGGTTTTATTCCGAGGTAGTGACAGAACCTCCCTGCTTGGAGCATCTCGTGGGGGTTGGAGTGAGAGGAGCTTTAAGGTCCCCTCCAACCCAAAGCATTCCCTGATTCCAGGATAATATCCCAGGAATTTTAAATAAAGCACAATCAGTTCCTTGGAATAAACCACAGAACGAAGACACTTTGGGCAATTTGCTGCTGGTTCAATCCAAAAAATGCCTTTTTTTGGATGGATTTCCTCATTGGAGCTCTTTGAATGCTTTTAGCAAAAATGGGAATTACTTGGCTCAAGTCCTCCTCCACCTTCTGGCACAGGGAATCATGAAGCCACTTAATGAGCAGGGAAATGCAGGAGTAATTAGGGTTCAATTAACGCTCCGTAGGGCAGAAGCAAAGGATGGAGTGGCTGCAGCCTCTGGCCCTGGAGCAACTCTGGGGTGAGTTTGCCATCAGTGCCCATTTGGCTGCTCCAGGAACATTTATCATTCCATGGATTCCATTTAAGGAATTTGATGGGACTCCTTTTTCAGGGAGTCCCAGTTCCACAGGCAGAGTTTGCTTTTTGAAGGCTGGGCTTAAAACAGACATGAAAAGGCAAAAAAAAAAAAGTGAGGAGTGAAGGAAATGAAGCCCAAAGAGGAGCAGTAATGGCAGGGGCCGGAATGAGATGGTCCCTTCCAACCCAAACCGTGCTGGGATTCCATGGAATTGGCTTAGCAGGGATATTCAGGAAAATCTGAAACATGGAATGAGGAGGGTTGAGAGACCGGAAGGAAAGGACTGACCTTTCCAGGAATACCAAACTAACTGAGCTGGACATGATCCAGGGCCTAAAGGGGCTCCAGGAGAGCTGGAGAGGGACTGGGGACAAGGGCTGGAGGGACAGGGCACAGGGAATGGCTTCCCACTGCCAGAGGGCAGGGATGGATGGGATACTGGGAAGGAATTCCTGGCTGGGAGGGTGGGGAGGGGCTGGGCTGGAATTCCCAGAGAAGCTGTGGCTGCCCCTGGATCCCTGGCAGTGTCCAAGGCCACACTGCAGCACCCTGGGACAGTGGGAGGTGTCCCTGCCCATGGTGAGGGGCTGGAGTAGGAGCCCTTTAAAGGTCTCTTCCAAGCCAAACCATCCCGGAATTCCATGAATTACACCGTGAGAGTGTCTCTCTCGCCCCACTCCCTCTGGATCCCACCTCTGCCGCTCTCTGCCATGCCGGGATGAGCCGGACGGGAGCCACACTCCCAACCCTCCCTGAACTCCAGGATCCGCTCTGGAAGAAGCCACGGGATGGGAAATGCTGCCCCACGGGATGGGAAATGCTGCCCAGCGCTCATAAACCCCTTGCCAGAGACTGGAAATAGTTGGTGCCTCAAACATTGATACAAAGTTTTGCTCATCATAAAGAAGCTACAACCGAAGAAGCCCCCCTGAAGAGTGGGACTTTGTGCTGAAAGTCAAACTGCTGATTGGATAAAGGGAAACCCCACTGTTCAGTCACCCCTGGCTGAGTTTGGGGCGGGGGAAGAGCACAGCTCACAGAAGCCAGGTTTACACAGACTGCCCCCAGCCGAGGGGGAGGAGGAGGAGGTTTTGGGTACGTGGCATAACCTCTGCTCAGAGGCACCGAACACCCATCCTGTGTTACACGAACCGGCCCGGCTGCGGCACCCCCAACCCCACAGGGCACATCCACGGGACTTCCACGGGAGAGGCAGCCGAGGGGGAGTCACAACCCATCAGAGACCCCCAAAGTGCTCCCCAGAGCTCTGCCCCACAGGACTGCAGCGATGCCACAGACCCGGAGTCTGCTGTGAGACACTGCCCCTCCCCAGGGGGACATTGCCTGGACATTGCCACCCAGCTCGGGGCTGCATGAACCCCTGGGAGCCTGTGCTTTTGGGGGGACCTTCACCACCAAGGAGAGCAGCTGGAGAGGATGAATGGAACATCGCCGGGATCCACGGAGTGGGGACAGTTTCCTTATTCTACCCCTTCGATTATTTCCTTTTTCTACCCCTCCCACCTATTTTCTACTTCTTTCTTTCTCTCTCTCTCTCATATTGACCATCAAATAAAACCCTTACTATTGTCATGTGGATGCTGAAAAGCTTTGGTAGAGAAATCTTTCAGCTTTCTGCAGCGTTCTGTGAGAGCTTTGCAGTTCTCACAGAGGCTGTGAAAACACTGCTGTGGGTTTTGTAAACTAACTCCTTATCTTGCACCTGGGTTTGTTATGCAGGATTGTTATGGTTCTAGCTTTCTAATATTTTGGAATAAGTGTCTTAGAGCTTGACCAATCCCCTCAAGGGGTGGATGGCCGAGCACCCAACTGTCTCATGCCATTCAACACACTCTCTGCGATCCCTGTTACGAAAGATGAATTAATTAATTCATAAAGATCAAAACTGCTCTCCTTCTGAACTCGTCGTGCCACTCCTCGTCGTCAGTGCCGCTCACAGCGACATTGTCACTGGCAAATGGTCTCGCTCGCACCTCAGTTTGGGCAGAGGCATTCCTAAGAGCCTTAAAACAGCATCACGACACCCCTGCCTACTGCCAGCGGCCTGGGCAGAGGCAGGAGCTTGTTGTTTCCAACTCCCGTGTCCATGGGGAAGCCCCAGCCCCACCTCTCTCGCTGGCGTCATCCACCAGGACAATCTCGGCCAGCAGGCGCGGCGGGGAGCGCTCGATGACGCTGTGCACAGTGCGCAGCAGCGTGCTCCAGGCCTCGTTGTGGAACACGATCACCACGCTGGTGTTGGGCAGCTCCTCCGGGTACACCTTGGTCTTGCACCTGCCCGAAAACACCAGGAAAACATCAGGGAAAGGGGGGTTAAGCTGGAGGAATTGACCTAGGGAGAGCTGCGTCTTTCCGGGCCTGGAAGCAGCCACGGCGCTGCTGCCACATCCAGGGAGTTCGGGGTGATGGGATGAATTCAGGGGATGAAGTGGAGACAGACTGGAATTCCGACTGCTGCGCCTCTTTCCAGGGTGGAGAAAGGGGCCTGGAAGCAGCCATGGCACCGCTCCAAAGGGGTGGTTCCACACCCAGGGAGTCCAGGATGACGGGGATGAATCAAGGAGCACACCGGAGATCCAGGGACTGGAATTCCAACTGCTCTGAGGCAGGATGGAAAAGGGGCCTGGAAGCAGCCATGGGAATGCTGCCACACCCAGGGAGCTCAGGGTGATAGGGATGAATTAAGGAACAAACTGGAGATAGACTGGAATTCCAACTGCTCCGCCTCTTTCCAGGCTGGAAAAGGGGCCTGGAAGGAGCCATGGCACTGCTCCAAGGGGAACCTGCTACGTTTCAAAATGTTGGGGATGAATTAAGGAACAAACTGGAGATCCAGACACTGGAATTCCAACTGCTCTGAGGCTGGGGCAGCTCGGGAGGGGATGTTTTTCCTTTCCCAAGAGGCCTTTGCTGGCTGGAGGAAGGGGCACATGGATCTGTTGCCACTAAAGCGCCTCAGAGCCACTTCCAGGAGTCTCTGAGTCACTTAAACAACCAGGATCAGGAAGGACAGGGACACACAGCGGGTGTGCAGTGACCATTCCCGCTCCCAAAGCCATTCCCATGGATATTTCTGGGAAGTGCAATGGAATATAATCAAAATCCAGGCAAACTTGACTAATCTGGACCCCGAATTCCATGGCATTCCTGGCTGGGCATGGCCACGCCCCAAGCCTGATGCTCAGCACAGCTCCAAGGGCTTGGCAGCCCTTTCCAGGAGGGAATTTTCCATAACATCCACCCTGCCCCTCCCCTGGCCCAGCCTGAGGCCGTTCCCTCTCCTCCTGTCCCTGTTCCCTGGGAGCAGAGCCCGACCCGCCTGGCTGAGCCCCTCCTGTCAGGGAGTTGTGCAGAGCCACAAGGTCCCCCCTGAGCTCCTTTTCTCCAGGCTGAGCCCCTTTCCCAGCTCCCTCAGGAATTCTCCAGCCCCTTCCCAGCTCCATGACAGAGCACCCCAGTGCCAGCCAGCTCCTGCATTCCCGCTGTGTCCAGGAGCACCTGCCAGGAGCTGGGAGCACACGGATAAAACCTTTCCTGCCCTTTCCCCATGATGGTGACTCACGCTGGGATTTTCCTTATCCCGAAATCCAGCTGGTGCTGGAGAATGAGGAATCGTCACCTGCTCCTCACATGCTCCCTCCCCATCCCCCTGCACTCCCTACACTGCTCCCTGATTTTCCCACTCCCACGACGCTGGAATTGCTGTCCCAAAAATCCTGCTTTTATTCCTGCAGAAAATAGTTTCTCAGGAATGAATACACACAGAGTAAATTCAGCTGTGGGAACGAGAGACCCTTCCCACCACCAAAAACATGGAAATAAGGGTGAAAATCCACCTATTCCCCCTCCTTCCCGCTGGTCCTGGGCAAATTCTGGGATCATTACGGGTTATTCTGGGATTTTCAGAGAATCATGGAATGTTTTGGGTTCAAAAAGGGACTTAAATCCCATCCAGTTCCATCCCTTCCACTATCCCAGGGTGGAATAGTGGCTCCAATTCCTGTCCAACCTGGCCTTGGACACTTCCAGGGATGGAGCAGCCACAGCTTTCCTGGGAAACCTTTGCCAGGGAATCTCCGAGCTCATCTCACTCTCCCATTCCTGACACTCCAGGCAAGGACCCGGCTCAACCCCACGGATCCATTTCAGCCCTGCACCGTTTAATCAAATTCCAGCTACAGCCATTCCCGGGTGGCTTCGGCTCCAGGGAGGCTCTGGAGCACACAGGGAATGGCCTGGGATGAGCTGCCAAGGAAAAGCTGAGCTGATTCAGGACTGATCCACCTGGAATGTTTAAATCCTGCCTGTTTTCCCAAAGTTCCCATTCAAGGACCAAACCCAGTTTAACCCAGCACCATTCCATTATTTAGGGTATTTATGGGAAAACCAGGAATGTGGGGCACCTCCACGTCCTTGAGAAATGGGAAATAGCCACGGATTTTTCAAAGTTGATCCGTGCAGACCGAACCCTTCTAATCCCCCTCCCAATCCCCACTTCCAGAGGTCGGTGTCCTGCAGATTCTCTGGGAGAAGGTACCACAGGAAGGAGGTGAGGGCCCTTCCAAGGCAGCCTGAAAAGTCATCCTTGGGAAAAAAAAAAATCCTGCAAAACAACCCTGAGTTTATCTGGGCTCTTATCCAAACTGTTCCAGCCTTTACTGCAATTCCAAGCCCCTTGAAACCGGGAATAAAGGAAATAAAAATATGCCCCTCCGGAACAATTTTCCCGTAAATAAAACCCTTTTTCTCCTCCATCCAGGGATGTCTTGGGGGCCCCTCTGAGGCTGCCAGGGAGGAAAATCTGTTTTCCATGATTTTAACACTAATTAAGGAGCTGACAGCTCCCATTTTCCAATTATATCTCCCGATCCAAACGGCTGCTCCGAAGGCAGCTGCAGCCCACGTGGAAAACATGGAAGGGAGAACAAGGATTGTGCTTCTGGAAGGGAAATTTTCCGATGTTCTCTGAATAAAGGAGAACTTCAACAATCCAAGGGTGTCCATGTCCATGGAAAAAATTCCAGTACTTACGGATATTTCACGGAGTGACAGGAGTTCTGTCACTGGCATCCCTTATCCATGGAATCAAAGAATCCCAGGATGGTTTGGGGTGGAAGGGACCTTAAATCCCATCCCATCCCACCCCCCCCCTGCCACGGGCAGGGACACCTTCCACTGTCCCAGGCGGCTCCAGCCTGGCCTTGGACACTCCCAGGGATCCAGGGGCAGCCTCAGCTTTCCTGGGAAACCTGTGCCAGGATCTCCCCCCCTCTGAGGAAGGAATTTTTTTATCTGTCACGACTTAGAGCTGGAAAAACTCCAAATCCAACAGGTCCCAGTGCAGGACCAATGGATCGGGTGTGAACATCCCAAAACAAACCAATTTTCCCTCCCCTGAGGGCTGAATTTCAGGAATAACAAATTTTGGTGTCACATGAAAATCCAGTCAAGGCTTCCTGCCCTGGAACATGGATCTGAGGGAAGGATTTTCCCAATTAAAAGAAGTTTTCCCAGACATCCACTGCCACCCCTGCCCTGCTCCTTCCCAGGCTTTTCCCCACCCAGGATCACATCCCAATGTTTCTTCCTTTGGAGAATCCCCACAAAACTCCAGCCCCGTGTTTAACCCTGGCTGCTGTTCCAGAAATCCCAATGTTTCTGCTCAGCCCTGGATGTTCCCAAGCACTGGAACACACCCAGGAGCCAATTCCAGCTGAAATCTCCAGGAGAAAATCCAATTAGGATGCTCCAGCAATCTGTGGAATGCCACTTGCAGCCTCACTCATCTGGAAAAGATTGAGGATGGATTTTTTCCGTCACCTGAGAAAATCCTTAGGAATGAAATGAGGCATTTCCCTGGTGAGTTAAGCCGGGTTTAAGGTTTAATCAATAGCTCCTCATTAGAGCTGGTTCTGATTACAATCTCCAGCTTGGCCCTTTCCAACAGGACCCCAGCATTCCAGGGACATTCCCTGACAGAAAACTTGGGATGGAATGGGAAGCAAATGAAACTCTTTGTGTGGGATCCCATTGATCAGCTGGAATTAAATCATCAATCCCAGGGCAGGGAAACAATGGGAGTCAGTCCTGCTTGGATACAGCAACAGGATGGGGATTTTGTGGGATCCTGATGAGGCATCCCATTCCCACAGAACTCGAGGCAAATTCCCACTGACTCTGGTGCCAGGCTGGGAGAGTTGGGAATGCTCACCTGGAGAAGGGAAGGCTCCAGGGAGAGCTCAGAGCCCCTTGCAGGGCCTAAAGGGGCTCCAGGAGAGCTGGAGAGGGACTGGGGACAAGGGCTGGAGGGACAGGACACAGGGAATGGCTTCCCACTGCCAGAGGGCAGGGATGGATGGGATATTGGGACAGAATTCCTGGCTGGGCTGGAATTCCCAGAGAAGCTGTGGCTGCCCCTGGATCCCTGGAAGTGTCCAAGGCCAGGCTGGAGCACCCTGGGATGGTGGGAGGTGCCCCTGCCCATGGTCTGGATGAGGTCTAAGGTCTTTTCCAACCCAAACCATTCCAGGACTCCGTGTGCTGGTTTAGATGGGATGTTAGGAAGAAATCCTTCCCTCTGTGCCCCTGGATCCCAGGCAGTGTCCAAGGCCAGGCTGGACAGGGCTTGGAGTACCCTGGGATAGAGGGAGGTGTCCCTGCCATGGCAGGGCTGGGATGGATGGGATGGATGGGATGGAAGCTCCCAGCCCATTCCATGGCCCAGCATTCCCGGGATCCCCGGGATCTCACCCGTCCAGCCGCACGTCGGGCAGGCTGCGGTTCAGGGCGATGCGGTCGCTGGCCATGAGGTTGAACTGGTTGATCTTGAACAGCTCCTTCATCTTCTCCTGCTCCTCCTTGGGAATGAGCACGGCCCTGCCCATCTCCCCGGGGCCTTCCTGGTTCCGGGAAATAACGGCTGGAAAACACAACAGCAACAGGCACCGTGAGCACGCGGGAATCGGATTCATCCTCCAGGGCTTGGGAGCTTCTGGTTTTCCACAAGGAATGCTGGAAATCCAACAACAACCCCCATCTTCCCTGCTCCACTGGGAGTTTTATCCCTCTCCGGATCCAAGAACATCCAGTTCCAGTCTAAGATGATTAAAACCCCGGATTTGTTCCCTTCCATTGTCCCAGGCTGCTCCAAGCCCCAATGTCCAACCCGGCCTTGGACACTTCCAGGGATCCCGGGGCAGCCACAGCTGCTCTGGGCACCCTCACAGCCAGGAATTTGTCCCTCATGATTTGTTTCCATAAACTCCACAGAGAATCCCATAAAACAAAGGATCGATTTTGCCATTCCCGTGATGAATCCAATAAAACAAAGGATCAATTTGCCATTCTTGTGATGAATCTCTGCTGCTCCGAACTCCACACTGGATTAGCTCAATCCAGAACACGAAGAATTCCAGATTTAATTATCCAGCAGCAATAAATGCTGCCAAGTTGCCAGAAACACCATTAAAGAGATCATTTCCCTCACAGTATTCCTCAACACTGGAGTGCCAGCATTCCAAAAAAAACCCCAAAAGTTGCTTTTCAAGACTAAAAGCATCGGAATTCCTGGGAAGTTCTGCCAGGAATAGACTTTAGCGTTGTGTGGAGAACCCAGCCCACACTCAGGGAGCCTCGAGGCAGAACAGCTCAGGAGGAGTGGGGAGGGCTGGAGTGAGAACAAACTCAGCAGCAGAGATCCACAAAATTCCATTTCTGATGGGTGGGAAATCCTCTTACGGACCCCGGCTGGTGCTCCCAAGAGAAGAGCTGGAAGGGGACACCAGCTCCGAGATTTTTGTGGCCAAAGCAGGGTGGGAAGAGCCCGGGGCACTGCTGGGATTCTCCAGCAGGAGGGACACTGAGGGGCTGGAGCGTGGCCAGGGATGGGAACGGAGCTGGGAAGGGGCTGGAGCACCAGGAAAACAGGGAGGAAGGGGAAAAGGGGGAGGAAAGGGAGGAGGGAGAGGAAAGGGAGCAGGGAGAAGAGGAAAGGGGAGAAGGGGAATAAAGAGCAGGGGAAAATAGGGAAGAAGGGAGAAAAAGGGAAGAAGGGCGGAAAAAGGGGGGAAAAAGGAAAAAAGGNGGCGGGAAGGAAAAAAAAGGCGGGAAGGAAAAAAAAGGCGGGAAGGAAAAAAAAGGCGGGAAGGAAAAAAAAGGCGGGAAGGAAAAAAAAGGCGGGAAGGAAAAAAAAGGCGGGAAGGAAAAAAAAGGCGGGAAGGAAAAAAAAGGCGGGAAGGAAAAAAAAGGCGGGAAGGAAAAAAAAGGCGGGAAGGAAAAAAAAGGCGGGAAGGAAAAAAAAGGCGGGAAGGAAAAAAAAGGCGGGAAGGAAAAAAAAGGCGGGAAGGAAAAAAAAGGCGGGAAGGAAAAAAAAGGCGGGAAGGAAAAAAAAGGCGGGAAGGAAAAAAAAGGCGGGAAGGAAAAAAAAGGCGGGAAGGAAAAAAAAGGCGGGAAGGAAAAAAAAGGCGGGAAGGAAAAAAAAGGCGGGAAGGAAAAAAAAGGCGGGAAGGAAAAAAAAGGCGGGAAGGAAAAAAAAGGCGGGAAGGAAAAAAAAGGCGGGAAGGAAAAAAAAGGCGGGAAGGAAAAAAAAGGCGGGAAGGAAAAAAAAGGCGGGAAGGAAAAAAAAGGCGGGAAGGAAAAAAAAGGCGGGAAGGAAA
Source organism: Struthidea cinerea (assembly GCA_013397865.1). Classification (NCBI taxonomy): domain Eukaryota; kingdom Metazoa; phylum Chordata; class Aves; order Passeriformes; family Corcoracidae; genus Struthidea; species Struthidea cinerea. The sequence goes on along the minus strand of VZTI01000358.1, from coordinate 591,533 downwards.
AAAAAGGCGGGAAGGAAAAAAAAGGCGGGAAGGAAAAAAAAGGCGGGAAGGAAAAAAAAGGCGGGAAGGAAAAAAAAGGCGGGAAGGAAAAAAAAGGCGGGAAGAAAAAAAAGGCGGGAAGAAAAAAAAGGAGGGAAGAAAAAAAAGGAGGGAAGAAAAAAAAGGAGGGAAGAAAAAAAGGGGCGGGAAAAAGAAAAAAAGCTGCACCAGGGTGGGACATTCCTTGTGCTTCAACAGCTCCCACGGATGAGAAAAGCGGGAATTTGGGAAAGCAGGAGCTGAAGTCAGGGATGTGGGAGGTAGACTCGCATCCAAACAGCAATAAAAGGAAAATGCGAAGGTTGAAAACGGAATTCAAATCAATTTTCCTGCGATTTGTTGGATCAGGAGGCATATCCGCTCTCCCAGGAGCCAATGAAATTTCCAAGTATTAAGAACTCGGCTCCTAAATTTAGCAAATGAAACCAAAATCTCAGGACTCCTCCTGCAGCAAATATTTTGGTGCAATAAATAAGAAATCAGTGAAATCTCCCTGATTCCACAAAGGAAGCAAAATCCCAACAGAATTCACTGGAAATTAGGGATCGAACTTTTTGTGTTTTCCAAGAGGGAAAACCACCCCAAAATCCCCCATCACAACTCACAGGTATTCCCTAAATCCAAAATATCCTGTTAAGCTCCAAACCCTGGAGCAGCAAATCCTTGGGAAGAGTCTCGGGAGACTCAGCCCAGTTTTATTCACATTCTGTGGGAAAAATTCCAGATTTTTTTTCAAACTGAGGGCCCAAAGACGAGTCCAGGCCCAAACCTGTCTCACTAAACATTGGGAATCCACAACTTTCAATTAATTAGGGGGAAAAAAATGGGAAGTTGACAGATTTTCAGCCATTTAATCCCTGAAATTCAGGCTGGATTGAAGAGAACATAAAATAAATCCATTAATTTAATGACAAAGTGGGATTTCATATTAAAAATATTCCATTTTCAAGGACAACAAGTGAATTCCTCCAGCTCAGCATATCAAAACACGGTGCTGACTCCAGAGTTCTCCCAAAATAATTCGCCAAGCTGCTAAATTGGATCTAAAATAATAATTTCCCTATTTTCTGGTGTGTCACAAGGTGCTCCCTCGGGAATTCTGCTCCTAAAAATCCCCTCCAGCTGATGAAATCTCAAATTATCCCCATTAAGAGCAAGCACAGGGAAGGAAATGAGTGGAAAGCCGAGCCAGGTTTTTCCAGGAATATTTCAGCAGCACATGGGCAGCTTTCCATAAATTCCTGCTGCACGTGGAGAGCTCTGCAGAGGGGGTGGGAGAGCTGATTCCATGGACACAGGGCTGGAGTCGTGTGGAAAAACATGGAAAACACTCGCAGGGATTGAAAAATCCTGATTAAAAACAGGGAAAACCAGGGTTTTGTACTTATTCCTGCAAGTCTGTGAGGAAAAGTTAATTTATAATTTAATTCTATTTAATAGGGATGGATTTAAAATGAAAGAGGGGTTTAGACGGGATATTGGGAAGGAATTCCTGGCTGGAAGGCTGGTTTCCCAGAGAAGCTGTGGCTGCCCCTGGATCCCTGGCAGTGTCCAAGGCCAGCCTTGGAGCAGCCTGGGATAGTGGGAGGTGTCCCTGCCCATGGAAGTGGATGGGATTTAAGGTCCTTTCCAACCCAAACCAGTCTGGAATTCCATCATTTCTCCATCTGCACCAGACTTTCCACCAAATTTCTAAAGGAATTCCTTAAAAATCTATTTGGGTAATGTTTTATATATTTGAAGTGGACCCCACTCTGTGTTGATGGGAGAACAGAGGCTTCCCTTTGGAATTTCACTTCCACGGGGGTCCAGCGCTTACATTCCATTTTCCCTGAGCCAAAAATGGGAAGAGGAAGGGGACAGGGAAGGCAAGGCTCCAGGAAGAGCTCAGAGCCCCTTGCAGGGCCTAAAGGGGCTCCAGGAGAGCTGGAGAGGGACTGGGGACAAGGGCTGGAGGGACAGGACACAGGGAATGGCTTCCCACTGCCAGAGGGCAGGGATGGATGGGATATTGGGAATTGGGAATTCCTGGCTGGGAGGGTGGGGAGGGGCTGGGCTGGAATTCCCAGAGCAGCTGTGGCTGCCCCTGGATCCCTGGAATGTCCCAGCCCAGACACAGGGAGCCTGGAGCACCCCGGGACAGTGGCAGCTGTCCCTGCCCATGGATGGGGTTGAAGGTCCCTCCCAACCCCAAGCATTCCGCGAAACGCAAACTCGGACACCACTAAAGAGCAGCGCTAACTCCTGCAGATCCTGGGATTTTCCCTGCTGGGAAAAGCCGCTCCGGGGACAGCAACGCGAGGCCGAACACGCCGGAGGAGCGCACACGTGGCCCCGGCAGGGGCGGGGGGCACTCACCCCGCAGCGCCGGCAGCAGCGAGCGCTCCTTGCTGTCGTCGCACTTGTTGCACTCGCTGAAGTAGAGCAGCAGGAAGACGTCCAGCAGCACCCAGAGCAGCGACGTGGCCAGGACCACCCTGCAGTACCCAAACCTCCGCATGGCTCCCGGCAGCTGCTCCGGAGCCCCGGGAACGGCTGCGAGCGCAGCGGGATCACAGTCCCACGGCACAGATCCACCAGGGAGGCAGAGAGCAGCACCCCACTGCGGGCAGAGGGAAAGCAGCAGCCGGTTTTCACGGATTCATGGATTTCATGGATATTCAGCCACTTATTGGACATTGTTGGACACTGAAATTTTCATTTTCCTCAAAGAATGATTTTATGTTTTCTCAATACTGAATTTTTATCTCGCCAAAATATTTCGGACGACACCTCATGACCACCAAAGATTCCTTGGGGAAGGGCAGTGCAGTCATACATCCACGGATTTGAGCTCCCGCCTGGATTAGGGAGTTTGGAAAACAAAGCTAAAGGTGAGGCCTCATGTCCAGTTCTCTAAGGGCTGGAAATGCTGGGAGAGCTGGGAATGTTCCCCTGGAGAAGGGAAGGCTCCAGGAAGAGCTCAGAGTCCCTTGCAGGGCCTAAAGGGGCTCCAGGAGAGCTGCAGAGGGACTGGGGACAAGGGCTGGAGGGACAGGACACAGGGAATGGCTTCCCACTGCCAGAGGGCAGGGATGGGTGGGATCTTGGGAAGGAATTCCTGGCTGGGAGGGTGGGGAGGGGCTGGGCTGGAATTCCCAGAGAAGCTGTGGCTGCCCCTGGATCCCTGGCAGTGCCCAAGGCCAGGCTGGAGCACCTTGAGATAGTGGGAGGTGCCCCTGCCCATGGAATGGGATTTAAGGTCCTTCCCCACCCAAATCCTCCCAGGATTCCATGATCTCCCCCGTGGCTGGGATCTGTAATTAGAGGTCTGTAATTAAAGACTCCCACTCACCATCACCTGCATTCCGTGCCCAGACTCCGGGTCCTGCTCCAGCCATGCTCCCAAAGCATTCCCTCAGCACTGAGCCTCTGGATGATTTTCCAAGTGCCTGGAAAAGAAAAAGAGAAGAAGATCCCAACCACTTTTCCGTATTTCCTAAATCATAACGAAATTTTTTATAATTAAAAATCTCTCCTCAGTTTTGTCCCCATTTTAACTTCCTTATCTTAACCCCTCAGCTCTTCATTCCAGGAGTATCCCAAGTGGGATCTTTCCATTTTTCATCCCATTTTAATTCAAGTTCATGGGGGATGAAGAGCAGGAATGATTTAAATGAATTAAATTAATGATTTATTTCTTTATTCTTGCAGCACTTCTGTAGCGACTCCTCATTAACGACAATTCCCATCTGTCCTAAATATCAGCCAATGGCTCTTCCTGCTCAGGGATTCCCAGGCAGCAGATTTAAAATTCCAGGAATTGCTGTTCCAGGATAACACAATCCATTCCCACACCAGTCACGGGGAACAGTTCCATTATAGGGAGAAAATCAGGAAGGAAAATCCAAATTTCCCAGCAAATCCGTGGATGCTCCATCCCTGGAAGTGTCCAAGGCTGGACGGGGGTCGGAGCAACCTGGGATAGGGGAAGGAGTCCCTGCCCATGGAATGGGATGAGCTCTAAGGTCCCTGCCACCCCAAAGCATGCCTGGATTCCGTGATTCCATAAAATCCCCTCCTCCAAACCTCCAAAAGGAAGCAGCTGCCCAAAAAATAGGATTTATTTGAACTAAACACAGCCTGACAGGGTTTGCAGGAAGAGGAGGAAGGGAAAAATCCCGAGGTTCTGAGCTCCCACTTCTGGAATAAACCCAATTTTAACCCATTATGCTGCAGCAAAGCAGAGGGAAATTCCCGCCCCAAACCCTGCAGCTGGGCAGGGCTGGAAGCAGGAAAAGCAGGATTTTGGGATAGGAAACAGGAGGCAAACGGAGGAATCTGCCAGCCTTTCCTGGAACTGACCCCACACAATGCTGTGCTGGGGAATTATGGAGGCTGCAAATCCCAGTGAACGGGAATTCAAGATTCCAAACCTTGGTTTGCCTTTCCCATGGATTAAAGATCCCAATTTTCTGCAGATATAAAACAACTGTTCAGGATTCTTTCTTGTGACCCCACAGAGCCCCTGGTTATCCCCACAGCCAGGCCTGACCCATATTTCATTTCCTTGGGGGCTCAAAGCCACAGAATCCATCACTGCTCCCTGAAAACCTCTCCATTCCCTTTCCCAACATCCCTGCCAGGTAAAATAAGCATGGATGCAGCAGAAGCCCCGAGTCTTGAGCTGCATTTTCCAACCACTGCTGGGAATTTAATTTTTTAGTGGAACTTGGGGTCATTTCTGACCCTTCTGAGGGCTGGAGAGGTGGAAACTGCAGCAGCACAGGGAGGGGGTAGGAAATGAAAGTGTGTTCAGAAAATACTCAGAATTTTAGGGAATCACAGAATTCCAGGCTGGTTTGGGTTAGAAGGGACATTCAGGATTATCCAGTTCCACCCCCAGGGACACCTCCCACTATCCCAGGGTGCTCCAACCTGGCCTTGGACACTGCCAGGGATCCAGGGGCAGCCACAGCTGCTCTGGGAATTCCAGCCCAGCCAGGAATTCCTTCCCAGTATCCCATCCATCCCTGCCCTCTGGCAGTGGGAAGCCATTCCCTGTGTCCTGTCCCTCCAGCCCTTGTCCCCAGTCCCTCTCCAGCTCTCCCGGAGCCCCTTCAGGCCCTGCAAGGGGCTCTGAGCTCTCCCTGGAGCCTTCCCTTCTCCAGGGGAACATTCCCAGCTCTCCCAGCCTTTCTGGCCTCATTCCAAGAGGTCAAAGCCCTTCCATTCCCAAACGGGCACTTCCTGTAAATCCGGATCAGCGGAGCCCTGAGCAGCTCCTTAATCCTCTGTCACTCCTCAGGCTCATCACAGATGAAGTGTCCTAATCCTCAGCAGGACAGGAATAACCTGTGACGGAACTTCCAAAAGAAAATCCCAAAGAAAATTGGAGGAGTTGTCCAATTTACCGCCCAGCTCTTTGACTGATTCAGCAAAGGAGCACAGCCGGAATTCCAGATCCAGCTGCACCCTGGGAATGTGATTAAATCTTCCTAATTAATACCAGAACCACTCTGACCTCAGTGTGACCTCACAAACCTGTGAAACTCCAACCTTTCTCGGCCACCTGTATTCCCAGGAATACCAAACCGACTGCCCACATCCAGGTGCTCGGATAAGGAAGGACACAAAATCCAAATTATTACCAGGGAAGCATTGCTTCCAACCAAAATAATCCCATTTTCATGGAGCGAAACCTAAACCAGGGCTGAACAACATTTCACCACTCAAGATTGCTTTTAGTGCCACCCTAAACCCACCCTACCAAAGGTTTCCATGAGCTGGGCCTGGTAAAGCTCAGCTTAACCCGAGGTGTGTGACAGGAACAGGCACAGGCTGGGGCAGGGGTGTTCCCCTCCTCCTCTGCCAGATGTGGCCACAGCTGCAGCAGCGCCAGCGGTTGCCTGGCAACAGAGGGATGGATGCTGCCCTGGGTACCGGGACCTGCCACCCCCCGGGCTGCCCAGTGCCCCCAGTCTGGCCATCGCATCCAGTGTGGGCAACCGGGGAGCCCAGCCCGGCCCCCGGCTGCAGCAGTTTTGGGATTGCCCTCAGGGGTTTGTCTTCCCTGCTCCAAGGGGGCCCCAGCCCTGCCCAACCCCTCCCAGGCTGCCCAGTGCACCCCCAGTTCATCCATCAGATCCAGTATGGGGAACCGGGGACCCCAGCCCAGCTTTCCAGCTTTGGGATCGCCCTCAGGGGGTTGTTTTCCCTGCTCCAAGTGATTCCCAGCCCCTCCCAAACCCTCCCAGCATGCCCAGTGCCCCCCCCCCACTTTCCCCACCAGGTGCCCCACACGGAACTGGGACCCCAGCCCAGCTTTCCAGCTTTGGGGTTGCTCTCGGGGAGGGGAAAGGATTTGTCTTCCCTGCTCCAAGGGGTTCCCAGCCTTTCCCAATCCCTCCCAGGCTACCCAGTGCCTCCCCAGCTTCTCCCTGGGAACTGGGGAGCCCAGCCTGGCTTCCCAGGCTGCAGGAGCTTTGGGATTGCTCTCAGGGATTTGTTTTCCCTGCTCCAAGGGGTTCCCAGCTCCTCCAGGGAGCATCCAGGGAGTGGCATGGGATCACCCAGGAATCCATCCAACCCTAGGGGCTTTCTCAGAGGAGAAAGACAAGGAACCCTCCTCCTGTCCCCTGGTCACTCCACAAGGACAGAGGAAGAGAAATGAAAACATCCCAAAATCCACCCTGGCTGTCCCAGAGGATGAGAGCTCACCAGGGCTCTCACCGGAGCTCAGCCATGGAAATGGAATCAGAAAGATTCCCGGGAATCTGTTATCCTTTGTGCTGCTGGTTTGGTTAAACAGGGAATTAAACCTCAGCCACAGCCACGCTGAGATTATTCCCCCATTCCATGGAGCAGAAATCCTCCTCCTCCTCCTGCTCTCCTCCTCCCATCCCTCTGGAAGTAGGGAGGGAAAAATGATCCAAGGAGGGGGTGGGGAAGCGCCTTGGCTGAGTTTCTGAGGTGCATTTTCACTGCTGAACCCCCAGACCGCAGGCACATCCCAGAGATGAGTACATGGATGGAATTGTGGCACCGCTCCCACTCCAGAGGTGAATTCCTGCCCTTCCATTGCTACTCAGGCTGCTGCAGTTTTCCAGGGAATCTCCTGTTTGCCACGTGGGCTGTTCACACCTCACTGGGAGCCAAACTCCAGCACCTCTGGATTTATTTCATGGGATTCTCTGTGGAGTTTATGGGAGTTGGTGGGAGCAGCATCGCCTCGTCCACAGCTCCTCTCCCACGGAAAGGATCTGGGCTGGAAGCAGGGAATGGGATCCTTGGGATGGCCTCGGACACTGCTCTGCGGTGGATCCCAGAGAGGAGAATTCCAGAGGTTTAGGAGCAGTTAAGCCAGACTATAAATTCCTGCTGGCAAATCCTGGCTGCAAAGCAACACCTGACACTCAGGGATGCTCCTGAGACTGAGTGCCCAGCCCGCGGCAGCAGAATCGGGATTTTTATGGAATAAACGCACCTCAGAAGGGAAAACCTCCCCAAAACCCCGCAGCAAGAAGGGTTTGAGGCTCTCAGGACTCACCTGCTCAGCCAGAGCCGCTCCTAGACACAGGGGTCGGGAAGTTCTCTGGGAAAAATTCCCAAGCAGGAATAAAATCATTCCCAAATATATTTTTCCACCTAAGGAAAAGAATCCTCATACAGAATTCCCAGCTTTCCCCTCTAATAAATCCAAGGATTGCTCCTCATAGCTGTCCTGGGATTCACCACACAAAAATATTCAAGTGGCACAAAAAAAAGTGGCAAGGAAGGTTCGGAACTGCCCCTTTCCAAGGCACAGCTGGATTTTTAAAGAACTGATTTTTAAAAAATGATCATATAAAATATTATATTAAAATAACCAAATTAAATTTAAATTATTAAATTAAAATCGAATTTAAAATTCTATTTTAGGGCCACATTGATCTAAGCCACCCTGAACATAAAATCCACCCTCCAAACCCCACAAATCAGCATTTAATTCCATGAGCAGCTCATTAATTCATGGATAAGGAAGAACTTTTAATGCCAGAGCTGTCAAACTCCAAGATCAATCCGGGAAAGCTCTGTCAAATTTAGTAAGGAATAAAAATAGGGGGGAAAAAGAAAGGGGGGAAAAAGGAACCAGGTGCCTTTAGTCAGAGGCACGCAGCGTTTTGTGTTTCAGAATTAAATTTTCTCTCCTCTCCTGAAATTTAATAATAGCCCCATTCTTCCCTCAGGAATGCGTTCCCGTGACTCAGGAATCCGAGTGGAAAAGCCTCATTAATTCCTCTCATCCCAGATCTCGGGGAGGAAAACCTGCCCTGGGTTTGGGGGTGCTTTGTTCAGGCCACAGCCACACTATTCCAGGCTTCTCCTCAATTCCATCCTCCCAGCACCACATTCCCAACAGCTCTGTGTGTCCAGAGCCACTCAGCCTGGAGACAACGGGAAATTTGGGAATTTACCTGGATTTGCCCCTCCTTTAAAGCCCTGGTGCTGTGCTGGCACAAAGCATCAAAAACCCGAAGTCGATTAAAATAGAGATAACCAAAAACCCCTAAATCTGAATGGAATATCACAGAATCCTGGAATGGTTCGGACGGGACGCTAATCCATGGGCAGGGACACCTCCCACTATCCCAGGCTGCTCCAAGCCCCATCCAGCCCGGCCTTGGACACTCCCAGGGATCCAGGGGCAGCCTGGGAACAACCAAATGTTGGGAATTAACACCCAGCCTCGAGAAGAAAACCCCCTTTTCAAAAATCCCCCTCTGTTCCCTTTTCCAGGTTCTTCCCTCAAACACAGCCCACCTACAAAAGCAAACTGAGGGATTTCGCTCACCAACGTCCCAAATTCCTCCTTCCCAGGCAGCCCTGGCATCTCCCATTCCCAGATCTCCTCCTCTCCCAGGTGAGGCCGGGATTTCTCCCCCTGGAAGCTGCAGAGCCTCATCGAGGCCGATCAGCAGCCACAGCTGCCTCTGGTTATTCCCACTCCAGGGCTGGGAGCTCTCCCACGTTCCCGGGAAATTAAAAGCACTTGAGCGGCACTGACAGCTTGGCAGATCCCACCCAGGAGGAGTTTTCCAGCTCCTCCAACACAAGGAAACCTTGGAGAAAGCCAGAGCGACCCAAGGAGCAGGGAAATCAGGGAAAGGTCACATTCCCAAGGCTGCCGGAGTGCCAGGAATGTCAGGGCCAGGGTGGGATTGTTGGGGTGTCTGGGCAGGGCCTGGGGTTGGATCAGCGATCCTGGGGGTCCCTTCCAGCTCTGGTATTCCAGGATTCTGAGATCTGAGGAAGCTGTGGAGCAGAGGAGGTGCCCATGGAGCAGGGATGTGCCCCACGGAGCAGAGGGTGTCCCCTATGGAGCAGGGAATGGCACCACGGAGCTGTGCCCAAGCTGTTGGGCACCTCCCACCCCACAGAGATGTGGGGCCGTCGTTATCAACGTGACACCGGCACTGCACGAATCACTGAACATTCCCATTGCACCAGGCATAAAAACATGGAATTCTGAGGTTGGAAAAGACCTTTGAGGGCAACTCCCGCTCTCAACCAGCACCATCCCTGTGTTCAGCACCGAACCCTGACCCCAAGTGCCACATCCACAGCTTTGGGAACACTCCCAGGGATGGGCACTCCACACTGCCCTGGGCAGGACAACCTTTCCAGGAAGGAATTTTCCATAATATCCACCCTGAGCCTCCCTCGGCCGTTCCCTCTCCTCCTGTCCCTGTTCCCTGGGAGCAGAGCCCGACCCCCCCGGCTGCCCCCTCCTGTCAGGGAGTTGTGCAGAGCCACAGGGTCCCCCTGAGCCTCCTTTTCTCCAGGCTGAGCCCCTTTCCCAGCTCCCTCAGGAATTCTCCAGCCCCTTGCCAGCTCCCTCAGGAATTCTCCAGCCCCTTGCCAGCTCCCTCAGTCTCTCCTCATCCCACCTGTGCTCCATGGACAAGCAGAATTCCCTCACTTCTTCGGGAAAGAAGCCAAATTCCTGAGCACCAAAAGCCGCTGCGACAACCAATACTTGTCACATCCCACTCCATGCCCCAGCTCCAGACTGATCCTCACAAAAGGACTGGAATCTCCTCTGCCCATTCCCGGTTTATTCTTCCCCCATCCCCAAGTTTTTGAGGGGAGCAGATTTGCTGGAATTGTTCGGCTCTCACTGCGTGGGATTTAAAAATGAAACAAAAAAAAAAAACCCAAACCTCTTTTCCCGTGTCCATAAAAGTGCAGCCACAGGGAGCTCAACGCTCCCACATTTCCAGGCAGAGTTTTCCTTGGATTCACCTGATGGGCAAAACCCTCTGGAATTTTCTTACCTAAAAGAAACAAAGGAGAGGTTCCCAATTCCCTATCTCCAGGCAATTCCTGGAAAATTCCTCATGAACTTTCTTCGCGAGCCACAGTTTTCCTGCCCGCCACCGGTGGGGTTTGCTTCCCACATCCCCGTATTTCGCAAACCCCAAATTCCATGAAACACCAGGAGAAAGTAACTCCATCCCGTTCCACGCATTCCCACGTTTAAAGCAGCCCGGATTTTCCTACGGAACGGCCTTTTGGGGGTGCAGCTGGTGGGAGGAGCCCTGGCACCTCTCATTCCCGAGGAAATGGAGCTGTTTCTGGAGCAGGTGGGAAGAAGGTGGGAACAGACAGAAAAACCCCAGAACCGCGTGGGATCACGGCCCCCCCTCCCGTCTGGATTTGGGGGAAAAAAAACAAGCCGATTTTTCCATTTAAAAAGCAGCTTTTTCACAAGAAAAGCAGATTTTTAGACAGGAAAATCGCTTTTTTTTGACCAAGAAAAGCAGATTTTTACACAAAAAAAAGGAGGGTTTTACTCAAAAAAATGAGGTTTTTACTCAAAAAATGTGGGTTTTACTCAAAAAAGGAGGTTTTTACTCAAAAAAGGAGGTTTTTACTCAAAAAAAGGAGAGTTTTACACCAGAAAAGAAGATTTTTAGACAAGAAAATCACTTTTTTTGCACAAGAAAAGCAGCTTTTTACTCAAAAAAGGAGGTTTTTACTCAAAAAAAGGAGGGTTTTACTCAAAAAAAGGAGGGTTTTACTCAAAAAAAGGAGGGTTTTGGACAAGAAAAACACTTTTTTGCACAAGAAAATAACTTTTTTTGCACAAGAAAAGTAGATTTTTACACAAAAAGGGAGGTTTTTACTCAAAAAATGAGGTTTTTACTCAAAAAATGGAGGTTTTTACTCAAAAAATGGAGGTTTTTAGACAAGAAAATCACCTTTTTCGCACAAGAAAATCACTTTTTTGACACCAAAAAAATGAGGGTTCAACTCCAACAAATGAGGTTTTTCACAAGAAAGGGAGGTTTTCACCCAAGAAAACTAGGGGGTTTTACACAGGAAAAGCAGATCTCCACCCTGGTGTTTTCCTGAAGCTCATCCCCAGCCCAGCGGGAGAGCCAAGTTTGGAATTCCAGCCCTTTTCCCGAGCTGGGGCCTGGCGGGATCCCACAGCTGGGATGCACAGCACGATTTCTCCCTTCCAGGGCGACTTCTGTGCAGAAATCCCCCCCAAACGCAGGTTTCATCCCGCCCCAAATCCCCTTTCTACAGCCCAAAGAAACAAAACCCGCCAGGCTGGGCAGTGCCAGGCCTGGCTAAAAAGGCACCGGCGCTTTCGGACTGACAGCCGGACCTGAGCTCCCCCCGCTACCACCGCCGGCTGGCTTTGCTGATAACACAAAACACCGAGCGCGCAGCCCGGCAGGAAAGTGTAAAAATACCTAAAAAATACCCTAAAATTACCCTAAGAATACATTTGAAAATACCTAAAAAATACCCGAAAATACACCCTGAAAATACCTTTAAAAACCCCTAAAAATACCCTAAAATACCTAAAAATACCCTGAAAATACATGAAAAATACCTCGAAAATACCCTAAGATACCTGAAAAATACCCTAAAAATACCATAAAAATACATTAAAAATACCATTAAAAATACCCTTAAAATACCTTTAAAAGACCTTAGAAATACCTAAAAACACCCTAAAAGTAGCTAAAAAATACCTAAAAACATCCTAAATGTACCTAAAAAATACCCTAAAAAATACCTTAAAAAAAACTTAAAAATACCTTAAAAAAACTTAAAAATACCTTAAAAAAAACCTTAAAAATACCTTTAAAAAACCCCTAAAAGTACCTAAAAAATACCTAAACCCCTCAAGTTTTAAGGCCTCATCTCCCCTTCAAAGCCCAGCAGCCACCAAGAGTTAAAATAATCTTTGCCTCCATCATTCCCAGCGTGCCTTAATCTCCCATTAATCTTTCCTCCCGCTATTCCCAGCGCTCAAATAAATTCCTGCCCGTTGTTTTCCGACAAAAAGCAGCTTTCCGCAGTTATTCTCTCTTTATTCATTCATCTTAATCCAATTTCTAAACAAAAAAAAATGGAAATTAAACTTTCTTTTCCATCAGCTTGGGAGCGGCTTTCAGCCGATTCCTTGGAAAGCAGCTGGCATCCCAACTTTGGGATTTTCCGAGGGAAAAATCCTAGTTTTTAACAGCCGTGCCAAATCCCATTCCCAGCAGTCCGGGCTGTTTCTATCCTTACTTCCACGCGGGAGGAATTTAAGTGGAATTTGAGTGGAATCATCCCGGTGCATCCCGCTCCGTGCGAGCGCTGGGAAAAACCACCGGGAAAAACGGAAAGCAGCCAGGCTGAGGCGCTTCCAGGGAAACCTGCGGCTGGGACTGGCAGCCCCGAACATTATTCCAGGGAAACCTGCGGCTGGAATAGCCCCAAACGCAATTCCAGGGAATCCTGACAACCCAAAACGCAATTCCAGGGAATCCTCACAGCCCAAAGCTGTACTCCAGGGAAACCTACGGCTGAAATCCACAGCCCTAAGCGCTATTCCAGGGAATCCTGACAGCCCTAAGCGCTATTCCAGGAAAACCTGTGGATGAAATGGATAAAGCGTCGCTCCGTCCTACCGTAAGCAGCCTCCGTGCGCCGTTTTCCAGGGATATTCGGATCCTTCCTCGCAGCCCAGCGGAGCCGGTGTCGCTTCCCTGGGGAGCTCCCGAGCAAATCCCGGGGCCGGGGTGCAGTCAGGGCTTGTCACACACCGCCGGTCCCAGCCCGGCTGATCCCGGATTAAATAAAGCTCCCTGGAAGCGGCTGGAAAGGCGGCGGCAGCGGGATCCGGGAGAGCGGGGGGAGCGCAGGGCAGCGGAGCCGGGAGCGAGGGGATCCCTCCGGGAAACCGAGCCGGGAGCGAGGGGATCCCTCTGTGGAAAACCGAGCCGGGAGCGAGGGGATCCCTCTGTGGAAAACCGAGCCGGGAGCGAGGGGATCCCTCCGGGGAACCGAGCCGGGGCTGGAGGAGCGGGGGGAGCCCGGCAGGACCCCCCCGGCCTCACCTGCGGCGGAGCCCCGAGCTCGGAACCGGCCCGGGGGAGGCTCAACCCCGTCAGTCCGGGGGGGTTCAGCACCTCCCGGGGGCTCAGCAGCGTCCGGGGGGGCTCAGCACCTCCATTCCGGGGGTTCAGCAGCGTCCGAGGGGTTCTCAGCACCCTCCTGCCGAGGGTTCTCAGCGTCCGGGGGGGTTCAGCACCTCCAGTCCCGGGGTTCAGCAGTGGCCGGGGGGGCTCAGCACCGCCAGTCCTGGGGGGTTCAGCAGTGCCCGGGGGGGCTCTCAGCCTCCACCGGGGGCTCAGCAAGGTTCCGAGGGGCTCAGCAG
>VZTI01000358.1:565814-577349 GCA_013397865.1 Struthidea cinerea | reverse complement strand
TGAGGGGAGCAGGGACAGGCAGGGGCGCTGAGGGAATCGGGGTTTGGGATGGGGTGGTGAGGGGAGCAGGGGGAAGGCAGGGACACTGCGGGGATGGGAGAATGTGGGGACTGTGGGAAGGGGTGACGAGGAGGGCAGGGGATCAGGGATGTGGGATGGGGAGCTGAGGGGAGGAGGGGGAGCTTGGGGACCGAGGGAAGCACAGGGAATGGCGAGGGAAGGAGAGAAAGGCCGGGATGCTGAGGGGATGCGGGAATGTGGGAAGGGGTGATGAGTGGAGCAGGGGGGTCAGGGATGTGGATCGGAGCGGGGCAGAGGGAGGCTGGAGGGGCCGGGGAAGCACGGGGAATGCCGAGGGAAGCACGGGGAATGCTGAAGGGAGCGGGGAGGGCAGGCACGGGCGCTGGAGCTGAGCTATTTCCCCATATTCCAGGTCCCCGCCAGAGCAGGTTTCCCATCCCAAGGGCCGTTCCCATCCCGGTTGGATTCACACCCGTCAATCCCAGGGGCTCCACCTCTCCTGCCGGCATTTGGCTGGAATTTCCTGACTTTTGGGAGGGAAATTCGCTCTTTGGGAAAGGAAATCCAGAGGTAAAAGCTGCTCATCCTCTGTGCAGGAGGAGCCGGCAACAGACTGCCCAGGCAGGAGTTCGTGGGGAAATCCCAGAATCCCAGACTGGTTTGGGATGGGAAGGACCTTAAATCCCATCCAGTTCATCCAGGGACACCTCCCACTGTCCCAGGCTGCTCCAAGCCCCATCCAGCCTGGCCTTGGGCACTGCCAGGGATCCAGAGGCATCCATGGAATAACCTGTTCCAGCCCCTCCCCACCCTCCCAGCCAGGAATTCCTTCCCAAGATCCCACCCATCCCTGCCCTCTGGCAGTGGGAAGCCATTCCCTGTGTCCTGTCCCTCCATGCCTTGTCCCCAGTCCCTCTCCAGCTCTCCTGGAGCCCCTTCAGGCCCTGCAAGGGGCTCTGAGCTCTCCCTGGAGCCTTCCCTTCTCCAGGGGAACATTCCCAGCTCTCCCAGCCCGGCTCCAGGGAGGTTTTGCTTGGATCCAGGGATCCCTGCGCTCCTTTCCCTCTCCTTGTCCGCCCGGCAGTGCCGGGAACTCGGACTCGCAGCATTTGATTGCCGGTTTAACACTAAAAGGATTTGGTTTCGCTGAACACCGGAGGCGCAAACGGCAGCGCTGTGACTCGGGAAACCTCCGGGCACCTTGGATTTTGTTCCTCATCCAAGAAATAATGAAAACATTTTCCCCCTAACAAAACAATTAATGGAAATTAATTTTCATTCATTCACGGAGCAGGGAGGTGTTGGGGTTAAGGAAGGTTCCGGGATCGGGCCATTGAAATCTCATTTTCTGGAGCTTCCAGGCTCAAAATTTGGGAAAAACCTCGGGAAATTCCATGTTTGAAAGGAGCTGATCCAGCCAAAATGTCAAATTCCCTGGAAAGATTTTCCTCATTTAAATATTCCAGGAATACTTCAACTCTGTGTGCTCTGCAGCAAGCTTTCCCTATTTTTCCCCCTAAAAAATAAGCAATAAAAACCTTTTTCTTTCCTTTAAAAATAAGCCGGAAAAGCTTCTTTTCCCTTTATAAAATAAGTCACAAAAGGACTTTTTTCCTTTAAAAAATAAGCAATAAAAGCATTTTTTCCCCTTTAAAAAAAAAGTAATAAAACCCTTTTTTCCCTTTAAAAAAGAAGTCAGAAAAGCCTTTTTTCCGTTATAAAATCAGTAATAAAAGCCTTTTTTTCCTTATAAAATAAATAACAAAAGCCTTTTTTCCCTCTATAAAAGAAGTCATAAAAGGTTTTTTTTCCCTTATAAAAGGAGCAATAAAAGCGCTTTTCATTAATTAAAATATTTAATCAATGGTTCAGGGGCCTCCTTCTCTTCCCAACCCCCCCCCGGAAAATCCCTCGGGGCGTTTCCCCCTCCCTCTGGGGTGCTCAGTGAAGGGTTAAAGGGTTCCTGAGGAAAGCCGGGAGTGAGGAAAGGCGGGAATCCAGCGCTCCCTGCGTCCCTGAGGATGAGCCAGGGATTCCTCTGCATTGCAGCGCTCTCCTCTCCCGCCCTGCCCAGGGCTGGGAGCCTTCGTCCCTTCCTGGGAACGCAGGGATGGAGAATTCCCGGGAAACCGCCGAGTACCCCTTCCCTCCTCGGGGCAGTACCCACGGGAAGGGCTCTGCTCCAACCCCGATCCAAGGAAATCCCGATCCATGGAGCCTGGCACCGTTCAAACCATCCTCAGAAACAGGGAAGAAACTGCAGAATTCCATGGTTGAGCTGTGAATTTAATCCCAATCCCACCCCTCTGGGAGAGCAGCGGGAAAATCCTTCTGTGTTACTCATGGCAGGGCTTGGAAAAATCCTGGAATGGGCTGAGCTTGGAGGTCCCTTCCAACCCAAAGCATTCCGGGGTTTTGGGATGCAGGAACCACGACACCACTTCCATGTCTGGGAGCAAAGGGATCTTTATCCTTCCTGGAAAAACCAGGAATTTAAAGAGAAGTTTTAGTTGGAAAAGAAATTCCCACCCAAAAAAAGCCTTGGATGAGAGGAGATGGGGAATGGATTCTGTACAGAAACCGAAGATCCAAGTTTTGCTGGAATTAAAAACTTCCAGGAAACAGCAAAAGAAATATCAAATATTCCCAAAAAAATTCCCTTTTAATTGAGTGCCAGAAAATTCCATGGAATCTTTGAGAACAGCAAGGAAAGAACAATAAACGCCAAAATTAGCTGGGAAATGCTCATTAAGAATGATAATTAAAACATAAGAACATGAAATATGGAATTTCCATATGGAAAAAACGGCCGGAGCTGCTGCTGCCGATTTCCCATTCTTTTTTTAGAAAAATTTCAGCAAAAAAATGCGGAATCTCTTTGAAGTCGACCTTGAAACAATAGAAATCCATTTCAGTGCTGGGAATGTTCGTCCCTGGCTCCACGTGCCGGTCCAGAGGATCCCAATCCTCACAGAATTCCATGGATGGAATGGTTGTCATTTCTAATTATCCCCCGTTTGTTGGCCGAGCGTCCAAAGAGAATTCCAGGATCTGGGGGGAGAAACTCATCCCATTCCATCCCCAGCCGTGGGAAGAGACGTGGGAAATAAATCCTTTATCCCTCCTTTGTTTTCATGGAAATGGGATGAATTATGGAATGAGGGGGATTGGGCCAGAAAAAAAAAGAGGGATAAAGCAACGAGCAACCTCCAGGGGAAAATTCCAGGGTTTTTTTGGGATATCCCAATCCCACAGTCCACACCCTCGGTGTTGGGCTCCCCCTGCCTCTAAAGGGATCACATCCAAGGATTTATCCATGCCTGGAATACTTCCGTTCCTTTTCCAGAGCTGTTTCCTCTGTGAGTGTCAGGGTTGGGATCTTTCCCTGTTTTCCCGTATTCCTGGTGCGTTATCCCACGGAGCACGGAGGTGTTGGGTGTTAAGGAAGGTTCTGGGATCGGGCCATTGAAATCTCATTTTCTGGAGCTTCCAGGCTCAAAATTTGGGAAAAACCTCGGGAAATTCCATGTTTGAAAGGAGCTGATCCAGCCAAAATGTCAAATTCCCTGGAAAGATTTTCCTCATTTAAATATTCCAGGAATACTTCAACTCTGTGTGCTCTGCAGCAAGCTTTCCCTAAAAAAAAGGGATCAGGAATCTTCCCCGACTCCCATCCTGCCTCTGGAGCGTGGATATTCCCATGGCAAACAGGGCTGGAAGCATCCGGAGGCTGCAGTCCTTGGGGAACCAGGAATGGCAGAAAGGTGGGGAAAGCCAGGAATCGGCTGTGATCCACCGGGAAAGCTTTTCCATGGGAATTTCTTAGCCTTGGGACAGGATCCAGCTGGGCCTGGAAAGCAGCCGTGCAAAGGGAGCCTAAATTCCAGCTGGGAAGTTTTATCCCTCCCTCTGGAATGGCGGCCGAGCTTTACTGAAACCCGCTTTTCCCAAGCTCTGGGTTTTATTCCCAGGTTTATTTGGCATTCCCAGGTTTCTGCTCCCATTCCAGAGCCCTGATTTCATTCCCTCTTTAAGGAAGAGGGGATTTAAGTTGGATTTTGGGAAGGAATTCCTGACTGGGAGGGCGGGGAGGCCCTGGCTCCCTGGAAGCATCCAAAGCCAGGCCGGATGGGTTTGGATCAGCCTGGGACAGTGGGAGGTGATTTGGGAATGGAATCATGGAATGGGGTGGGATTTAGGGTCCTTTCCCACTCCAGCCACTCTGGAATTCTGTACAGTTAAAGGATTTCCCCTCTCCCTCATCCCTATTTCTCTGGAATGTTTTCCACGAGGTGTGGGAAGTGTCTCGATTTTGCCGTGTTTGAACAAACGGGATGAAAAACCAGACGGAATTTTGGGGGAGAGCCTCCCACGATGTTCCAATCCCTCTTGGAACGTCTGTCCCAATTTTCCAGACCAATGTATTTTTATCCACTGTGCTTTAAAGGTTTCCAGGACACAGATCCCATGCCCGGGAAGATTCCCTGATTTTTAAGTGTTCCTAAAATCCACCTCCGGGAGTTCTCGCATCCCAGGACACAGATCCCGCATTCCCGAGGGAATTCCCTGATTTTAATGCTCCTAAAGTCCCTCTGCAGGAGCCTTCCCCCATTCCCGGGCAGATTCCCTGATTTTAATGTTCCTAAAATCCCACTGCAGGAGCCTGTTCCCATCCCAGGACACAGATCCCGCATTCCCGGGCAGATTCCCAGGTTTTAAGCGCTCCTAAAATCCCGTAAATCCGGGATCCTTCCCCGTGCGCGGCCCCTGCAGGGAGGGCCGGGAGCGGCTTTTCCCGGGATCCCGCCGTGATCCCGGCCCACCCCGATTCCTCCCCGTTTCCATGGATAACCCTTGGAGCAGGTGAGCTCTCGTCCTGCTCTTCCCGCCCCAGCATTCCCTGGGATAGGAAATGTTTGGAATTCCCTGCTCAGCTCCCGGATTTTGTTCTGTGTCCATAATTAATATTCATTTCCCAGGTGCGATGTTTGGCTTAGCATTTTCCCGGGATTTAACATTCCCTGGGATGTGGGCTTGTTTCTTGCTGGGACCCGGTTGGTCTTGAGTTGAAAATATTCCCAGAAATTCGGAATTTGGGGATACAACGAGGAAAAATCAGTTTTGTTTGTGCCCACCCTGATCCCGGAGTGCTGCTGATTCCAGGGAATATCAGCTATCCCAGAGGGAAGAGCTCTTTCCATGCACGCTGCGGGATCTGAAAGGGAATCTCCCCCTGGGTTAAGGATTTCTGCTCCCCGGGGGTGTTCCCGTCTCCTCCTCAGATTCCCGATCCATCCCTGTGCTTCCCATCCTGCCGGGAGGGTCCCCTCCAACATCTCACCCTTCTCCAGAGGCTTTTCCCAAAAACTCCAGGGATTCCCCCCTGCTGAGCCTAAAAATCCGAATTCCTTTTGCCAAAGCCCTGCAGCGTCAGCTCCTGGCCCGGCCTATTCCCAGTCCTCCCTTCCCTCTGGAATACGTGTGGGAAAAGGCAGGAATTGCGGATTTAGGGGTCATTTTTAAGCCTGGCAGTCCTGGACCTTTTCCTCTAATTCCAGATTCCCACGCGCCAGGCTCCAACACAATTCCAGGATTTAGGATTCATTCATTCTTCAGATCTGGGTCAATCCATGGCCAATCCACAGGGAAGGAATCCAGGAGAAAATCAGGAGAGGGAAGGAGGTGTCCAAGCCCTGGAAAGGCTCCTCCCCTTTCCCTCGTATTCCCTGGGGATTTTTCCCTCCTCTCTCCCGAAGAGAGCTTCCCATCCCAGCCGGACAGTTGGAAAATTCAGAAAATGAAAATACGGAAAATAAAAAAGATTAAAGTTTAAAAAGGGAAATGTCGGGAAAAAATATAGGAAACAAAGGGGGAAGGGGAAAAAAAAGGGGGAAGGGGAAAAAAAGGGAAAATGTTCTTTGCACATTTTAACTTTCATTTAAATGCTCCAAATGTGTGGAAAACGGAATGGGAAAGAGGCAGGATTGCATCCGAGGAGGTTCCTGCAGTCCCTGATTTCCCCATGGAGCCACCATGATCCCTTTTTTCCAAGTTTCCAAGAAATGGAAGAAGCTCTGGGAGAAAAGGCAGGAGACTGGGAAAAATCCCCAGCACGGAGGATTTTAGTAGTGCTCCAGAGGATTTATGGAATTCCCTGCCCAAAGAGCTGAAAATCCAACTGTTCCCAAAAAACCAGGGGGTTTTGCTGGATTTGGGAAGCAGCAGCAGCTCCTTGGGCACATCCCGGTTCCCTCCTGGAAAAGAGCCTGGATCAGGCCCTGGAAACTCCTCCTGAGAGCCCAAAGAGCCTCTCCCACCCCACCCCACCCCATCCCATCCCATTCCCAAACTTTAATTAAAAATTCATGGATCCCACCTTTCCTTTCCTACTGCACTTCCAGCAGGAGGAATTCAGCTCCAGGATCTCCTGGGCCAGGCAGCAAAGCCAGGCCTGACTCAGAGCTCTGCTTTATCTAAGCCAGGCTCAATCCCCAACCTCATTCCCCCAGTTTCCCAACCCAGAACACCTGGATCTGATATCCAGGGGGTTGGAAGGGCTGATCCCTGCACCTGGATCTGGGATTTCATTCCCAAATCCCGAGGAAAGAGAGCCCTGCCTCCTCTTAAAGCATTCAAATAAAGCCACTCCCTCATTCCTTATCCGCTGAAACAGTGGATGAGCACCATTCCCTAGGAAAACCCTTCCATTCTCCAGGAAAGCTCTTGGATGGCACTGGCAGATTCATTTTAATTGGAATTTAATTAGAATTTTATTTGCCCTTTATATAAAACTCTGTCACTGCTGCTCTGGGAATGTGAGCAGAGTTTCCTGCGTTATCCCATGATCCCAAACATTTGGGAAGCTCAAGAAATCCATATTGATTGGATGGCTGGTGATAAACGGGAAACCAGGTCTGCATTCCCAAGGACCCTTCCTGGAATTGCAAAGGGCACAGAGCTTCTCTGGGAATTCCTTCCCAGTATCCCATCCATCCCTGCCCTCTGGCAGTGGGAAGCCATTCCCTGTGTCCTGTCCCTCCAGCCCTTGTCCCCAGTCCCTCTCCAGCTCTCCTGGAGCCCCTTCAGGCCCTGCAAGGGGCTCTGAGCTCTCCCTGGAGCCTTCTCCTCTCCAGGGGAACATTCCCAGCTCTCCCAGCCCGGCTCCAGCCCTTGGAACATCTCCATGGCCTCTGGAGTCGCTCACCAGCTCCACATCCCACCAATCCCTGGGATTGTTTCCCACCCTTTCATTCCTGCTTATCCCCCTTTGATAACAAACGGGAGCAGAACCAAGCTGGGAACTTTCCTATCCCAAAAAGGAGGATCCTGGTGTGGGATATTGGGATGTCGGCCCTGCTGGCATTGTGGATTCCCAGCTGGATCCCGGGATGAGAGGGATCCTGGCACAATCCTTTCCCAAATTAAAATTTCCCAAGTTTTCTGTGCGTGGCCCTGCTCGGAACAGAACAAATCCCGACCACGACCAAAGTGGAAATGTAGGGAAAAAATATAGGGAAAAATCAGAGCTGCCAGAGCTCTAAAATTTCCCTGGGGAGAATCCCAGGTTTTTATCCCACCCCGGGATTCCCGGGATTATTCCCACAGTGAGGTGTGGTGGCTGCAGGAGGTCCCTGCCAGCCTGGGACAGCGGGAGGTGTCCCTGCCTATGGAGAGGGGGGAATGGGATGGGATTTAAGGTCCTTTCCAACCCCAAACCATCCCATGGTCTGTGATTCCAGCCATGGAATTCCCAGGAATCTGAAGTACTCTGCAGTAGCAGCGAGTCGGGCAGGCGCTCCTGGGATTTCAGGAATGGGATTCCTGTCCTTGGAAAAGGGAAGCGGTGGGGAAGGGGCTGCCCGGAGCCCGGGGCCGTGTCCGCGCCCGTCCCGACTCCCGGCCTCATTCCCGTGTCCCGGCATCCCTGTGTCCCGGTGTCCCTGTATTCCAGTGTCCCGGTATCCTTGTGTCCCGGTATCCCTGTATCCCTGTATCCCGGTGTCCCTGTATCCCTGGATCCCAGTATCCCGGTGTCCCTGTATTCCAGTGTCCCTGTATCCCGGTGTCCCTGTATCCCCGTATCCCCGTGTCCCGGTATCCCGGTATCCCGGTGTCCCGGTATCCCGGTATCCCGGTGTCCCTGTATCCCGGTGTCCCTGTATCCCGGTATCCCGGCGTCCCTGTATCCCGGTATCCCGGTGTCCCTGTATTCCAGTGTCCGGTATCCCTGTGTCCCGGTATCCCTGTATCCCTGTATCCTGGTATCCCGGTGTCCCTGTATCCCGAGGTGTCACTAGGTGTCACTGCTCTCCCGGCAATCCCGGCCCCGCTCCGCATCCCGGGATACGAGGCCGAGTCGAGCACCGGGAGTGGGGAAACGGGACCGGGATGTGTGGGACAGGGATCGGGGAACAGGGCCGGGATGTGTGGGACAGGGATCGGGGAACGGGACCGGGATGTGTGGGACAGGGATCTGGGAACGGGAGCCTTCCCACCTGCAGTGATCCACAAATCCAGCGGGAAGAGGAGCGGTCCCTTCCCCGAGCCCTGGCGGGCTCTGCACCCACCTGGCACCGCCCTGCCCCAAATCCCTCTTCCCAAAGCTTTTAGGGACTTCTTTCCCTGGAAAGATGAAATACAATTTACTTCCCAGCGCTAATCCCATTCCAGATGGCAAATCCCAAGGATAAAAGGGACATCCAGGAGTCCAATCCCGCCTTCATCCTGCCCTGACATTCCGGTGGGGCGGTAGGAGAACCCCCCGGGGTGCCTGCTCTGACCAAGGCTACTCCTGGTATTGTTCCCTTATCCCAGAAAACCAACAAAGATGGGATCTCCATGGGAAAGGGGCGGTGTTTGCCAGGATTTCTGAGGCTTTTGTGCGTTTTGACACAGCCACCACAAGGCTGCGATATCCCTCTGCTAAATCAGGCCTAACTCTGCTCAGGGCATCACTTCCCAGAAAACATTCCCAAAGCACTTCAAATTCAGGATTTGTAGAGGATAAATCCATGGAAAACCTGGATTCCCAGAGCAGGAGTGGCTCCAGCTCTCCTCGCTCTCAGCCTCGCTCCTCAGAGCTGAAATCACGTGCGGGATTTCTCCCACAGAATTTAGGGATGGGATTGGTCCTCACCTAATTCAGGGATGGGATTGTCCCTGTTATAATTCAGGGATGGGATTGTTCCTATCCCAATTCAGGGATGGGATTGTCCCTGTCCTAATTCAGGGATGGGATTTTTCCTGTGCCAGTTCAGAGATGAGATTGTCCCTGTTATAATTCAGGGATGGGATTGTTCCTGTCCCAATTCAGGGATGGGATTGTCCCTGTTATAATTCAGGGATGGGATTGTTCCTGTCCCAATTCAGGGCTGGGATTGTTCCTGTCCCAGTTCAGGGATGGGATTGTCCCTGTTATAATTCAGGGATGGGATTATTCCTGTCCAAATTCAGGGATGGGATTGCTCCTGTCCCAGTTCAGGGCTGGGATTGTCCCTGTCCCAGTTCAGGGCTGGGATTGTTCCTGTCCCAATTCAGGGCTGGGAAGCATTTTCCCGTGGAGTTGCCAAGAGCTGGGATTTGGAGCAGGGCTCAAGGACAGACCCTGCCCCACGTGCCTGATGGGAAGGGAGGACACCACGCTCCAAGCAGGAATCGTGCGGAGCTCCAGGAGCTCTTCCAGCTTTTCCTCTGGCTGCGGTGACTGCCAGCACTGCCTTGGCTCGTGAGGATGGATCCCATCTTTTTCTTCCAACGGGAAAACCAAACGTTCCCATCCGCTGGGGGAGCGAGGCAGGGCCAGCGCGGCCCCACTGCCGGGGGGCTCTCGGCAGGGAGGGACCCCACGGGGGCACCGTCACCCCTACAGGGGACCCTAAAGGTGGCCCAGGGGTGCAGGGGACAGGACGTGGGGACAGGTGACACCCACGATCCAATTCGTCACGGAATCAGGGAATGGTTTAGTTGGAAAAGCCCTCCAAGGTCATCGAGTCCAGAATTCCCCCGGCACTGAGTCCCCAGGTGCCACCCCAGTGCCACCCCCAGTGCCACCCCCAGTGCCACCCCAAGCCACCACACCAGGACAAATCAGCTGGAAGGGCTTTGGAAAACACCCTTTCTCCAGGCCTGGGCCTCTCCGCTGGTTCATTCCCAAGGGGAGAATCCCAGGAAATCCCCAGGAGCCCCAGGGCCACCGCACCCGCCCCGGGCAGGGATTGTCACAGCCCCTGATCCCACACGGATCCCTGGGGATGTTTGGGATGATCCCCTCCCCACACAGGGATCCCTGGGGATGTTTGGGATGATCCCATCCCCATACAGGGATCCCTGGCGATGTTTGGGATGATCCCCTCCCCACACAGGGATCCCTCAGGATGTTTGGGATGATCCCATCCCCACACAGGGATCCCTGGCGATGTTTGGGATGATCCCCTCCCCACACAGGGATCCCTCAGGATGTTTGGGATGATCCCATCCCCACACAGGGATCCCTCAGGATGTTTGGGATGATCCCATCCCCACTCGGGCCAGGACAGCGCAGGGTTAAGCTCGGCCGCAGCTCCCGGCTCTGCATCCAGAGCCTCCTCCAGGAAATCTCCCAAGTCATGGCTCGGCCGGAGCTCGGGATGGAGCTGCCCATCCCTGGGAATGCCAGCAGCTGGAATGTCGGGATGCGCAGCCAGCCCGCGGCTCTGGCTGTCGGGAGCTGCTCCAGTTATCCCCAAAACCTCCCAAATCATCCGTGGGAAGCCGGTCCCGGGAGCAGCCCCGGGCTGGGCACTCCCCTGAGCTGAGGAGGACAAGAATTCCCAACGATCCCCAGGCCCCCGGGAAGAGTTTGGATCCCTGGGGTGGGGCAGTGGGGTTCAGGGGTGCGCAGCCCTCGGAGCACCCCAGTGTCACAGCCGGCTGCCACCGCTCCCCTGTCACCTCCCCCGGGCACACGGGAAGGCTCCGGAGCGCTTGGAGCTGGATCTTCCATGAAAACACAGCTGGGGGAACTTCGGGAATGGGGGGTTCGACCACCTGAGCCCACAGCGCCCCAAAGGGCGGCTCTGGCTCTTCCCACGGTTCCCAGGAGCGGCCCTGCATCCCCTCACCACAGAAACCTCCTCCCAGACGTGTTTTCCCAAAAAACCACTTCCCGACCCCACTCCCTGGGAATGCACAGCCCACAACCCGCTCCCACAAAAAAAAAACAAAACAAAACAAAAACAAACAAACAAACAAAAAAACCCAAACCAAACCCGCGCGGGAAATCCCGCTCCCACAAAATCTGATCTCTGCGAGTTCCCCTAAAAGCGCTCCCAAACCCCATTCCCTCGGAGCCGCTTCCCAAAGCTCCCTCCCTTGGGAGAGTCCATCCCTGAATTCCGTTTGCCAAAACCCAGCACAAATCCCACGGGCAAAAATCCCGCTGCCCCAATGCCCCCCAAACCTCCAATTCCCCCAAATCCCCCTCCTCACCCTCCTCCAAACTTCTCCCATCCAAACCCTTTCCCTAAATCCCCCTCA
>VZTI01000358.1:522508-564420 GCA_013397865.1 Struthidea cinerea | reverse complement strand
TCCCATCCCATCCCATCCCATCCCATCCCATCCCATCCCATCCCATCCCATCCCATCCCATCCGTCCCTCCCGCCCGCGAGTCCCGGGATGCCGCGAAGGGGAGCGGGGAGGGGCCGGGGTGAAGCTTTCCCTCTCCCCCCGCGGCCCCTCCGGGCGGGATTGCCCGTCCAGCCGCGCTAAAACTTCCCTTTTCCAGGACTTTTCCAGCGCTTTTCCAGCCCCCGCGGCTGGCTGAACGCGGGACCCGCATCCCTGCGCGCGGGGAGATGCGGGAATTGCGTTCCTGCCCCTGGATCGCGGCTGTGCCCAGGGAATCCACCCAGCCCACCCCGGCTGTATCCCGCTGGCCGGGAACACAGCGGGAATTTTGGCCCTGGAAAACCACAAAACCCAGGTTTTATTACCCCAGCTAAAATCCTGCCCACCAGGTGACCGCACGGGCACATTCCAGGG
Source organism: Struthidea cinerea (assembly GCA_013397865.1). Taxonomy (NCBI): domain Eukaryota; kingdom Metazoa; phylum Chordata; class Aves; order Passeriformes; family Corcoracidae; genus Struthidea; species Struthidea cinerea. Next base: position 563,966 of record VZTI01000358.1, on the reverse strand, counting down.
AGGGAGAAGCCGCTGCTCCCACGGGGTTTGGATTCCTCCATCCATTCCCTCCCGAGGGATCTTCCCGTGCGAGCTTTCCCAGCTGTTTCTGCCATTCCCGGGGGGATTCTCCTGGGGATAAATCCGTGCATCCACATCGGCTGGGGGAGGAGCGGGCACTTCCCGGGAATGCCGGCAGCGGGATGGGGACGAAGAGGCTCCGACAACCTGCGAGAAAATCGTTCTCCCGACACCCAAATTCCTGCTGGGAATGGTGTTCGTTGTCCAGGTTTTTAGTGCTGGAAGTTTTTTGGAGCTTCCTGGTTTTTCCCGGGGGTGGAAATGGCCGAGCTCCCGAAATTTTATGGACACCCCTAGGAGAGGTAATGAGGAGTTTAAATTGGGTGGAAAAGGTGAAATCCATTTACACCTGGGCTGGAAGGGGCTGGAAAAAGCTGGAGCTGCCAGAGGCACTCCCGGGAGAAGCTGAGACAAAGCAGAGCATCCCCGTGGAATCAATTCCCTGAGGCCGGCAGGAATCTCGGCAGCGATCCCTCATTTCCAGCCACGGTTAAGGGAAAGACAAAGAACAGATCTGCCTGTTCTCCCGGGAACAAACACACCCTGGATCGGGCACCACGGAACAGAAACGTTCCCGAGGCATCCCGGCCGAGCCGGCTGGAGAAATCTATCCAAAATTCCCCTTTTTTACCCTTTAGTGCCGGAGGATCGTTAGGAAAAGCGGGATTTTAGGATAACACAGTTAGAGGGAGGAATAATGGAGAGGTTTCAGTCGTTCCAAAGCATTTCCAGCTGTTCAACTGGAATCACTTCGTGGTGGAGTGGAGAAGACGAGCGGTCCCATATCCTGGAATATCCAGGAGTGCACTGAATGCTCGGGCACTTTTTGGGAGTAAATCCATTTATTAATTACAGGGAATGCTTGGAGTAGGACACGTTTGAATTAAGCTTTGCCGGGAGCCACGGCTTTTCCCAACACCGGAATTCCAAGCTGAGGCAAAATCCTGGCTCTCACCTAAAATTGTGGAATTTTCAGCCTCGATCCCAGATCCCTCCTTGCCTGGTGCCCCCACCCTAATCCAGTGTTTGTGACTGTAATCCCTAAAAATATCCCTCATTTTAGGCAGGGAACAGTTGGGAAAAGGGTTTTTCCTGCTGGTTGCTACGGAGGTGTTGGGACAGATCCAGGGCATCCGTGGGATTTGGGCCTTGCTCCCTCTGTCCCGTGGGGATTTGGGAATTGCATGGAGAACAGATGGGATATTTATAACCTGTCCACGGGCAGGAAGAGGGAAGGGCTGGAAGAACCTCTCGGACTCTGGGATCACCTCAATCCTGCATTTTTGGGGTGATGGAGGAGCAGGAACCTCAGGGGGAACGGAGATTTTCCAGCTGCTCCCGTCATTTTTTGGAAAACACCTGGGAAGCTGCAAGGGAAGTCTGTGGGATCAACAAACCCAGCTCTGTCAGCTCCCGGAGAAATAAATCCGGCTTGTGGTGCTGAGGGGTCAGGCAATGGGGATATTTAGGATGAAGCCAGCGTGGATCCCAGCAGGAGGCTCCACAACCCTGGAGCTGGTGTAGGGAGAGCCTGAGGAACGGCTTCCCTGGGCCTGGATTGTTCCTCCAAAATGGTGGAATATTTCCCATCTCACCACCAGATTCCAGGGCCTTTCCTCGATGTGTGTTCCCACTTCTCCACAACATATCCACCCATGGAATTCCCAGAGGAGCAGAGGACCGAGGGACCTGGGAGATGTGAGCAGCTCTCAGGAATTGCTGTGGGATCCCAGAAGGACGGAATCCTGGAATGGTTTGGGATGGGAGGGAACTTAAATCCCACTCCATCCCAATCCACCTGTTCCATGGGCAGGGACAGCTCCCACCATCCCAGGCTGCTCCCAGCTTGCTCCAGCCTGGCCTTGGGCACTGCCAGGGATCCAGGGGCAGCCACAGCTGCTCTGGGAATTCCTCCCCACCCTCCCAGCCAGGAATTCCTTCCCAGTATCCCATCCAGCCCTGCCCTCTGGCAGTGGGAAGCCATTCCCTGTGTCCTGTCCCTCCAGCCCTTGTCCCAAGGTGAGGTTTTATTGGGAATACTTCCAATTTTTGAGGCAATCCGACGATTCCCAATGGCTCCTGGCAGGGAAGGACTCTGCAGCAGGGCCTTCTCCCGGCAGAATTCCCACTGGAATGGCAAGGATTGGAATGGTCCCTTCCAATCCAAACCATTCTGGGATCCCATGACCCAGTTTGGGAATTTTTATGGCTGTTTTGGAGTGAACGACACCCAAAAATCCCCAGCAGCCCCAAGCAGAGCAGGTCCCTCATGGAATATTTGGAATTCTCCTGGAGTACAGCAACCCAACAGCTCCAATGTGACTTTCCTGGAGTCAGGGTCGGAGTGGCCTCACCTCAGGCTTCCTGAATTCCTAATCCCTGTCTCCACAGCCATGACATCACCATTTTTATGGATTAAATCCCAGTGCCAGGAGCTCCAGGGCAGAGCTTGGGGTCGCACACCCCTCAGTGCTCAGCTCCCAGCTGGAAAAACCCCGGGAAAAGCCCTCTCCTGGGAATCAAACCCACCCAACTCCCCCCTGGATCCAAGGGGCACCCGCTGCCTGTGCTTCCCTCCAGGAACGCGGGCTGGGAAGAGCAACGATGGATTTCACGCTTCCAGCTCCCAAGTGCCGCGGATCCTTCTGGAGACAAACCCGGAGGCGCCTGGGCCGCTCCCACGGCCCCTCTGGAGCGGCTGGGTCGATACCTCAGCCAGGAGCCGCTCGTTAAAAACACTCCTGGAGCTGCCGGAGCCTCCGGATAACCCCGGGAACGCACTCCGGGTAATGGCTCCGTGCTTTCAATCGTCTGCTCTCCACCTCTTTTCGGGAATCAGCGTCCAGCCCCGGCGAGGGCTGAGGGAAGGAGCACTTTGGCAGCTCAGCCACACCAGGGGTGGGGGGGTTCATTCCCATTCCATATTCAGGCCAAATTCCCATCGATTTTTAAAGCAGCTCAGCTCAAATGAGGAAAATCCACTCCTGAAGTTCATTTGGAGCTAAAAAATGAAACCTTTTTAGGGCCAGAGCTTCTCCAGCTTCCTGGTTTGCCTTAATATTTGTCATTCCAAGTGGAATCCGTTCCTGGATCCCGCAGCACTGGGGCTGGCAACTCTTAGAGAAAGGATGTTCCCTAAAAATCCCAATATTCAGCTGGGATCCCTTCTGAAAATCCCAATATTCAGCTGGGAACCCACTCCAAAATTCCCGGGATCCCCTTCTAAAAATCCCAATATTCAGCTGGGCCCCCTCATTAACAGGATCCCATTAATGAACATTAACGAGCGGCTCATTAGCGGGGCTGCTCCTCCTCCCAGCCCTGTGTGTGTCCATGAATGGATCGTATCCATTGATTCCAGCCGGGAATAACTGGCCCAGCCCACGGAGCCCCAGGGGACAGCGACTCTTCCGATTCCTTTGGAAGAGAATCCAGCACTGGCAGCTCCAGAATTAAACTTGGGAGCTGCTGTCTCAAAATCGGATTTTTGGAGCTGTTGCTGGCAGCCAAATTTCTCCAGCCAGCTCCCAGCCCCTGAGCCTGGAGTTGTAATTCCCAAATTCCAGAGTCAAAGGGTTGTTGTGGGAATCATTTTGACATGTTCAGGCACCTGTTGGAATTCAGGGTCGGCTTTTCTCATCCCAAAATTCCATGAGGCCTCCAAGGAGAAATTTTAGCAGCAGCATCTTCTCCCTTCGCTGGACTGAATTCCAGACCAAGGAAAATTGGTGGATATAGAGTTTATTCCCTCTGGAATATGGAGCCAGGCTGGGAGAGCTGGGAATGTTCACCTGGAGAAGGGAAGGCTCCAGGGAGAGCTCAGAGCCCCTTGCAGGGCCTAAAGGGGCTCCAGGAGAGCTGGAGAGGGACTGGGGACAAGGGCTGGAGGGACAGGGCACAGGGAATGGCTTCCCACTGCCAGAGGGCAGGGATGGGTGGGATACTGGGAAGGAATTCCTGCCTGGGAGGCTGGGGAGGCCCTGGCACAGGTTATTGCATGGATGTCCCACCCCTGGCAGTGTCCCAGGCCAGGCTTGGAGCAGCCTGGGATGGTGGGAGCTGTCCCTGCCCATGGAACAGGTGGATTGGGACGGTTTTAAAGTCCTTCCATCCCAAACCATCCCGTAATTCCATGACTCATTCAATGATCGCTGATGCGTTTACAGGGATCTGCTTTTTTTATGGGACACCTTTATTATTTCATGCCCAAAATCCAGTATTTTTTATCACTGGGGCCCAGGCTCTTCCTGGGAAGATGGAAACCGAAGGAAGCAGGAGCTTTCCAGGGCTGAGCAGATCCATCAATTTGGCCACGGGCAGCTTGGGAGCCATTCCGCAGTGCTGGGATGTATTTTTAGCCCATGGAAAAACAGTGTCAGGAGCACCTGATATGACAAACACACAGAGCAATCCATCAGTGCCCGGCCCTTATTCCATAGCAGCCAGGACGGGGTCATTTCCCCACCGCCCGCTGCTGGTTTGGGAGTGTCTCCAGGGAGCCTGACTGGAGGAACCAGGGAGGGAGATGGAGAGGGGATGGAGGAGATGGAGAGGGGATGGAGGAGATGGAGCGGGGATGGAGGAGATGGAGCGGGGATGGAGGAGATGCAGCAGGGATGGAGGAGATGGAGAGGGGATGGAGGAGATGGAGCAGAGATGGAGGAGATGCAGCAGGGATGGAGGAGATGCAGCAGGGATGGAGGAGATGGAGATGAAGGAGACTGAGCAGGGATGGAGGAGACGGATTAGGGTGCCAGGGGCAATCAGCTCCGGGTGGAGGTGCCAAATTCCAGCCAGGACCACATTCCTTCATTTATTCTAGAAGTTTTCCTGTCAAAACGCCAAATCCTGGCAACACACACATGGCCGGGATGTGCAGCTCCTGGAAGAGTCCAAGCCTGGCTTTGCTTCCGAGCCAGAGCTCCCTCACCCTCATCAGCGCTGCTTGGAGCATTCCAAGGAGCTGGCATGGTGGGATCACGGGATTCCAGGCTGGTTTGGGATGGAAAGGACCTTAAATCCCATCTCATTCCACCCCGTGCCATGGGCACCTCCTGCTCTTGCACCCCCAAACCAGGGGTGACCAAACTCCTTCCAAAAAGTCTTCCTTCCAAAAACTCCTCCTTCCTTGTTCCTCCCAAATCCAAAAGGAAAACCCAAATTATGGAGTTGAGAGCACCAACAGCCCATGGTGGTTGTGAAAAATCCTAAAAAGCCCCACAAAATCTGGGCCAGGACTCAGGGGCTGGGTGGTACCTCCCTTCCCATCCATGTTTGGTTTTGCTCTGATTTTCAGGGAATTGTTTGGCAGGACAGGGATTGAATCCAGACTGGGAATGACTTAATGAGGCCAGAAAGGAAATTTGTTGCTCTGCTCCAGCCCTGGGTGGGGAGAGCTGGGAGATCCTTTACAAATGAGCTGGGAGCAGAGTTAATTTGGGAATCATCCCTCCCGCGGCCACCGGAGCACAGCTGAGCATTCCCAGGCGAAATCCTAGCTGCTTCTGTTGGGAATAAAAATCCAAACTGGGATTGGGCAGGCAGGAATAAATAATAATAAATAAATAATAAATAAATAATAAATAAACAATAAGGAATCAAGAAGGAACATAAACATTTAAATCCCAAAAAGTTGCAGAGCCACAGGAAAGCTCTGGATTCTCCAGCCCTGGCACAGCTGCCCAGGGCAGGGATGGAATTCCCATTCCTGGGGGGATTTTAAACCCTGTGGATGTGGCACTTGGGGACAAGGCTTAGGGGCTTTTCCAGCCTTAGCAATTCCATGATTTCTGTTATCCCGAGCAGGAAGTCCCCTGAGGACCAGGAAGGGTCGCCTGGGGTGACGAGGGACCATTTTCCTTCAGGATGAAGGCAGAAATAGTGGGATACAACCCGGGAATGGGGATGAGGGAAAAGAAAACAGGGAAATATCCTTAAATTTCCCAGTTCTGAGCGACTCCAAAGATTCACCAGGAAGTGGGGAATGGCCTCAGCTCCTGCTGGAGCTCCGTGAGATTGAGGATTTATGGGAGGAAGAAATTGAGGAATTCTCTCCTTCCATCAATCTCCAAAGCCCTTTTCCCTGGGGATGGATCCCTGGGAAGAAGAGCCCCTTCCAGCTGCTCCTGGTGGTGCCAAGTGGGATGTGGGGGATTCCAGCAGGGCAAGGCTGGGATAAATCCCAGTTTAAAGGTGGAGGTCGGCCTACAGGAATGGTTCCACACTGCTGCAGTTCCCAAGGGGAGTTTTGCCATTCTCCCTCCACATCCCAAGGCAGATTCATCGGGATAATTCATTTCTTTCGGGTCTTTGGGACAAAGTCTCTGCCTTTCTTTTCCATCCAATGTTTCCCCCTAATTCAGGATTCCACAAGAGGTGGGGAGAGAGCCAGGAGAGAACAAAGCTCCCGCTCGGATCTGGGATGGGAGAACAAGGCCAGACTCACCCGATTCAAAGCGTGATTAAAGGAAATTGAGTTTTCTGAGGGAAAAAATTCCCAATCCCACCTTAATTTCGAGAGCAGGAGTTGGTTGAAATATCCAGAAAAAGGAAAAAATCAGTGTAGGCACCATTTTCCCAGGAAAAGCTGCTGCAGCCGATTCCCAGCGTTATGGATGAAGCTGTCACGGAGCTGCCAGTGGAAATTAAATCCTGGATTCCCTCCGCTGCCATCCGGGTGTCAGGAAAGATCTGCTTGGAAAAGAGGCATGGAGGGCTGGCAGAAAGGGCTCAGGGTGGTGGGAAGAGCTTTCCACGGATAAATCCTGTCCTGGGACCCGTGTCCATCGTGGCCAGTCCATGTTTTGCTTGGCCGGTTCCTGGGATTTGCCTCCACACCATGTGTGGGGTTTTCATGGAATGGTTTGGGGTGGGAAGGACCTTAAACCTCATCGCATTCCATCATGGAAAGTTCCATAAAATCCTGTTCCCAGCTTGGCATTGAACTTTTCCAGGGATGTGGCAGGACCAGGACATGGCTGGCCAAGGATCCTCCCACACCTCCAGCTTTTTATGGATAATGTGGAATTAAATCATAAATCAATAAAATCCTACCAAATGTCCAAACTTTCGGCACTAAATTCCTGAATTTCCCAAAGGGGGAAAGCATTTATTTGGAAGAAAATTTATTTGGGAAGGGAACTGTGGTAAAAAAATTCGGATTTTTTTCCCTCAAATGTTGTTCTCCACCTGCAGAACTTGTGGGGCTACGAGGACAATGGGTGGGAATCTTTTATTGGACATGGATCATGGAATCAGGAATTCCAGACTCATTTGGGCTGGAAAAGACCTTAAAGCTCATCCCATAAAGGGAAACCAGGAGGTTTGCACCAGAAATAAAGGGGGGAAAAGGGAAAAAAGGGGGAAAGAGGGAAAAAAAGGGAAAAAGGGGAAAAACAGGGAAAAGGGGGGAAAGGGGGAAAAAAGGGAAAGGGGAAAAGGGGAAAAAGGGAAAAAAGGGGAAAACGGATAAAAAGGAAAAAAAGGAGGGAAAAGGAAAAAAAGGAAAAATATGAAAAAGGGGGGAAAAGGCAAAAAAGGGGGAAAAGGGGGGGAAAAGGGGAAAAAAGGGAATAAAAGGGAAACCAGAAGATTTGCACCATAAATAAAGGAAAATAAAGGAAAATAAAGGAAACCCAGGAGTTTTGCACTGGAAATAAAGGAAAATAAAGGAAACCCAGGAGGTTTGCCCCTGACATAAAGGGAAATAAATGGAAATAAAGGAAAAGCAGGAGGTTTGCAGAGCTGGAGGCTTTGCTCCCATCTCATTTTAAACTGGAAAATCGCCTCCTGTCATCCAGGCTTCAGCAGAGGATTAGGAACTGTCTGGGATATAAAAGGAAAATAAAGGATGGAAGATTTTATGACAGGAGAAAAATGAACAATGGCCCAAATCCATCTCCGAGGGGGAGAGGGGGCCGATCCATGCTTTTTGCTGGATGTAATGTCATTTCTCCAGCATTTTCTGTCTGATAAGCAGCGACGAAGCGTTTGTGTGGGAAAAATTCCGTGTGCTCGGGAAAGGCTCATTTAAAGGGATGGGGGGGAAGGAGGATGGAGATGAGAGCGTGGCCTCCAGCGCTGAAAACTTCCCCGGGATAATTATCTGGAATTATCTTCTCCCATACAAAACCCACTGAAAGCCCATTAAAAACCCCGGCTCCGGATGCACGGCTCGTTAGCACGTGGACAGACGCGGGAATGGCAAAGGAGTTGTTTGGAAAAGCCTCCAAATCCAAGTTCCTGCTGTCCCTGAGCTCCCCCAGCTCCGGCCCGGCCTCCTCTGGGAAGGGATTGGCTCCCAAAAGAAACAGGGATGCAGCTGCTCCTTGGATTAGGGCTTCACTTTGGAATCTCTGAAGGGAAACAGACCTGAAATTCCCAGGAAATCCATCCCAAATCCAGATTTGTGGGACACAGAGGGACATCTGCAGCCAGGGTTAGCTCTAAACTCGGGTTTAACTTCAGGCGCCTCCTCACCCGTTCTGAACTCCCGTCAAAGCTGGAATTCCCTGTTTCTCCTGAAGCCCCATATCCAGCTGGAATTCAGCTTCCAGGGATTCCCTGACTCCTTTTTCTAATCCCTGCTTGCTTTCCTGCCTCGCAGCGGGCAGGGAATGCCGAAGGAGCGAATCTTCTCCTGACCCAATCCCGTGGGATTCCCTGTCCCTGTCCCCTGGTCTGGAGGACACGGATCTCCACTCCAGTGCAATCCCACCTCTGGAATGTTTGCCAAAGCAGGGACACGGACCAAAGGACCAGGAAAAACATTCCCTGAGGCTCCATTCCCCGGATCCAACTGCCCTAATCCCTCCCATTCCAGGAGGGATTTCAAATCCATGTGGATGTGGCACTTGGGGACATGGATTGGGGCGGCCTTGGAAGTGCTGGCAATGCTTGGATTCCATGACCTCAGAGGGTTTTCCCAACCCAAACAATTCCATGATTCTACTCCTCGTTTCCTGGCTTTAAAAAGGGCTTGTGTCAATATTCCATCAGTTTTCCTAAGATTTTAAGTCTGAAAGGTTTCCTTAAGAAATATATTTGGGAAAATTAAGGATGGCCACAAATAACAAAGATCCAGCAAAAGTCAGGCATCCCAAAGTTTACTGGGACACTGGAGAGCTGCTGCTTGGAGTTCTGCACCCCATTCCAACATTTTCCCGGTCTCAGAAAGCTGCTTTTCCACAAAAAACACTGATTTTTCCACAGATTCCAATTATTTCCCACAATCTGCTTGATTTGGGAAAATCTTTCAAAGCTCTGGAAATTCTTTGGAGCGGCCAACTTTGAAATAAAGATTCCAAGAAAACATTTAAATGAAGGATTCTTTTGGGAAAGATCTGGGATGGCTGGAAAACATTCGGAATACCGAGAATACCGTAATTCCTGGTTTTCCATCGTGTCCACCCACATTTTTAAATTTGGTTGTGGTTTGAGGAAGGAAAATCAGCGGCTCCAAGGAGCTCCAGAGGGATGGGAGAAGCTCTGGGATAAAGGGATAAAAAATTATGAGGAATTTGAGCAATCCATGAATATTGGAGGAGTTTTCCTTCTCTAGTCGGTTCTCCAGGAGCCACACAAAGGGAAAACTGAAATTCCAGCCCTGGATACCACCGGAGTGGTTTCCTTGGTGATTGTAACCATGGGAAGGACTCGGATTCCTTTCCCTCTGCCTGATATCAGGGAATATTGAAGCCTCTTCGCTGATCCATAAGGATTAGTTCTGAAATCCTTCGGATTAATGGAAATCACTGGGTCAGATCCAGAGAAACTATGGAAAAACACATGGAGATGGGAATGTGTCAGCAATCCCACAGCCTGGAGGGATTATTCCCTTCCCTGCTCTGCCTGGATTTTCATGGAAAGACCTTTTTCCTCTGCAATTCCCAGGTTGAGCCGGGTGGGGACTGGGGTCTGATCCCAGGGAACAAGGGATGGGATGACAGGGAATGGCCTCAGGCTGCACCAAAGGAGGTTTAGGTTGGATATTGGGAAAATTCCTCGTGGAAAGGGTTGTCCAGCCCAGGGCAGGGCTGGAATTCCCATCCTGGAGGGATTTGGGTGTGGATGTGGCACCTGGGTACATGGATTAGGGTGGCCTGGGAATGGTTGAACTCAATGATCTCAGAGGGATTTTCCAACCCAAACCATTCCACAATATTCCTGAATCCCAGAGGCTCCCTGACAGCTCCTCGGGATCCCCAAACACCAAGAAATGGAGTATTTTCTATCAATTAACACAAATCCAGAATTTCTATTTTTAACTCCTCCCATGGGCTCCTCCTGAATCTGGGATCAGATCCCGACCAAAAATCCACCCTTTGCACCCAGACCTTAATTCCCTTTTCCTCACTTGCTCCCATTCCTTGTATTTTTTTGGCTCCGGAATCCGTGGCTCCAGCCCTTGGCACTGGAGGAGCTGCTGGGCTTTGAGGGTCAGCATGGGGCACTAATTCCAGCCTGGAATCCTGGTTTTATCGGGAAAGGCCCTACAGCAGTGTGGAATAGGGAAAAAAGGAGGATTAGGGAAGCACGGAATAGGGAAAGAAGTGGATTCATGACATCCAGAATGGATTAAGGAATCCAAGAAGTCGTGCCTGCAGCAAACAGGATAATTTGTGGAGAAAATTCCTATTTTCCGGGAATTAGGATGCTTTCCTAAGATTTTTAGTGGCCCCCACGGTCCCGTTTAACATCCAGGCAAAAGGAAACGCTGGCAATGGATCAGGTTTGCAGGAGAGGGCAGTGCCCTCCCGGTTGGAATGCTGAGGTGGGACAGCTCATGGCTTTCAACCCAAGGATAAAAGCTCTAAAATGACTTCACAGATCAGGGAAAACCTGGATTTAGGGAAAAAAAACCCCAGGGAAGCAGAGCCAGGACAAGCAGCTCTGCTGTTCCAGCACAGCCCTGGGTCACAGCTGCTTCAGTTTATCCCAAAAAACATGGACACACCTGGAAGTGGCGCTCGGTGCTCTGGTGACAAGGTGGGGATCAGCCACAGCTTGGATTCCACGGCCTTGGAGAATTTTTCCATCCTTAATAATTCTGGGATTCATGCCAAGTGCTCAAGCAGACCAAAAACCTGAGTTTCCCCCCTTGCGATGATCCCCAATCCCAAAATAATATCAAGGAACGCATTCCAAATGTTTGCCACCCTCACCGTGGAAGCAGAGAGCCCGAGGTGCCTTCTCCTGGAGGTCACCGGGGTGGGTGAATTCCCTGATTTCCGTAATTATCACCGTTAATGAGGTTTGCCTCTCCAATTGCTGCACAGATATTGATTTTGAATTGTCTGCTCGGGCCTTGGATGGATTAAATCCCTTTGGAAAAGCAGGAAGAGCAGGGAGAGCCATTGGTCATTCCCGCTTAACGGGGAAGCAAAATGAACCCCGAGTGTGAGGAACTGCTGGGAGCATCCCAGAGAATCCCGGAGTGGCTGGGATGGGAATGGACCTGAAGTCCCATCTCATCCCCTGGGCAGGGACACCTCCCACTGTCCCAGGCTGCTCCAAGCCCCATCCAGCCCAGCCTTGGACACTGCCAGGGATGGGAATCCACAACTTTCTGCCTCCTCATCCCATAGTTTGCACTTCCAAAGGCTCCTCATCCCTAAATCCCTTGGATCGGCTCTTCCAAGGCTCCTGGAGCCACCTCTGGTGCCAGCCCCAGCCCCTTCCAAACGCTGCTCCTTGCCCTCCTCGGGAGCTGCTGCCAGGTGGATGCAGCTGCCCCGGAGCTCTTCCCTCATTCCTCCCGGGAATTTCACCTAATGGAAGTCTGGGATACGGCCAAGCTCTGCTTTTCCTGCAAAAAAGCAGGAATGCAAAGAGACGGAAGCAGGGCAGCCCTGGATGGAGCAGCAGGAGCGGCTCCTCCCCGCTTCCAACCAAACCTTCCTCTCTCATGCAGGGAACATTCCATGGATTGCCCATCCCAATCCTGCCATTCCAATGAAAATGAGGTCCCAAACGTCCCCGTGCTGTGAGCTGGGCCTTTGGACAGAAATCATCCACAAAAAACATTCCGTGGTGTGGGATAAACACAGGGATCCCAGTCCTGCTGATCCGGGGTGTGGTGAACATCCAGGGGATCTTGGACACCAAAAAATGGGAGGGAAACTCCAAGAAGGGAAGGAAAACTCCAAAAACCAAACCCTGGATCCCAAATCCTTGAGTAAAACAAGTTTTTATCCCAAAAGCACATCCCACTGAAAAGGGGGAGGTTGACTTTAACCACGGAGCTCCTCTTTCCGTGAAAATAAGCCAGCAAAAATTCCCGGCAAATGAAACATTCCAAAGGGATGGGTTAGTGGAAAATAAGGATTTCTCTTGGACACAAAGATTTCTCTCCCAAAGTTTCTCTTCCCATCTGGGGGAGGCTGGGCTCTGCTGAAAATTGCTGGAAGAAACCAGGGATTTGGGGAACCCCTGGATCTTTGGGTGCCCATTCCCAGCTCTACACTCCTATAAATCCCTTTTTTCCCAACTGGAATTATTTTGCCGAATTAGGAGAGCTCAGATAGGAAAGGGATGTCCATTTCTCACAGAGCTGTAAATATTCCATGGAAACATCCCAGCTACTCTTGGATTTAATGTTTGCAGTCAAAATGGGACAAATTCCCCTTCCAATGACAAATTTTCCAGCTGGGATCTCATCTGAGCGGCTCCGCTCCAGCTTTTTATGGAGCCATCCCATTGTATCCCACTGGAAATAAACGGGAGAGAGGGAAAAATGGTGCTTAAAAGCATTTACCTCCAAGTGTTTCCAGCTGCTCTCTCCAAAAGCACTTCCAGGGAATTCCAGCCCTGCTGGGAGCTCAGGGACTTCATCCCTCCGAACACCGCTCCCCTCAACAAGGATTTATTGTTGTTTCATGGAATCACGGAATGGTTTAGGCTGGAAAAGTCCTCCAGGATAATGGACAGGACACAGGGAATGGCTTCCCACTGCCAGAGGGCAGGGATGGATGGGATATTGGGAAGGAATTCCTGGCTGGGAGGGTGGGGAGGGGCTGGGCTGGAATTCCCAGAGAAGCTGTGGCTGCCCCTGGATCCCTGGCAGTGCCCAAGGCCAGGCTGGAGCACCCTGGGATAGTGGGAGGTGTCCCTTCCACGGCAGGGAGTGCAATAAATGGGATTTAAGGTCCCTTCCACCCCCAACCATCCCAGGATTCCACGGAATCTGAGGGTGTGCTGCCCAGCCTGGCTGAGGAAGGTTAACCCCCTGCAGCAGAACAGATCCCGGGATTCAATCCAACTTTTGGGATCACATTTCTGCCCCCGGGACACTCCGTTAAAACCAAACCCCCTGGATGGACGCCCCGGACACAAACCCAGCAAAATCCAAAATATTCCAATGTCGGCTCCATTTCCCAAAAGAGCCAACCCTGTTGTTCATTTTTAAGCCATCCAACCCTTTCCCTGGGCAGAAACGCCTCGGGAATGAGCTTCTCCTGGAGTGACATCCATGGAAAATATGGAGAGCTAGGGAAGGAAGTAACAGATGTCACTCAGGCTCCCCTGATCCCATCCCTAATTAAGGTAGGAACCAATCAGCTCTCATTAACACATGGAGCTCTTCCCAGCCATATTTCCTTTGGTTTAAAAATATCCCATTCCTGCCACACAAGGAATAATGGCTCAGGGAATATTGACCTTTTAGCGATTCATTTGCATATTTAAATGTAATTTTTTACGGATTTGGTGCAATTCGGATGCAAAAGGAAAAGTGGCCCTCCAGGAAGAGGGAGCGGGAAGGGGCTGTGCAGCATTGCCAGGGAAGGGAAGACTCTGGGAGCTGTTCCCAGGGTGGGAAGGGCACCAATAACCCATTTTTTGGGAAATTTTCCTGTATATCCTTGGATCAGTCGTGACTAAACAGAGGCTTGGCCTGGCTGTTTGTATCCTAGGAAAATGGGGGGAAAATCTCACAGCCAGGAAAATTCCAGGGCCATTCCCAGTGTGGCTGTGGGCTGGGAAAGTGATGGGAACTGGGATGTCTTGGTGGGCCTGGGTTGGGCTCAGGACAGGGATTGCTCGTGGATCAAACCATGGAGGGATGGAATCGTGGAATCCCAGAGTGGTTTGGGATGGAAGGGACCTTAAATGCCATCCCATTCCAGGGCAGGGACAGCTCCCACTGTCCCAGGCTGCTCCAAGCCCCAATGTCCAACCTGGGACACTGCCAGGGATCCAGGGGCAGCCACAGCTTCTCTGGGAATTCCAGCCCAGTCAGGAATTCCCAATTCCCAATACCCCATCCAGCCCTGCCCTCTGGCAGTGGGAAGCCATTCCCTGTGTCCTGTCCCTCCAGCCCTTGTCCCCAGTCCCTCTCCAGCTCTCCTGGAGCCCCTTTAGGCCCCGCAAGGGGCTCTGAGCTCTCCCTGGGGCCTTCCCTTCTCCAGGTGAACATTCCCAGCTCTCCCAGCCTGGCTCCGGAGCAACGACAGAACACTTTCCAACAACATTCCCGTTTCCCATTAAATATTTTAATTCCTTTTTAAAGCCTCCTCCATTTGGAAAAGCTCGGGGAAACCTTCCCATGCCTGTTGTGTGAGGCAGCAGCTGCTCCGGCGGGGAACCTCTGCCCATCCCAATGGCCCAGGAGGGGATGGATCGGAGGGGATGGATCGGAGGGGATGGATCCCGGGAATTCAGCGAGGCGTGGCCTGATGGCTTGTGACAAAGCGCTGCCCTGTGTCCCCATGGAACAGCGCTTCCCAGGACAATTGATTTTGGAGCGGGAGAGAACCTGGCGTTGTGTAACGGCAGCATCCGATGGTGCACTACAAACACCCCACACTTTCCCCGCTCCCACATCCTGATTCCGGCATAAAATAAATGAAAAATTTGCCTTCTCATGGAATATTTTGTAGAATTCTGGAGTCTCCCAGCAGAACCCCATGGGAGCAGTGGGACACAGCTCTTTCTCAGCTGATTTTCCTCCCCTGCTGCCTTGGAGTTACGCACAGAAAATCCATCCGCTTCCGATATTGCTCCAGGGCAGCTCTTTTTTCCAGGCCACTCTCCCATCACATCCTTGCTTCCCTTGCTCAGTGGCTGATTTTATTTTAAAAAACCAAATTACCCAGCCACCCCAGTTTGTCCCAGAAAAAATCCATGGAAACTGCAGGAAAATTCTGCTCCTGAGCTCCATCAGGCCTGGGATTTTTGTCCTTTCCTCAGCTGCCTCCAGGATCTGGGTTTGGGAAGGAAATTCCTCTTGGAATTGTTGAAAATCCCTTGAATTTATTTTATTTTCAAGCAGTCAGGTGGCTTTAAATTGCCTTTATCCTTCTCCTGGGAAGTCTCATCTCACCCAACACCTCCTGTCCGCTGTTCCTGCCCCACATTCCCGACCCACTCCCATTTCGTGCCAGAGACGGGAATTAGCATGAGGAAAACACAATTCCTCACCTTAGATCCCCAACCCAGCTGGAATTTGGGAGCCCACCACCACCCTGCTTTTCTCACATCCAGATCTCCACCTCTTCCTCCTTCCCTAAGGAAAAACGCTGGATTTTGTTTAGGATTTCAGAGCCACTCCAGTACCCAATGGGAAAACCCAAAGGTCACCAAATTCCACGAAAATCACCCGAATTTGGGTGGGAAATGCTCCTTTTGATCCAGCTCTTGGCCATTATCACCTTCCAGTGGATTTGGGAGCTCCTTGGACCCCCAAACTGGGCATTTGTGGGAAAACAAAGCATTCCTGGCCTGAGGCCCAACACATTTAAAGGCATTTAAAGGATCAGGGAGCACCCCTGGCTCTGTTACTCCTGGGTTACTCCTTTTAGTAGCGTTTGAGGTGTGGAGATTCAGGAAAAGGTGCCCCAGCCTGGCAGGGAAAAGCAGGACAGACTCACCCCCAACCTGGCTTGGGCTTTTTTCCATCTTCTCAACCATTCCCCCCTTTTCTGCCCAGCAGGATTCATCCCTCCACTGCTCCCAGGCTGCCTTTTCCAGGATGGATTCGTGCCTTGGCAGGTTTTGAATTTAAAAGTCCAACTCTGCAACAAAAAGCAGCAAATGAAATCAGTGACAAGCATGGCTGACTGAAAAACCAGAAAAGATAAGTTAAAAAAAAGACTCCAAATTCAGGAATTTTCACCTTGCAGGGAAAACCAATCAATTCCCAAGAAAGGCTTTGTTGGCACTGCTGGAGTTTTAAAAGGAATAAAAAATGCCACTGAGGTGGGCCAAGGTCTTTGCTTGCTCCTGATCTGAGGGAAAAATGAGGGGAAAAAAACCCATTTCATCCCAGTAGATGCAAAATCCGCACTTTTCCCATTAAAACCTGGGAATTGCAGCTGCCTCTGGCACCCCTCTGCTCTCAGTGAAATGTCAGGGCCGCACGCTGTGCAAAACCAGCAAAAACCAGTGACAGGAATCCTGGGACGAGCTAATTCCCATCGATGTATTTCCACACAAACCCCAGGACTGCAGCAGGACAAAAAGCAGCGACAGAAATCTTGGGAAAAGTTAAATTTATCCTGATTTATCTTCACTCCTCCCACAGACAGAGCAGGCCCAGGGCTCCAGGCCCACCCGAGCCAGGTGCTGCACCCTCACAGGGAACAACTCCTTCCCAATATCCCATGAAATTTTCCCTCCTTCAGCTGCTTCCCACCCTGTTTTCCTGACATTTAAGCCAACCCCAGCAACCTTTGGAATAAATTGGATTTTACGAAGTCTTTACATTTACAGGGAACAACGACAAAGTCACTGCTGAAGGAACCCCAGGAGTGGCTGCTCCCAGCTCCAACATTCCCATGAATAAACCAGGATTTCACCTTGGCTCCACTTGTTTCTACTTGGAATTTGGGAGAGGTTTATCCACGTAACCCCAGGAAGTTTCCCAGCTGTTGGATATGGGGGAAATTAATTATTCTCACTCTTAATATTCCCACAGTTCGCTGATTTTTCACTCCCCATCGCTTCCCACATATCCCCCCTTCTTTCCATCAATATTTTCTCATTTTACTGGAATTTCTCCTCAAGGAAAACTCCTTTTTAAAGCATGACGCAGTTCCGTGAATATTTCTTTAATGGCACTAATTTGGGGCTAAGTAGCAGTTTAGCAGCTGGAGAAAACAAATGGGCTTATTTTAAACCCAGCTTTTGTGCTGCAGTTCAAGCCTAATTTCATTTTCTAATAGAGGCTAACTCTTCTCATACTTGGAGAAATATTTGGATGACTTTCCCAATTTTTAGGCTAATTCCTGCCAATTTCTTTTGAAGGCTTAATTTCAATTGTCATAGCAAGCAGCAATATCCAGCCTGGAATTGCACCTCCAAACTGCGGGAGGATCCCACAGCAAAAGCTGCTGGAAACATCCAGAAATCTCTGATTTTATCACAGTGCCTCAGCTTCCATTTGTCCAACAGCACAAAAACTAACAGCAACCACCTCTATAAAACTCCAATAATAAAACCAATGAGGTACTAGAGGGATAATTAATATTCAAATTAATTAGGAAGAAAAGAACGCCTGGAAGTGCTGGATTTAAATGCAAATTACTCAGTTTAGGAGCAAGAGAGCCCAGCAAAAAATCCCTGCACAGATGAATTCTGGGATCTTTTTTATTTGGTCTGGATGCATTTCGTTGGAAAAATAAACATGGGAGCTCAGACTTAAACTGTTGGGACTCGGTGTCCTCATTAAGCACTAATTGCTCCTGTTTATCTGGCCAACATTTTTCCGTAGGAGAAGCCTTCCAAAATCCTCCTTTTCTCTTTTAAATCATCCCATGATTTGTTGGAATAAAGGGAACAGCCTCAATTCTATTTTGGATTTATTTTGATTTAATCCCATGACTGAACCAAAATTCCCTGGGCAATGGAAGCCAAAATTCCAGGAGGAAATGGGATGTGTTTCTCCAGGAGGAAGTGGCTGTTTCCCTAAAAACAATCCCAGTTGTTAAAGCTCTTCATCAAAGCACCTGATTTGGGACAAAATATGTTTGGGAAAAGAGGATTCTGGCACAAAGGGTGACCTTCAGATTTTTTGGGAAGAGCTGCCAGTGGGTTTAAACAGGGTAGAGTTCTAAAAACCAGGAAAATGGGACTCGGCAGACTTGGGAATTGCAGCCGGACCTGTATCCTTATCCCACCAGGAGATCTTCCCACCCGTGGGATGGGCCTTGTTCGGAAAACCCCTCTCACAGATCTTTAACTCCAAGGGCTGGAGCCAGGCTGGGAGAGCTGGGAATGTTCACCTGGAGAAATTCCAGGGAGAGCTCAGAGCCCCTTGCAGTGCCTAAAGGGGCTCCAGGAGAGCTGGAGAGGGACTGGGGACAAGGCATGGAGGGACAGGGCACAGGGAATGGCTTCCCACTGCCAGAGGGCAGGGATGGATGGGATATTGGGAAGGAATTCCTGGCTGGGAGGGTGGGGAGGCCCTGGCACAGGTTATTGCATGGATGTCCCACCCCTGGCAGTGTCCCAGGCCAGGCTGGACAGGACTGGGAGCAGCCTGGGATGGTGGGAGCTGTCCCTGCCGTGGCAGGGATGGGATGGGATCATCCTTAACATCTCTTCCAACCCCAGCTCTCCCGGGCCAAACCCACACTTTCCTCTCTTCCTGTGGGATTGCGGCCCAGGAAAATCCAGGCACCAGGGCAGGAAGAGCCTCTCTCCACTCCTTGCACACAAACACTGCTCACATTCCCAACTTTCCTTTCCTTAGGGGTGGGAAATTTGCCAAAATCCCAACATCCCACTCCACCTGCGGCTCCTGGCAGCCCTCAGGCTTTTTTGGGATGAGCCTTTAATCCCATTTCCCTGCTCAGTGCCGAGCTGGAATGGGGCAATAGGACCTAAAAGCCCCAAGTTACACTGAATGTGGGGGGCCTGGAGCTGTGGAGCCCCAAAGGTGTTGGAATGTGATTCAACCCCACATTTCCCCCCCATTCCTGCTTCATTGTATCCCAGTTCCGGGGCTTCCTATGGAAAAGGGATTTGCGTCCATCTCTCATCCACGGCCTCATTGCACAGAGGGTTACACAACTCCACAGCCTCATAAAACACAATAAACCCTGGAAAATGCTTTTCCTGCCTTCCGGCCCACGGCACAAATCAGATTTCAGGGATAAGATCCAGCCTGGCTTTATGAGGAGAAAGGGCATTAAACCAGGACTAAAATAGGAATCACACCACCCTGTGTTAGTCCAGGTTTACGTGGAGAAAGGATTGGGATGTGCTTTAAAAAACACTTCAGCTGCCTTCCCTCCCACTCGAGTACCACAATCCAGGGAAAATCTGGGACCAGCAGCAGGAGGTTGCCCAAACACACAGACAGGTGAAGCATCTGCCCAGACAAACCTGCTCAGACCTGGCAGCATTCCCAGAGCTTGGAATAAATCCTTCAAAATATTGTCAGTCAAGGCACAAAGGGCAGCCGGAGGAAGGAGGGGGAGATGATAACGGGAGAAATTGGCTTTGCCGAAGCTGTCTCTGCTGAGGAGGAAACGACACCTGGAGGGCAGCAGGGCTCCCAAACACAAACCCATCCTTGGACGGACTGTCCGCGCGTCCCAGCCCGAGCAGCAGGAAAAGCCAGGCCAGGGGAATTGTTAGGGATTAAATACTCAGGGAAGGGCACAAACATTGTCCCAGAGGAGCTGTGGTTGCCCCTGGATCCCTGGCAGTGTCCCAGGCCGGGCTGGAGCACTGGGATAGCGGGAGGTGTCCCTGCCATGGCAGGGGTGGAATGGGATCATCCTCAATGTCTCGTCTGACCCCAACTCTCCCGGGATTCCATGAGGTCCAAACCCACATTTTTCTCTCTTCCTGTGGGTTTGTGGCCCAGGAAAACCCAGGCCCCAGGGCAGGAAGAACTCTCTCCATTCCTTGCACACAAACACTGCTCACATTCCCAACTTTCACCTCAGGGCAGGGGGGGCACTGGACGGGATTTAAGTTCCCTGGGATTCTGGGATCTACAAAATCTCTGTGTCCAGACCAGACCCCACCAGTCTGACCAGTCCAGCTCATGTCCTGAACTGGCCACTGGGTGATTTCTGGGTGTTGCTGGGAGGCCGGAGGCTCCCCACCCCTCCTCATTTCCCACCTGAGAGCTGAATTCCTGCCCTGAATTCCCACTTCCAGCAAAACCAAACGCCCAGTCAAGACAGAGGCCTTTTCCAAGAGACCTGCAGAGCTGAAGAGAGAGATTTATTTTGGATAAATCCACTTTTCCTTCCCAGCTCTCTACAATGAGGCTGAGGCAGAGCTTGGATTTGAAATGCATTTTTCTCCACATGCCCTGGAAGAGGAGCCTGGGAATAAGCGCAGCAGCAGGACAGGCAGTGCTCACTGCCCTCCCAGGATTTGATTTATTGTGCAGCTTTAGCACTTCCATTGCTGAGAAAATACAGAAAAATGGGTAAATACAACTTCATATTGCACCGAGCAGCACCAGCCCCCAGCGTGCTGTGAGAGCTGCAGCTCCTTTGGAATTGCACCGCTGGGAGAGGCCCGGAGACGGAGATTTATTCCTGTCACTCCAGAATTTACATCCTGCGAGCAGACAAGGCAGGACTGGAGATGCTGTAATAAAGCAGCTTTTTGTCCTGACTGCTTTATTGCCTGGAGGAGAGAATAAAGGCGCAGACCTGGGTTTGCTTGCGGGATTATAATTTGACTTTTTCTTGCTAAAAAATGGATTTCAAATCAGCCCATGCACCCAAGAACCTTTCCCTTCCTGGAGTGATTTTCCTTTTAATGGCATTCCCAAATATTCCCCTCACGGAATGTCCCCACTGTCCTGTTTAAGTGGTGAGGTGGTCCTTGAGCTCTTCAAACCCAACAAATCACCAAGAAACGGCAGAGCCAGCAGTGAAATGTTGCTCAAACTCTTCCTGGTGCTTCTGCTGAACATTCATTTCCCAGATTTTCAGCAATCATGGGCAGCCAAACACCAATTTAAACCCAAACTCAAGCCCGGTTTGACTCCTCTGAGCACCTTCAAAGCTGGAAATCTCCATCCCACATCCTTCAGGGATTTTTCCTCCCTGTTCAAACTTCCTCAGCCCTTCCAAACCACTCGGCATCGCCTCAGGAAATTACTTAACAAGAATTATTGGACATTCAGAACTCAGGGAAGCGATTTTGCCTCAGGCGTGTTCCAGGCTCTCCAGGCAGCCAGGAGAAACCCCAACCGTGGTGGAGAAAACAGGGAAAAGGGAGCCAAAAACATCCAGGGACAAGGAATAAAATTCCATGTCATTCCTGCAACCTGGACAAGGAATAGAACTCCACGGCACGACAGCAAACAGGGACAAGGAATAAAATTCCACATCATCAAATGTAAAATTGTCAGGGTTGGAAAAGCCCTCCAAGATCAAGCGCTGCCATTTCCAGCACCACGGCTTGGAAATCCCTCCAGGGCTGGGGATCCCACCCTGTGCCAGGGCTGGCCAGCCCCTGCTGGGAATAAAGCATTCCGGGGCAACGAAGGCAACGAAGGCAACGAAGGCAACGAAGGCATCAGTCTCCAGCCCCAGAGCTGGGGCAGCTTTACGGGCCCCACAGCCAGAGCCCGTGAATTCACGCACAGCCTCCTGTCCAGGGGCTCCGACGCTCCCACAAACACCAGGAGCTCGGGAGGCAGCTTTATTCCGGGAGAATAATTCCAGGAGGGAGCAGAGCTGCCTGTCGGACACAAATCGGAGCTGGCAAATCGTGATTGGGAAGCCTGGCTGGCTGCTGGCAGCTCGGGGCCTGCCGGGCCTCCAGCTGTTCCCTGCCCTCCTCTCATCCCCGAGCTTTCAAACCTCTCCCTGGCACCGTTCCCTTCATCTTTATCCTCTGGGAGACACTCCCTGTGTTTCCTGGCAGAGCTGCTGACAGCCAGGACGGGTTTAAACCTGCAGGGGAAGGCAGAAATATTCAGCCCAGAGCAGCTGGGGCTGCCCCACACGTGGGACCAGGGTGGGACGATCCCAAATCCCCCCTCTGCAGCCATCACTGGCAACCCAGCACTCCCTGCCTCATCCGAGCCCAAATATTTCCTTTTTCCAGGGGATTCGGGAGGACCAGATCCAGCAGGATCCTCCGGGAGGGAAGAGGTGGCTGAGTTTTTCAGGATAAACAGCCCCAGAGCTCAGGTGCAGCTGGCACAGCTTATCCAGGGAAGCTGCCCCATCCCTCATTCCCGTCATGTCCTCAGACACCTGGGAGTAAAAGCCAGGATTAGAAGCAGAAAAATGGGAGTGAAATGATTCTGATCGTTAAGTCCACCCCTGCCATGGGCAGGGACACCTCCCACTATCCCAGTGCTCCAACCCAGCCTGGGACACTGCCGGGGATCCAGGGGCAGCCACAGCTTCTCTGGGAATCTGTGCCAGGGCCTCCCCACCCTCAGTGGAAAAACCTTTCCTTACACTTCAATTTTCTTATCAGTAAAAAGATTCTATGCCAGAATATTAATTGGATTACTTATCCTTATCTCAGCCAAACAGACATTAAATTACAGAGCTAAGGATCCCTAAACCTACCAGCATTCCCAGTGTTTTCTTTAGAACTCCTTTTAATTAGAGAGAGGGGTGGGGGAGTTATTGATCACAGAATCATGGAATGGCTGGGATGTTAAAGCTCAAAATTCCCCGGCTCCTGCCATGGCAGGGACACCTCCCACTGTCCCAGGCTGCTCCAAGCCCCAATGTCCAGCCTGGCCTTGGACACTGCCAGGGATCCAGGGGCAGCCACAGCTGCTCTGGGAATTCCGGCCCAGGCTCCCAGTCAGGAATTCCTTCCCAAGATCCCATCCATCCCTGCCCTCTGGCAGTGGGAAGCCATTCCCTGTGTCCTGTCCCTCCAGCCCTTGTCCCCAGTCCCTCTCCAGCTCTCCTGGAGCCCCTTTAGGCCCTGCAAGGGGCTCTGAGCTCTCCCTGGATCCTTCTCTTCTCCCATCCCATCCGGATCCTGGATCACCCAGCCCATCCCTGCTCTGCTGGGATCCATCCCTGCAGGACCCTCTGGCTCCCAGCTCTCCGGGAAAGCAGCACCAATCCCTGTGGGATCGGGAATGTTTCAGCCCTCACACCCCCACACTGAGCTGCTCCAGGTGCCAGGGGATTATCCAGAACATTCCACTGCTCTCCCACTCCCAATGAAAAATTCATGGCTCATTCCTGGTATTTGTTTTTCATCTCCTGTTTTGTCACAAAATAAATTCCACCTCAGATCCATCTCAAAGCTTTGCATCTTCAGGGCAACGGGGGAGATCAATTTGCTTTTTACCCTGGGAAAAAAGACCCAAAAACTGCTGAAGAATCCAATTAACTTGGGAAACTTCCTGTCACTGGAGATGATGGAAGTGAAAAGATGGGAATAAATGCAGCTGGAGTGGCAAAGGCTTCTCCGAGTGCACAGAGCACACAATCCATCACCCTTAATGCAAACCTCGTTCCTGGAATTTTCCAGGGTGCTTTCACTGCTCCATGCACCCCCCAGCCCATAAAATGCTCCCAGACCCACACCCAGGTGGGATTTTCCAGCAGGGATTTCCCAACATCCTGCCTCATGTTTTTACGTCAAATAGAAATCCCAATCAAGCCCCATCCCAGCCGGAATTCCTACAGCAGCTCTGCTCCACGTTCCAACACGCCGCTCCGCTCCCTGTCCACTTCTTCCTCGGATTCAAACCCTGTTGCACCGCTCCCAAAAAGCGCCAAATGGATTCCTGGGAAGCTGCAGGAGCAGCTCGGAGCAGGACCAGGCAGAGAGAATTGCAGAATTCCCGTTCCCTCCAGGTTTTTCGCAGAGGAAGCTGCACTCAGGAAACCTGGGAACAATCCTTTGTTGCCATGGTCCATTTATCCCTGGGAATTCCCAGGTGCCAGAATTCCAGAAGACACCAAGGATGGCTTAATTAAGACCAGTGAATTCCCAATTTCTCTAATAATCCAGGTTTTGTGCCATGCCAGGAGGGTAAAGCAACACTTTCTCATCAATAACAACTTCCTTACAGACTTTAATTCCAGGATTCCAGGGAAATCCTAAAGAAATCATCCCAAATTATCCAAATTTGAAAATCATGGAATAGCCCGAGCTGGAAGGACCCCACAGGATCATTTTTCCAGCTGCTGGCCGTGCACAGGCATCCCAACAATCCCACCCTGTGCCTGCAAGCATTGGCCAAACATTCCTGGAACTCTAGCAGGAAAAATCCAGCAGGATTTTGCTGGTCCATGAAATTCAGCCTCAAATCCAAAGGACACCAGGCAGAGCCTAAACTTTGGGATTAATTTATGCAGGGATCAACTCAATTCCCAAGATTTTTACTCCATCCTGGGAGAGGAGGAACTTCATTCCCTCACCTGCATCCAGGGGTTCATTGGATGCTTCCCAGGGCTCCTCAGAGAGAGGGAAAAACACATCCAAGAGGGAAACAGACAGCAGGAATACTGGGAGAAGGACAGCGACCACCAAAAATTCCAAGATTGATTTAATGAGCAATATCCAAGAGCTCCCACTGCTTCTTTCCCACCCAATTCCCAAGTTCTGAGCACCAATTCCCTGAGCTGACACCTCCACCCACATTTTTCCAGCTTCTGAGCGGGGTTTAGAGGGAAAAATCTTCTGGGAATATCCTGATTTCAGCTTGTCTGGGAGCCTGGGCTGACTTCCATGCACTCATTAAAATAAAAAATCTCCAAATAAGGGCTGCTGGCTCCCCACTGAGGGGGTGGATTCACATCCACATCCCTCAGCCCTGGAAAATTGACACCCCCGAGGCTCCGAGCATCCATCCCAAATTATTCCGTGAATCATTTTCCCCCTCTGGGAAAGAAAAAGATGGGGGGAAAAAAAAAGGAAAACAAGCAGCAGCTCAGCAGTTATTCTGTGGTTTTGCTCGTTTCACCATTGCCACCTGCTGTGGGATATTTGATGCTCCATTTCCTCCACTCCGACTTTTTCCAGGTGGGGAAAAAAACGCCGTTTATTTCCTTCAGGAGCGGGAGGCGTTCGGGCTCTGTGCGGAGTGAGGGACGCCTTTGGAATGGGAAGAATGGGAGCGGGAATGGGGCACAAGGAGCTGCAAAATCCCTCCCTTCATTTCACCCTAAAGCAGGGATCAGCTGCTCCGGGGTTCCAGGAGCACAGCGTGGGAGAAGAATGAGGATTGCTGGAATTGGCTTCCATAGGAACGCGACACTCCAAAGCAGGGGCTGTACAGGGTGTGACCAGCCCCGGGTGCCCCTGCACCCCTGGATTCATTCCCCGTTTTTGTGGGAGCAGGGATTTCTCCTGCTGCTCCACGGAGCAAAGCTCCGGAGCTGCCCTGACTTCCCTTCACTCCCAGTGATGGATTTGATGCCTGCAGCCCAATTTTCTCCCTTTTTTTTGGCCTCCTCCCAAGCCAAACCCCAGCCCTGCTGTCACTTCCCTCATCACCTCCCAGGAATTATTGCAGCCGCTGCAAATATCCCGGGATGCAGCCACAGTTCCTTAAAACCTCCCATCCATCTTTCCAAGAGGAAAACTAATGGCTTTCCCTGCCCCCCCCAAGCCAATCCTGACTCCAATATTCCGGAGCATCTTTTATTTAACAGCAGCAGCCAAGCTGCCCCTGCTGAGAACAGAGGCTGGGGGGGATCCGTGGGATAGCAAAGCCGTTCCTGCTCTTCCCATTAAAGCTGTCCCTCCGGGATATCCCAGAGCACAGGGAAGGAGGCTCGGGATGTTCTGGCAGGGCAGAGGAGCTGGCACTGCTCGGCCACTCAAGCAAATCCCAAACGGATTTGATCCCAGCCAGGACAGCTTTGTCTCTCCCCATTCCTGCTGTAGGAAACATTTGGGCACCTCCCTCTGGAGATGGGTTTTGAGGAAGAAAAGACAATTTTCCTGCCTAAATTCCTCCAGTTTTTCCAGCTCCTGGCTCCTGCAGGAAGCAGGAGCTGGAAAAACTTTAAATCCTTTAAATGCCTTTTCAGTGACCCCAGGCTCAAAGTTGTCACAATCCTTCTGCTTGCACCTGGATCCTGGAATCTTGTGGGTGTTCCTGCCTAAAGAACCCCATTCCCAGTGGGCAGGGTTAAGGATTTGGCTGGGTTTTTCTGGGATAACCCCAGAGCCTCATTTTAGCTCTCTGGGCTCCTGGAACCCCAGTTTTCCTGGCTAAACAGAAGGAAAAGCATCCACTCCAACTCTGGTCCGCCGAGCAGAGCCCACTGCTAAAAAGGAATCCCAAACCCTTCATTTTCATAGGCTCAAGGATGGAAAAGAGCCCCAAGATCCCCAAATCCAACCCTGAACCAAACCCCACCTCTCACCTGACCCATTTAGGCTCAGAATTAGCCCAGGAAAAGGCTCTAGGCCCCCAAAACTCAGAGTGACTTTAATTAGGAGCTAATTAAGGGTGTGGGTGACAGCACAGATGGGATGCAGCGGAGCTGAACCTTTGGAATTCAAACCTCCCAACAATTCAGCTCCCAGCAGGTGGGAGATAAGGCCGGGAATCAGAGCAGGGGAAGGCAGAGGCACCGGAGAGAGAAATGGCACCTTGGGACAGCTCAGGGAGCCTGGAATTTTTAGGGATTTGACACACCCAGGTTCTATGGAAGAGGACTCACCCTCAGGAATGGAGATTTTTTTAACTCTCTCTTTGATTTTGCACCATTCCATCATTTTTGCCAGGTTTTGTGGCTGAACAAAACCTCCTATACCTCCCTCCTGCTTCCCCTGGGACTGCCAGGGGCATTTGGAGCAGGGATTTAGGAATAACCCCATTCCCAGCTCTCCTCCCGTAGTCCTGGGCCTGGCATTCCCCACACAGGTTTTGCCTTCCGTGCCCTCTCTCCCCCTTTGCTGAGGCAACCTCGGCGTTCAGCCAAATCCATGGATTTTGGGCACTCGGAGCAGCTTTGGGAGGGTCAAAGTGTCCACTGTGCTGAGCCACCAACAGCAAATCACCCCTGAATTTTATCACTCAATCCATTTCCATTCCCACATGGAAGAAAAGGCTTTAAAATCCAGGAAATCACTGGAATCTCCTCCCAGGCCTTCAGCCAAATCCACATTTTACCTTTCCCTGTGAGCACAAACCACCCGCAGATCCTTTCCCACCCCCTCCTACTCACATTCCCTCTCCTCCATCCCAGCTTTTTGAAGTGGGGTTGCTTTGTGTTCCAGGCACAGGAAGGATAAATGTCAGGGATTCATTGTTAGGGGAGATAATGGGAAAAATAACACCAGGAAGCAGGCTGGGTATTCTCAGGAATGCAGGAAAACATTTAGCGAAGGCTCCAGGGAGAGCTCAGAACCCCTTGCAGGGCCTAAAGGGGCTCCAGGAGAGCTGGAGAGGGACTGGGGACAAGGGCTGGAGGGACAGGACACAGGGAATGGCTTCCCACTGCCAGAGGGCAGGGATGGATGGGATACTGGGAAGGAATTCCTGGCTGGCTGGGAGGGAGGAGAGGCCCTGGCACAGGTTATTCCGTGGACGCCCCTGGATCCCTGGCAGTGTCCCAGGCCAGGCTGGACAGGGCTTGGAGCAGCCTGGGATAGCGGGAGGTGTCCCTGGGGGCGGAACGGGATGGGATTTAAAATCCCTTCCCACCCAAACCAGCCTGGGATTTTACCAAATGCTGGATTGATCCCACAGAGAAAATCCAGGGAACTCACAGAATCGGGATTAGTTCAACTAGCACCTAATAAAACCTGGAAAATCCCGGTGATTTTAAGCACCGTTCCTGTGCCTCGGCAGCACCCTCGGGCATAAAGTGCCAACTTCCCACGACAACTTCATGGTTTTCCCGAGAGTAACTTTATAAATCCCAGTGAACCCTTCCATGAGGACACCCCAGTCTGGAGCAAGGAGGAATTGACTCCTGGGTTTGTCTTTTGGAACATCTGACATTGTTTTCCACCTCTGCCAGGGAACGGTTTGTGAGGGAAGGCAAAAAGGGGAATTCCATCATCTGATAACAGCAAAGGAGCTCTGCATGGAGAGATCCATCCCTAATGGGTTTCCTCTGCGTTCCCAATTAATCCTGCCTCGTTATCAGCCACCTCATTACCAGACATCAATCTTTAAATTACTGCAAAGAGTGGAAAAATTCCTACGTGGAGACTACGGAGCACCTCGGAAATGCCATGGGGGGTTTGATGGAAAACAATTCAAACTCACGTGAGACCTCTAAAGACAGCCCAAATCCTTGTGCTCAGACTCCAATATTTCCCAAATAATATCCCATTATTGTGGGAATAAATGGAACAATCCAGGCATATCCCAAAGATTTGGGGACTAACAGACATTTCCTTCACAAATACCCCAAAACCAAACCCCTCTTGGTGGCTCCTTCCCATCCTGCTTTCCTCACAGCTCCCTTCCGATCCAGTGCATGCTCCAAGCAATTCATTTTCCAGTCCCCTCAAAGGCAGAACAAGGCGCCAAATTCTGACTGAATTGATCAAAAAGGCAACAGCAGCCTCAAATTATAATTCCCACCCTCATCAGGGAATTTAAAACTGCTCCCAGAGCTGGCTGGACAGAGGTAAACTCAGAGACGCACAAAAAAAGGAGACCCAGGATAGAACTATTTGGGAAAAGAGGGGCTAATAATGGAACAAAGTGGGCATATCCCAAAGATTTGGCTACTAACAGACATTTCCCTCACAAAAACCCCCAAAACAAACCCTCTTGGTGGCTTCTTCCCATCCTGCTTTCCTCACACTGCCCTTCTGATCCAGTGCATGCTCCAAGCTGACAATTTTCCAGTAAATGTCCATAAATATCAACAAACATCCAGCAAATTTCCAGTAAATATCCAATAAACACCATCTCATCCAAGCCCCTCCAAAGGCAGAGCCAAACCTTTACCTTTGCCGGTCTTGAAGGCCAAACCCAGCAGATCCAGCCCCTCCTTCCCACATCCCAGTGGGCCACAGCCCCCTCTCCAACCTCAGTTATACCCAGGGAGTTACTACCAGGTGTAGCTGCTCGTCCCCCAACCTTTTCCCTAAAAAGCTGCACCTGCAAGGAGGGTTTTGTGAAGGGATTGTTCCCTGTGAGGGTCTGGCACAGAATTCCCCGAGAAGCTGTGGCTGCCTTATCCCTGAAAGTGTCCAAGGCCAGGCTGGGGCACCCTGGGGTAGTGGGAGGTGTCCCTGTGGGATGGGATTTAAAGTCCAATCCCCAAACAGTTTTGGGATTCTGTGGAAACAATGCCTGCGTTCCCTCACTGAAGTGTGAACCTAAAAATTCCCTGTTCCTACTTCCCTCAGGGATCAGCACTTCCCTCCTTC
Source organism: Struthidea cinerea (assembly GCA_013397865.1). NCBI lineage: Eukaryota > Metazoa > Chordata > Aves > Passeriformes > Corcoracidae > Struthidea > Struthidea cinerea. Next base: position 534,653 of record VZTI01000358.1, on the reverse strand, counting down.
AGCCATGGAGAACCTGGTCCTGCTCTCTCCCCTCCCAAAGGATCATCCCCATTTCATCCCTTTTTCATCCCAAAGTGCGAAATCCCAACCCCAGATCCCGGTAAATCCCACAATGCCAATCCCAGTCCCCGCGCTGTTGGAGCAGCGATGGCTCATTAGCAGCCCCTGTTCATTAAGGGCTGATTAAAACAAAACCATCGGAGCTGCGGCTGCTTTTGGGATCGATCCGGGGTGAATGTCAATGTTTGCTCTGCACGATGGGCAAACAGAAGGGCTCGGCTCTGCCGCTCCTTCCAGAGCCCCGGGAATCCCTGGGAAAGCAGCTCTGGGATGAGCCACGGCTGGGAATGAGGCGCCAGTCCATCCAAAATTGAGCGATGGGGCTTCACTAAAGCATAGAATATTTTCTATTTTTATTTTAATTATATTTATTATTTTAATGATATTTCTTTTAGTATTTTTGTTATTTTAATCATATTTCTTTTTATTATATTTATTTTAATATTTTTGTTATTTTAATGAGATTTATTTTTATCATTATATTTATTTTTAAGATTTTATGGTATTTATTTGTGTTATTTTTAGGATATTTATTTTTATGTTCATTTTTAATTTTTGGCGTATTTATTTTTATTGTGTTTATGATATTTATTTTTATATGGATATTTAATTTCTATTATGTTTTATTTGCATTATGTTTATCATATTTCTTTTTATTTCTATAATTATCTTTATTTCTATTAGTATTTTTATTTCTATTATTTTTATTTTTGTACCATCACAACCCTCCCAAACAAAGCAGGACTTCCCTCTGCTGTTCTATTGTTGTATTCGGACATAAATTAAAGTTCAAATTGACATTTTAGATGGAACTATCCGGGTTTAGCACACAGAAAGTTTGGGCAAACTCCCGGGGGAATCCGGGTGAACATTTAGACCACCCCAAAGCAGAATTTCCTTCACTAAGCTGAGCCTAACACAGCTTTAAACTTCACTAATTAAGCTTAACAGGGTCTAAAAACAACAGCCTAAAGGCAGGGGAGGGTGTTAAAATTAATTCAATTATTTATTATAATTAAATATATACATAATATGTGTTGTTATATATCTATATATTATAGATCATCTAGAAATAAAATATTGTTATTAATTATTAATGCTGAATTCAATATAAGTGCATGCAGCACGGGTGTATTTTAATATTTCTATTTTTTAAAACCTTCTGCCACCAAACTGATTCCTGAAATAACCCCTGGAAACCAGGAAGGAAAGAATTCAATAAGGAAAACAAAGCCCCCGCAAGGTCTGACAATGTTTCCAATTCTTCGGGCACATTTCAGCCGCAGGAATGAGGATTTGTTTCCAAAATCCCACAGAAACCCGGATTTGCAACACCTAAAGCCGCTGCTGTTCCTCCGAGCTCCGCAGGAAGGGAATAAAAACGATTCCAGGCACAATTCCTGGAAGGAATAGGGGCAGGAATAGACGGAGTACTGGGAATGCAGCAGGGACCATTTCCTGGGACCATTTCCTGGGTTCATTACCTGGGTTCATTTCCCGGGATCATTTCCCGGGTTCATTTCCTGGGATCATTTCTTGGGATCATTTCCCGGGATCATTTCCCGGGATCATTTCCTGGGATCATTTCCTGGGATCATTTCCCGGGATCATTTCCTGGGATCATTTCTTGGGATCATTTCCCGGGATCATTTCCCGGGATCATTTCCTGGGATCATTTCCCAGGATCATTTCCCAGGATCATTTCCCGGGATCATTTCCCGGGATCATTTCCTGGGATCATTTCCCGGGATCATTTCCTGGGATCGATGCTACAGAGTGAGGGAGGCACTTCCAGAGCGTTGCCAACGCGGCAGAGCCACGGGAGCGGGCAGAATTTCGGGATGGGCTCCAGCGCTTCGGGCTCCATAAGAATGAAGAGATGCAGGAAGGAGGTCGGGATGCGGTGGCGGTGCCAGGGGCTGAAAGGCCTGGAACCACAGTTCCCGGTGTTCCATTCCCAATCCCAGGCTGGCAGGAATGCTGCGGCGGGAGCGAGCTTCCATCGCTGTCCTGCCCTCGCTGGGCGGAGCGGCCGCTCCCTCTTTGCTCCCTTTGGATTCCTTCTGCACTCCTGCTCTCCACAGCTCCTGGCTGCCGGCCTCAATCCCTCATCCATGCTTTTCCACCGAGCCTCTGGCTGTGGGAACAGCTGGATGATCCCGTGCTGTCCCTTCCCAGTGTCCAGATGAATCCGGAACCAGCTCAGCGGAGCTGGGAGAGGCTTCCCACGGAATTCCCTCTGTTATTGCCAGAGGAGGCCGTGGCTGGGCCAGGAGGGAGGGAAAACACCCAGGAATCCAAGGAGGTGGAGGCTGTGCCGTGGGAATAGCACAGAGCTGTGGTACAGCACATTCCCAGGGAAGTTTGGATCCCCCTGGATCCCTGGAATTGCCCAAGGCCGGGCTGGACGGGGCTTGGAGCAGCCTGGGATAGTGGAAGGGTTGGAATGGGATGAGCTTAAGTCGGTCCCATCCCAAACCATTCCATGATGATGATCCCGGTCTATCAGGGACAAGGCAGAGCTGCTTTGCTCAGCCACTGAGGGAGGGGGGACATCCAAGGGAGGAAAGAACTCCCAAAAATCGGGATAGAACATCCCAGACTGGAGTCCCCAGTCCTGACGGGGCCTTTCAGTCAGGATTTCAAACAACCCCTGGTTTAAGTGAACCCCAAACGCTGTTAATGAGCAATAAATGATCAACACTAATTGCGCTGGACTTGTTCCACTCCTCTGGAGGGTTAAGTTTCCCAGAGGGATGCAGATTCCCACTTTTCCCTCCAAGGGCCCGTTTTAGAGGCACAATCCGTTATTTCCACGCAGGTCGCTCCGGCCGTGGCTGCGCTGCTCACTGAGGAGTCACAGAAACCAGCAACTCAGGAAATTCCCCCCACAGGCTCCAGACACAGCTTTGATTCCAAGCATAGCCCAGGTTTAGGAAGTTTTCCACACCCAGCACATTTTGGGAATCATTTCTCACAAAAAGCAGTGGATTTGAAGCCCCGATGATCTCCAAGTTCTCCTGGAAGGGTTGGATGAGAACTGGAATGGTGGAAGCAGCTGCAAGGCCAGGGAATCCCAGAATCCCAGAATTCCAGACTGGTTTGGGTTGGGAGAGACCTTAAAATCATCCCATATTCCCCCGTGCCATGGGCAGGGACAGCTCCCGCTGTCCCAGGCTGCTCCAAGCCCCATCCAACCTGGCCTTGGACACTGCCAGGGATCCAGGGGCAGCCACAGCTGCTCTGGGAATTCCAGCCCAGCCAGGAATTCCCAATTCCCAAGATCCCATCCATCCCTGCCCTCTGGCAGTGGGAAGCCATTCTCTGTGCCCTGTCCCTCCATCCCTTGTCCCCAGTCCCTCTCCAGCTCTCCTGGAGCCCCTTTAGGCCCTGCAAGGGGCTCTGAGCTCTCCCCGGAGCCTTCCCTTCTCCAGGTGAGCACCCCCAGCTCTCTCAGCCTGGCGCCAGAGGGGCTCCAGCCCTGGGAGCAGCTCCGGGGCCTCCTCCAAACTCATTCCAGTCCTTGGAGGCCCCAGAGCTGATTTTGGGAAGTTTTGCCTTAAATTCCAAACTCTCCGAGTCTCCAAATGACGCCGAGCGCTCCCAAGGCCTCATTGATTCATTAAGAGCTGCTGTGGACTTTGCTCAAGGCCAGCAATTCCTGTTTGCTGTCCCCAGTCCCACCAGGGCATCCTGCACGGACCACAGGCGGGAGAAGCTCCAGGGCGGTGGCAGATCCCGAGGTTTTTAGTGGGGAATGAAACCCAGCAGCTCTTTGTGCTGCTCTCAGGACATTCCCAGCTCTCTGAGCCGGCCTGGAAGGAGGCAAAACGAAGCCCAGCCCTAAGAGCTCGTTAAATCCAGCAGCGAAAAAGGCCACAGATGGAAAATAAGTCGTCCTAAGCCGATCCGAGCGCAAAGGTCCTTTCTGGGATCGAGGATATCCTGACGTAATTCCACGGAGTTCAGGAAATCCTTCCCTCGCTGTGTTTGCACGAGCTGCTGAGAGCAAACCACGCATTCCCTTCCCACAGGGATCCCGTGGGGGAATGATCCCAGCCGTGGCCCCATGGCAGATCCAGGCACAGCTTCCCAGTTTGGGAGTTTGGCTACTGGGAATCGGGCACAACCCCTCTGGATCAGCAGCTGTGCCAGGCTGGCTCCAGGCTGGGAATCCGGGGGGGTTTTTCCATCAGCTCCACTTCCCGTGGTGTTTTCCAAAGGCTGGGCTTGACCGTCTTGGAGGTCTTTTCCAAGCCTAATGATCCTGAGATTCCCAGGGATTCCCAGAGCGTGATCCAGGCAGGGAGTCGGGTTTGTCAGGCTCTTATTGGACATCCTCTGATGGCAAAGACATTGAAAATTGCACGTTTAGAGGGGGAACTTAACCCAAAATGCCAAATTAATGTAGTTACATGAAATTCCAAAATATCCTGTTAGTGCAGATCTATCAAATTCCAAAATATCCTGTTAATACACATCTATGAAATTCCAAAATATCCTATTAATTCAGATCTATTAAATTCCAAAACATCCTATTAATGCAGATTGTAGTGGGTTGCATTTATAGTGGGATACATGAAATTCCAAAATATCCTGATAGTGCAGATCTATCCAATTCCAAAATATCCTTTTAATACAGATATACCAAATTCCAAAATATCCTTTTAATGAAGATCTATGAAATTCCAAAACATCCTATTAATGCAGATCTGTGAAATCCCAAAATATCCTATTAATGAAGATCTACGAAATTCCAAAATATCCTATTAATGCAGATTGTAGTGGGTTGCATTTGTAGTGGGTTACATGAAATTCCAAAATATCCTGTTAGAGCAGATCTATCCAATTCCAAAATATCCTGTTAATAGACATCTATGAAATCCCAAAATATCCTGTTAATGCAGATCTATTAAATCCCAAGTTTTCCTATCAATGCTCCTGTATCGTATCTCATATATTATAATTACATGTAAGTGTGTACATTATACTCCCATATAAACCCATACTCATGGAATTGTTATTAAATCCTTTAGAATTCCAAACACGTGCCCAAAATCCATGGAAGCGTTTGTTTCCCCCCCGGCAAGATCCAGGCTGGATAAAGCCCCGCGGGAGCTCGTTAATCCCACAAATAATAACCGTAAGGATGATGTGGGGATGAGTGGTTGGGAAAGCAGCGCGGGCACCGGGAGAATTCCATGCCAGGCACGCAGCCTGCACAGCAAGAGGATTCCTCAGCAAAATGTGGGATTCTATGGAGCTTGGAGCAGGAGCCGGAATCTCCGCGCACATCTGGGCGCGGTCCGCTGGTCCCCTCGGGACACGCACGTGGGAAACGCGGGATCGGCGGGATCGTGGGAAGCCGGCCCGGGCAGGGATAAGGATCCGGGAGACACAAAGGGAACAGCGGGACAGCAGCGAGAGCTTGGTTTGGGAAACAGCTCCTGGGGGCTGCCACGGGGCACGGCGGGAATTCCAGGGAATTATCCCTAGGGACGCGTTGGGAATGGGAGTGGGAGCGCAGCCTGCTCCATGCCTGGGATCTGGCCCCACTCTGGGCTCTGCTGGATTTGATCTTTCCTGAGGGAACCGGGGGAGCCTATCCTGGAAAAAAGCGGGATCAGGAGAGACCTGCTCATTCCACAACTCCCTGACAGGAGGGGGCAGCCGGGGGGGTCGGGCTCTGCTCCCAGGGAACAGGGGCAGGAGGAGAGGGAACGGCCTCAGGCTGGGCCAGGGGAGGGGCAGGGGGGATATTGGGATGATTCCCTCATGGAAAGGGCTGTCCAGCCCTGGCACAGCTGCCCAGGGTAAGGGGGGAATCCCCATCCCTGGAATTGTTCCAACCCTCTGGAAGTGGCACTCGGGGACACGGGGCAGTGATGACCGTGGTGCTGCTGGGTTGGACCCCACGATCTCAAAGGACTTTTCCAGCCTGAGCAATTCCATGGCTCCGTGGTCTCCTCAGCAGTGATGGACAAACAGCCATTCCCACCACCCTGGCTGGAAGCAGAATTCCACCCTGGCATGATCAAATCCCACCTTGGGACCGGAGCCCTGTGTAGGACCATCAGTTTTCCCAATGTCCAGTTCCATCCGGGAATATTTGAGCCTAAAAGCTCCGACCCGCCTGGGACTGCACAACTGGAGACTCTGGAGGTGCCCACAAACATTCCTCAAAAACTGGCTTAGGGCATCCACACCCCATCAGCCAAAATCCTTGGAGTTCAGCCGTGTAACCTCCAGCCAGATTGCACTTTGTGGATCTAATTCCAAGAGTTTCCCATCAGTGAGGGATTCAGACTCAGTGTGGAAGATCCAGGGATCAACAGAGGTCACTTCCCTGCTGGGTTTTCCTCCCTTGCCACTGGAATGAAAAACAGCATTGAGGCTTTCCCAGAAATCCAATATTTTCGATGCCATTAAAATTCCCTGGGGATGGAGCAGCTGGAGGAGAGCAGCCATGGATCATCCCAGCAATCCCGGGTTCCACAGGGGATGTGGAGAGCCCAGGGCTGTGGCGAGCTCAGGGTTTGTTCTCCCACCTTCATCTCCATGAGATGCTCAAATCCTCCAATAAAGTTGGCACCTGCCAGGATTTTAATTAATTCCCTGCTCCTAAAGCTCCAAAAATTTGGGAAATAGCTCCAAATGTTCCTTCGGGCCAGGCTGAGGGTGGCAACTGGAGCTGAAGGAGNGTTAGTGCAGATCTATCAAATTCCAAAATATCCTGTTAATACACATCTATGAAATTCCAAAATATCCTATTAATTCAGATCTATTAAATTCCAAAACATCCTATTAATGCAGATTGTAGTGGGTTGCATTTATAGTGGGATACATGAAATTCCAAAATATCCTGATAGTGCAGATCTATCCAATTCCAAAATATCCTTTTAATACAGATATACCAAATTCCAAAATATCCTTTTAATGAAGATCTATGAAATTCCAAAACATCCTATTAATGCAGATCTGTGAAATCCCAAAATATCCTATTAATGAAGATCTACGAAATTCCAAAATATCCTATTAATGCAGATTGTAGTGGGTTGCATTTGTAGTGGGTTACATGAAATTCCAAAATATCCTGTTAGAGCAGATCTATCCAATTCCAAAATATCCTGTTAATAGACATCTATGAAATCCCAAAATATCCTGTTAATGCAGATCTATTAAATCCCAAGTTTTCCTATCAATGCTCCTGTATCGTATCTCATATATTATAATTACATGTAAGTGTGTACATTATACTCCCATATAAACCCATACTCATGGAATTGTTATTAAATCCTTTAGAATTCCAAACACGTGCCCAAAATCCATGGAAGCGTTTGTTTCCCCCCCGGCAAGATCCAGGCTGGATAAAGCCCCGCGGGAGCTCGTTAATCCCACAAATAATAACCGTAAGGATGATGTGGGGATGAGTGGTTGGGAAAGCAGCGCGGGCACCGGGAGAATTCCATGCCAGGCACGCAGCCTGCACAGCAAGAGGATTCCTCAGCAAAATGTGGGATTCTATGGAGCTTGGAGCAGGAGCCGGAATCTCCGCGCACATCTGGGCGCGGTCCGCTGGTCCCCTCGGGACACGCACGTGGGAAACGCGGGATCGGCGGGATCGTGGGAAGCCGGCCCGGGCAGGGATAAGGATCCGGGAGACACAAAGGGAACAGCGGGACAGCAGCGAGAGCTTGGTTTGGGAAACAGCTCCTGGGGGCTGCCACGGGGCACGGCGGGAATTCCAGGGAATTATCCCTAGGGACGCGTTGGGAATGGGAGTGGGAGCGCAGCCTGCTCCATGCCTGGGATCTGGCCCCACTCTGGGCTCTGCTGGATTTGATCTTTCCTGAGGGAACCGGGGGAGCCTATCCTGGAAAAAAGCGGGATCAGGAGAGACCTGCTCATTCCACAACTCCCTGACAGGAGGGGGCAGCCGGGGGGGTCGGGCTCTGCTCCCAGGGAACAGGGGCAGGAGGAGCGGGAACGGCCTCAGGCCGGGCCAGGGGAGGGGCAGGGGGGATATTGGGATGATTCCCTCATGGAAAGGGCTGTCCAGCCCTGGCACAGCTGCCCAGGGTAAGGGGGGAATCCCCATCCCTGGAATTGTTCCAACCCTCTGGAAGTGGCACTCGGGGACACGGGGCAGTGATGACCGTGGTGCTGCTGGGTTGGACCCCACGATCTCAAAGGACTTTTCCAGCCTGAGCAATTCCATGGCTCCGTGGTCTCCTCAGCAGTGATGGACAAACAGCCATTCCCACCACCCTGGCTGGAAGCAGAATTCCACCCTGGCATGATCAAATCCCACCTTGGGACCGGAGCCCTGTGTAGGACCATCAGTTTTCCCAATGTCCAGTTCCATCCGGGAATATTTGAGCCTAAAAGCTCCGACCCGCCTGGGACTGCACAACTGGAGACTCTGGAGGTGCCCACAAACATTCCTCAAAAACTGGCTTAGGGCATCCACACCCCATCAGCCAAAATCCTTGGAGTTCAGCCGTGTAACCTCCAGCCAGATTGCACTTTGTGGATCTAATTCCAAGAGTTTCCCATCAGTGAGGGATTCAGACTCAGTGTGGAAGATCCAGGGATCAACAGAGGTCACTTCCCTGCTGGGTTTTCCTCCCTTGCCACTGGAATGAAAAACAGCATTGAGGCTTTCCCAGAAATCCAATATTTTCGATGCCATTAAAATTCCCTGGGGATGGAGCAGCTGGAGGAGAGCAGCCATGGATCATCCCAGCAATCCCGGGTTCCACAGGGGATGTGGAGAGCCCAGGGCTGTGGCGAGCTCAGGGTTTGTTCTCCCACCTTCATCTCCATGAGATGCTCAAATCCTCCAATAAAGTTGGCACCTGCCAGGATTTTAATTAATTCCCTGCTCCTAAAGCTCCAAAAATTTGGGAAATAGCTCCAAATGTTCCTTCGGGCCAGGCTGAGGGTGGCAACTGGAGCTGAAGGAGCAGCAGGGACAGAGGGAGCCACAGATGTTCTTCTGTGTGGGAAAAAGTGCCAGGAAACCCATCCCAAACACCACCACTGTCCCCAGCTTGTTTGGAATTGCTGTTCCTGGCTGAAATCAGGGATTTATTTGGGGTATCCCAAGGAAATGCTGCCCAGGAGGGGTTGCTCCAGTCCCAGCCCCGCTCTCCGGGCGACTCCGCTGCTCCAGACATGAACTGTTAAACACAGGCCGGGCAGAATCTGTTGGATTCTTTGGATAATCTTCCAATAAAGCCCAGATTTGGCTGGGAGCGCTCTCACTTGGTAGCAGAGGCTCCTAATTTGTGGCTAAACCACTTTGGGAGGGATATTCCTGGATATTCATCAGTGCCGGGATTATCCCTGCATTTGTCCCTGCTCCCTTGGCAGTTCCGGCTGAAGCCCCAACAGGTTTAAGAGCAGCGTGCGCACGGAGCCTCCAGCCCATTCCTTGGAATACTGGGGATGGGATGCTGCTCATCCAGCTTTTCCACACTCACAGTCTCCCTGGCAGCTTGGGAGAAGATGGGAAACACGTGAGAGGGAAGAGGGGATGAAATCTCTCCAGGGAAAGTGTTCTGTTGGGAATGTGATGGGATGGGTTCTGCCAGGAGCCAGCATCCCAGTCCTTCCCCACTGGGGCCCTTTGAGCTGCTCCAAGGAGCGAGGATGGCAAATCCAGGGAAACGTGGAGCTGGATCCCTGCTGTGCTGCTCAAGCAGCCGTTTATGCTCCAGAGAATCCCACAATTCCGCAGGGAGGTTGATGGAGCCGTTTTCCATCAGGATATGGGGGAACCTGGGAACCTTCTCCAAGCTCCTTCTCCCGCAGCTGCAGTCCATGGAAATGAGAATTCCTTGGACATTGAGTCCCAACATCCTCCGAGGTGCAAATTCCTCTTTCCCGGTGAAATCAGACGAAACAATCCCAACAAAACCCACACCCTGCCCCGAATTCTCCGGGATGTGGGAATTGCTCCGTTCCCACCTCCCACAAGTCCAGATTTGGGAATCTCCACTCCGGTTCTCCCAGCTGTGGCCATAACGGATCTGCCCATTGCTGGGGAGGTGATCCATGGTCTGCTCCCAATGGAGATTCCCGAAATTCCCGATTCCTCATCCGGCTCCAAAGCCCTGCAGATGCAGCCCTTGAGCTCCCAGAGCCTGGGAGGCAGTGGAGACATCCCAGGAAGCTTGGAAATTCCTGGGCTGGTTGGGATCAGTCACAGGTTGGACTCAATGACCTTGGAGGGCTTTTCCAGCCTCAACAATTCCGTGATTTTATGGTTTGATGGGATGTAATCACCTTTATGCCTCATTAACTGTGACCACTCACACTGGATTTGTTGGAAAACAAATCCATGAGCAACTTTACAATCCATTTCCACTTAAAAATGATTCATTTCCATGAAAAATTCCACGTAAATGGTGATTTCTGGGACAAGTGACTCCCAGCAGGTGACTGTCACTGAGCCATCCAGCTGTGAAAAGAACACCGGCAGCCTCTGCTCCTGAAAATTCCCAGCTTTTCCTACAAAAAGCCTCATCAGGCTGCTCTGATGTTTAATTAAAAAGGGCCAATTTCCCCAACGTTCATCAATGTTTCAGAATCATTTTAATAAGGATTAATTTTAATTCTAATTCTAATTTTAATTTTAATTCTCATTTTAATTCTCATTTTAATTTTAATTCTAATTTGAATTTTAATTTTGATTTTAATTTTAATTTTAATTTTAATTCTAATTTGGATTTTAATTTTAATTTTGATTTTAGTTTTAATTTTTGTTTTAATTTCTATTTAGAATTTGATTTTAATTCTAACTCTAATTTTTATTTTTATTTTTATTTTTATTTCTATTTTTATTTTGGTTTTAATTTTGATTTTAATTTTAATTTTACTATCATCCCAGCAATTGGACAGCATGGAATGGGCAGGAGATTCCCACAGGGACGGCAGAACCATCCCCATCTCTAAGGAACTCATTGGAATTGTGAGAGGGATTTTGAGCTGCTTTGGAACATAAACTCCAGCAATAATTAGGTAAAATCAGAGCTCTAATTAGTCACTGCTTTTAATGGAGCTGCACTTTAGGTGGACAGCACGTGAAACTTCCAGGAGAATTCCATTTTAGGGCTTTTCTCCTGGAATTTCAGATTGGCTTGGGTTGGAAAGACTTTAAAGCCCATCCCATTCCAACCTGCCATGGACAGGGAAAGCTTCCGCTATCCCAGGCTGCTCCAAACCCTGTCCAACCTCTTTTAATTTTAACTTCAATTTTAATTCTAAATTTTCATTTTTCTCTCTCTCATTTGTGGCTGGGATAAATAAAATTAAAACCCCGATCCAAGCTCCTTTTGCCAAGAGCTGCAGCCAGGCCTGATCCTGAAGTTCCTCCCCAGTAAACCGTCACGGATTCCCCCCGGAATCTGCAGGAACTGGGAGCAAGTGGGAAGGGCTGGTTGCTGTTGCGTTACCTTGTGGTGTTGCCTGGGTGAAGCCAAGGAAGAGCCGAGGTTGGACGGAAATCTCTCCCGCGGGGAGTTTTTGCTCTCCCATCATCCCGGTGAATTTTGGAGCCATCCCAACGCTCATCATCCCCCGGCAAATGGGGTTGATCGGGGGCCTTCATGTTCTGCACGGCCCCAAACTCGCTGTCCGTGAGAAATAAATCCTGGGAATGTTAATGGGAATGTTTTGGAGCCTGATTGGCAGTGCAGGAGCAGCCAAGCAATAAAAATCACCACGGGTTTAGGCTGAGAAGGTGGGAGGTGGGGTTTAGGTGTTGAGGACATTATGACAGGAAATATCCTCATTTATTTAGGTAAAACGTGAAATTCTCAGAGTTTGCAAGAGCTGTAAAGCTTTTTTCCATTTCCAGTAATTGTTTAAGACGGAGATATTATAGCCAGATTAAATAGAAAATAAATGTAAATACAATGCAAATATAAATATAAATATAAATATAAATATAAATATCATTACAAATATTAATATTTATGTTGATATAAAGATTAATATTTATGTTGATATAAAGATTAATATGAATGTAGATATTATAGCCAGATTAAATAGACGATAAATATAAATACAATAGAAACAT